>OX155967.1:30352594-30952594 GCA_944548615.1 Micropterix aruncella
AATATATATATATATATATATATATATATATATATATATATATATATATATATATATATATATATATATATATATATATATATATATATTATATATATTTATATATATATATATATATATATATATATATATATATATATATATATATATATATATATATATATATATATATATATATATATATATATATATATATATATATATATATATATATATATATATATATATATATATATATTATATATATATATATATATATATATATATATATATATATATATATATATATATATATATATATATATATATATATATATATATATATATATATATATATATATATATATATATATATATATATATATATATATATATATATATATATATATATATATATATATATATATATATATATATATATATATTTATATTTATTTATTTATTTAAATATTTGATAGTTTTGTATATATATTCTTTTTACAATTGATCAAATAGATGATTATATAGTAAATAATTATAAAAGCCCCTTACATCGTAACGAAGGATTCCCTTGATAGGATTCGGGAATGCTTTAGGTGTAAACGAGAATGATGAATGTCTCTCACTTGCGAAAAAGAGAAGTAGGTTTAAGTTGTCCCATTTTACAACTAGTAACGCTCACCCTTCATCCAATTATCTCAAAAATTAAGCAACCATCCTCCTTTATACGTAAAATCTCTCTATTTCCTATTATTTCTAGGGAAATAACAAGACTAGACGAGCTATTTGACAAATGGAAGAATTTAAAATTTCGAATTTCGTTCTTTTATTTTCTATTATTTATTAGTATATAATGTCATGTGGTATATAATGTAATGTAATGTAGTATGTAATGTTCACAGTAATTACATAATAAATGCCGTAATGAATATAAGTAAGTAGGGGGAGTGGCCTATTATTCAATTTTTTTAATGTGCCCCTGCGTTTAGTGGTAATGATGGCTAATGGCATATATTTTGTCATATATATACAGGGTAAGTAAGTTATAATCGAGCCAGTTTTTTGCCCGGCAAGACCGCGTCCAGCCCTTGTAAGTGCTTCTTGCCATGGATCCTCAATCTCATCATTAATAACATGGATTCTCAATCTCATCCTCAGATACATACACTCTGCAAAAGTAGAAAGAACATCCATACTAATAATGGAGGACTTAAAACAATTGGAATATGGAGTAGCAGATAGAACAAAAGGTCTTAATCTTGAGCATTGCAAGTTACTATTGGGCAAAATGGCAAGAATGCACGCAGCCTCAATGGTTTTCTGCCACGATCAGGTATGATTGGTTTTACTTTAATATGTACGCAGTCTCTTTTAATGCGTTTTTAAACGCATAGGTATTGGTTGATCTCCTGAACGCCATGCAGCGAAAGATATAATATAGCAAGGGCTGGTAAGAAGGCTGTTCAGCCAAGTGTTGATATTTATTTTATTTATTGTTTTTATTTTTTATTCATTTTTTTTATAATAATCCAGTAAACCCCGCTTATATCGAACCAGCATATAATGAATTTCCGCGTATATTGAACGTTTTTTGCGGTCCCTTGGATTTTCCTTTGCTGATAGTGGTAATTTTCCCACATATATCGAACCCGATTAATCGAATTCCCGCTTATTTTCAACAAAATTTTTGGTCCCTTGGTCCAAATTTTACCCAAATATAATTCAGCAAAATCCGCTTATATCGAACCCGCATAAAACGAATTTCCGCTTACCTATATCGATCGTTTTTTGCGGTCCCTTGAATTTTCCTTTCTAATGTAATATTCCCGCATATATAGAACCACCTTATATCGAATTCCCGCTTACTTCGAACCAAATTTTCGGTCCCTTCGTCGAAATTTTACCCTAATATATTAAAGGTCTTGGAAAAATGTTACCCTAATATATTAAAGGTCTTGGAAATGAAAAAATGAAACTCTCAGATTTTTTTTAGGTGGTATATTTGAGTAATTTTTTGATATGTGTCATCATTTTTTTTTCAATAAAAAAAGTACCTATTCCAAAATATATTTTTAATATTACAGAACAAAATCATATAATGTATAAAAGATGAAATAATTAAAAAAATATTTATTATTTCATGACGACAGTACATATTTTTAACATTGAGCTGTTTTTACTGATTTCCCTAAAGTTTGATCAGTCACAATATGGTCTGTTTTTGTTTTGAGCCAATCAATTGTAGTTATTAAGCTATTGCATAGCTTTTATCGCGGGCCTAGCGGCGACCGAATGAAGAAATTTCTTAACGAATAATAATGATTTTAAACTGATAATTTCGTCTAAACGAGTACTGCTTACGATTCGAAAAAAATATATGTTAAACAAGAACATTTTCCTAATATTGCTAGCTTTGACTATTTTACATTATGTTTATATTACATAGTGTAATTAATTTGTGAAATTAGGTCTAACCGAACACAAAAACGACTACTACGCAAATACTATCTGGCGTATTATCATGAAACCTGCGCCATTTGAAAAATAATTTATTTTATCTATCTTTTTATCTATGATTTTTTTCGAATAGTAGTTTTTTCGAATAATATCCGTTTTTTTTGCTTAATCAAATAAAAAATTCGTGCGCGGCGCTCTATCGGAAGACTTTTAAATTATTCCGAATCATTTGCTTCCGCAGCCGCAAATGATTCGGAATAATTTCAACGTTTTCCGATAGAGCGCAGTTATCTGATATCAGAAAAAATAAAATAAATAAAATAAATAAATAATTATAATTGCATAAGTTGTTAAAAAATGCTATGCAATAGCTTTACCGCGGCAGTCCCCGAGTGCCACACCTATTTTTTATTATCATTAATATTATCAATAAAAAATACAAAATAAACTTCAATTGCTACCCAACCATAAAAATGTAGGATTCAGTATCAATGAACCAATTTTATGACATTTTATAAATTTCAGAATGACGGTATTTCAAATGCATACAAAAGAAGTCCATTTTTTAACTTCGACGAGGATGAGAAAACTTCTGTACATATGAAAGAGACTAGCAAGATGAAAATTGTCGACATTTTGGAAGGCTTGGAGAAATATCCGACAAAATACGAGAGAGTCATCTCATTGTATAAAAAGATAGACAATTCGCTCGAAGATAGTAATATACTTGCCGAAATGATACCTTACGAAGATGGTATGTATTAATCGCACGGTGGGACAGATCCGAGAGGTCCAATTTTCAATGACTCTGCTGCAAAGATCCGGCTGAATTTTAGCGATGGTTTATATTGGCTTTGAGTGCATCGGTCGATTGCTTATTGGTAAAGACCTCCCTAGTGAGTTCAAATCGCACGATCTTGTGGCCAATTCAGGTTACCTTCACTTATTTTGATAATCAAATTAACGTGCTGGTTAATCGTTTAACTTGCCATGGTAATTTTGCGCGAGTGACTGAATAATATAACATTTCATTACATTATATTTTCATCGTGTCCAATTGATGGCCTAAAACCGCACTTGGACGTGTCAAAATAATTGTGTTAGGTAGTAAGTCTCGTTACTACTCTTTACTGAACATACATAGGTATTCAATAATAACGACTAAATTGTCAAACGATAAATATAAATAATCAAAATAGACGCGTAGTATTTGAAATAGTCAATAATTCTAAAAGATACATAGTAAAATTTTTCATCGTCATATTCAAATTGTCATTAAAATGTTAAATAATCAAATTAAAGCTAAACCACGCATTTAAAAATTAAAAGTACAAATATAGGACCAAATAAAATAACCAAACAATAAGGCTCTTCTTTATTAAGTGGGCACAATATTTGAAAGTCATGGCCCTCAATGAACAACAAATTTAACAGACGCCGCCAAAATAACATGGCCGTCACAGAGTATCAACATCGACCTGCCCTTATTGGAGGACCCTATACATACTACAACTTCAATTATAAAATTACGATAATAACTTCTAATGCTGTATAAGTTTAGTGTTTGTATGTACATATATTTTGCTTAACTTCTGTTATTATTGTGATTTTTCTAGGTAACAAATTCAACGCAATTATTCACAGAGACTGTTGGACCAACAATATCATGTTTAAATACGGATCAGATTCGTTGCCGGAAGATGTCTTGTTTGTAAGTTGTTAAGTTTTCTTTATTTCTGTCGAGCGTTGCTGCTGTACCTACTAGTATATGTCGCCTGCGCAAGCTGGCTGGAAATTAGGTTTACGGAAGGAGCTAAATGCGTACGTGCGCTTCGCCCGCGGTTGGAGGGCTAAGAGGCCGTGGCGGCCAAAAGCTATATGAAGCATAATTTTGTGGCCTGGTTGTGAGAACACCAAAAAGAATTTTAATATAATTATGCCGGATTTTAAAAACCCGGTTAAGCTATCATTTCGCTAAAACAAAATGGTAAATTATTTCCATATTAATTGTAAATTATCTTTATTCTGTTACTGTTTCCAAAAAAATAAAAACCAGCGAGATTTGTTTTCTGTTTTTGAAAAACCTAGAGATGATTCTCAATAATAAAAAGTACTACTTACACCAGCGTATGGTCTATTTGCATAGTACCAAGACAGTTTACTTCCATACAAAAAATATAAGAAAAAAATGTTTAAAGTTACGTAATTTCCAGAAATGTTATGGCCAAAAATTAGTTTTTTTTCTATTTATTAGAGATACTTTTGAGTGATATAAAAAATAACATAGTAATCTTAAGTTATTTTATTATTGTAATCTAATGTTAACTTTATAAAAACTATTCCTTTGATAATTTATTATATTATAATTGAAAAACCAAATCGACTATATTAGACGACGCGCGAAGCCGAAATCGTCATTCGTAATTGGTCACTGCCAACGGTGGGACGTATTCCCTTGTCGCCGCGGTATACCTATACATCTTTATGTCTATATCGAAAGCGCGCGGGCGCGTGGCATTGAAAAATACCTAAACTTTTAGTCGCGTCAACTCACTTGTCACTAATTCCTGCCGCAGGTGTTCACACGGGTAAGCAAGCGAGAGGTGATTAGTAATTTGTGGTGGGGTTAGTCATCATTTAGTAAATAGGTTCGGCTTCTATTCACTTGCACTAGCAGTTTCCCTAGTGCTAAGCACTAGTACTAAGCACTAACATGCTGAATCAGCATGTTTATATGCAAGGTATTAGTGCAAATAACAAATACTAAGAATTAACTATAGAAATAGAAATAGAAATATATTTATTGTCAGAAATTGTGGTGGTACATTTATGGTGATAATGTGTAAAACTATGTCTCTCACAATTACCTGTTATTATAACAGATTGTCAAATTTACTTATCTGCTAAATTTACTTATCTGCATGCCGATAATATAACATTATGAGAAATATTCGTTTATTGTGTAAAAGCTTTTATCGATACGCCATTTTTTCAACGCTGCGGTAAACCCTTTTCGTTTTATTTCTTTGATATTTGCAGGTAGGTGGTAATAGATTTTTTTTTGAATTGTATAACATTCCTTTTTTAAAAAGAGTTAAATTTGGCTTGGGTGCTTGTAGCTCATGTTTATTTCTTGTGTTATAGCCGTGTTCAACATTGTTTATTTTGAAATACTGATCGTGGTTCCTTACAAATTTGCAGGTTTCCAAGATGTATATCGATATAAACGTTTAGCACAAACTCCTTTTTAAACAGTGGTTTGCAGCTGTCAGTCTTTGGAATTCCACATATAATTCGTAAGCATCGTTTTTGTGCGATGAATATCTATAAGTACAGATATAAAACCGTGAAAGCTAGCATTTTAAAGCAATAAAAACCGGCCAAGTGTGCGTTCAAATCGAGTCCCGAAGGTTCCGTACCAATCGAAAGAGGTTCCTGCTATACATTAAAATATATACTCTTCTACACGCTCACAACTTTCGCTATTTCTTCGTCCATAAAATCACTTATTTTTATAAATATATTCCTGCGTTTGAATATTTTGCCGTTGTTATGACGTTGATTAAACCTGTGACCTGACTGGAGGATGTAGAAATCCGTCCAAGTCTGGCAGTAAGGGATCGAGGTCGTACAATAAATAAAATTTCAGGAATGAAAGTTTAATTTAGCAATTCTGGGAAAAGTTTATTCATTTTATTGTAGGTAGCTCTATTTATATCTTTTATGAAGCTTATTTTTTTTTTAGTTTATCTTTTAAAGTTTATGTTTTATTGAATCTTAGATGTTGTTGGCCTAAATTAACTGTAATAGGAAATTGTAATTAAGTCTACTACAATAAAACTTATAATTTCTTCCCAGAATGTTTAAATTACCCTCTCATAACTGAACTTTCATTAATATATGATACCCGTCAATCAACCGCGATAGTCTTCGATTTTATAGCTGTAGGCTATTTTTATTGTGATAGATATTGGTTTTCAACAGGAAATCATGATATTTGTCAATCAATTCGGAAAAATATGAGCTGGTGAGTTGTTTATCGGCGTACGCTAAAGAAACGGATTGATATATGACAAAAACATATGACAACATTATATGACAAAAACATCGGTCTTAAAAAGGACTATAAAATATTCGACGACAGTATATATCTAAATTTTATATTTAAGCTACAATAACTGCTTTTATGTCTCAAAAAAGTAAGAAAAATAAAGAGCAATTGTTTGTTGAAGACATTAGCAATAAAATAAGGATTTTTATCAAAATAAATTAATCTATTATCACGGGTGCCCTTCGGCTACGTAACGACCAAATTTGGTTGCACATCAGAACACCGTTGACTACGTAACGACTAATATTGGCGGCTTGTTCCTGGAGCGCACAGTAATATTATATTCTAATTCGAACGCATACCAAAATCCATACCAAATATCTCATTATTACCATAGCTACATAGGCGACCGAAAGAATAATTTCGCGCTTCATTTCGAGGATGTTTATAGTAAAATTTCATTGTCAAACATCACCATTTTTTTTTCGAGAAATCATCAAAAAAAATATTGGTTTTTATGAGCTGTCTCGGCAAAATAGTTGTATTTAGAATTAACTACCAATAATATTAATATTAAAATATTCATAGTACCGTAAACATTGCACACAACAAAGCCGTGAATATATGTATTCTACAGTTTTGAATAAGGGAATCACCAACATAGCATATTAAAGAAACCATGGAAACGAGAGAAACCATGGAAACGAGAGGCAAGGAAAATAACAACAAAAAAAAGTAACATAATTTTGTTTTAAAATTTTCATTCTTTCACGCATATACAATGTAACAATTAGAAATAATTGACTTTATAATTTATTTGAGCCACATTGAAAGTGTAATTATAAAGTGACATAACAAAACAGTTTTTTTATTCAACCTTCAAGCGGTAGAGACAAAAATACTAGAGTCAGTGTTCGGAAAACTTTCGATAATTGAGTGCACAAGAGAGAACTTCGCGAGACCAGACTTCGACCGGACCGAGTTTATAACCCGACCCCGACGATATCTACGCTTCGCAGGACAGTACTGCTCTTCAAACGGTAAGCGACAATAACAGCTTTTACCTTTATGCCTCAATTATGCGAGCGGCTAGATTTACAAACTAGTGGAGACTAGATCGATCAAATAGGAAAAGAGATCGCTGCGGAATCTGCAAAAGGAGACCGTACGATACAAGAGCTTAAGGTCACCTTGTATCGCAACTCGATCGAGGAGAGACACGCCTCTACGAGTACCTGGTGTGCCATCGGCAGTAAAACGCCGGTTCACATCACCCCTGGGTGCCACCAAAATTGCACCTTGTCGTTCTATGGCTACCCTAAAATAAGGTGGCAGATTTTCGATCGGTTTAACAGCTGACCGCTGCATATCCTTGTTGGCTGGCGTCAGCGAAAATATGCAATTGCGTCGGTTCGTTAGATTTTATTCCTGCATATTGATAGCTACGTGGTATTTGAAAGTCTTTTATGTGTTTTAGTTCTTCTAACCATGTCTGCCACTTCGTGAAGGAATTACTACCGATCGCTTGGTCCCAGTCAACCTTTTCTAACCATATATCCTGTAGCAGAATTTTTGCCTTTATGGCTAGAGGTCTATTCCGCTGGATTTGCCACTACATGAGCTAATATCTAAATATTTTTGTATGTTAATAAGCAAAACTAAATATTACCTTTGATAGAAAATCTAATATAGATCACGATAGTATTTACAATTTCTAAATAGGGTGCCGTATTTTTCCGTAAGACAAGTACAAGTTAGAAATGGCTAGTTTTTTTCAATTTTTCGACTTTCTCATATTTATTTATAATTATCTTATTGTTTTACAAAATGAGATTTCAATATTCTATATACGAAATGTCAATGCAATCATTGCATAGTTATTCTTTTTATTATTGCTACAGTATTTCCGTAGTTATAGTACTTTTTGTTGAGCGCGGTGATATTGCAAGAAATTCCAATAAATTGCCGCGGTCTGCCATGAAATTATGCCGCTACTCGAAGGGTTAAATAGAGATACAATTAGCCATTTACTGTGAGTGTTTAGATGGTATAGTATAGTCTAGTATATTAGAGATACAATGAAATTAATAACGCGTGGCGAGGAACAAGACGCGTACGTCTACGAGATAGGTAGCGTGCATCTGAGGCTGGTCGTCTTGCACTATATATCTTAAGGTAGCATCTAAAAAGGCAAATAAATGCCACCCTACTTAAATTTACAAATCGATTCGAAACTTTACGCGAAGCGAAGCCGCGGGCAACAGCTAGTAATTAAATAATTGCGTAAATATCGAAAACGACCGCCTGCGAGGTGGTATTAGCATTCCAGCGGTTAAATAATTCATTCATTAACCACATAAGGACCACGCCCGAGTATACTCGGGCGGCTATTATGTGCGAAAATTCCCACACCCGATATAACTCGGGCAAGCTTTAACTGCAGAAAAGATCACATCCTAATGTTTCGGGTGAAAATAAATAAGATTCATGGTATGTCGAAGCGAGACAAAAGACAGCTAAAATGATTCAAACGAGGTATTCCCCCACTCTCTCCCAATCTCTGCAAATCGGGCGACATCACGCGATTTTAGTACTGCCCAGCGTTTTGAACAGTGAGGTTGTGTGGTTTGAACACTCGTTTTAGAATTTACCATACCAAAGAACAATTTTGATGATGTTTTTTTTGAATTTTTTTGGTTCTTTGCATAATTATTAATTATGAAAAAGACTAATAGAATAAGGTATAATTATTAATTATGACGAATAAAAATTAATATTTTTTATGTATTTCATTTATTTCTAAACCCACACAATGGACGATAATATCAACTTTCAATTCTATTTTGGGCCTGAAATAGCTTTTATGAAGGATATAATAGTATATGTTCAGTAAAAAGCAATCATTCATTGGATTTTTTTTTTTTTTTTAAAGATTACTGAAAGGGTTAAATTTTGGGACATTTTAGTGTTCGTCGGGACGTCGGGAAAGAGGACACAAAAACGGTATATCGCGATATGGGATATATCGGGATAAATCGCGATATATATCAGGTCAGATGGCAGCCCTAACAATAGTACGTAGGTACTATTGCCCATTGTTTCCATTGCAGCATATTGCTTGGCTAAGCGTTGATTGAAAAATAATAATATAATCTCATATTTAGCAAGAACTACTCAAACATCTCATCTAAAGATTAACGTTATTTTCTTGATATAACACTACACTACCTACGCACTTAAAGGCAGGCACCTACACACTTAAAGGCACCTACCACCTACGCACTTAAAGGCAGGCACCAACCGATATCTATGACTGTCACCATAGCGATATTTATGACTGTCATTATAAAATTACTTATATAAACAATTTTAAAGTGGCTTTCTCTTTGAAGTTAAGATAATTTATACATATATTTTTCTTTGTTTAACTGCAAAATCGAAACCAACACCTGTCAACAACTAGATAACACCATTGATTAAATAGCTTTGTACGATTGCTCAATGCTGTACTAAGATTTGTCAAGTAGGATTTTACTATGAAATGCAACGTATGCAGGGTGAATTGTCAATTAGTGGCATCCTTGTAAAGAGTGAATCAGTACGACAAAGTAAACAACTTTTAATTTATAAAATTTAAAAAAAAAAACATTTCTTGAAAAAAAATTAGTAGAGTAAGTGTACTACAGAAATAATACAAATATACTACATTTGCGATCAGGCAGTCGTGTAAAAAATAATGATATAATTATAATTACCTGTAATATACAAAAAATATTATTTTTATATACCTCTACCTACTAGATCTGCAGAAAGTATTGGGGAAATATTTATTATTTTTATTATTATTTGTTGATGAACTAGCAGCTTAACGCTGATGTGTTCATGTCTATGAAATTAACTGGTGTTGCTGTTTCTTTTTTTTTCTTTTTTTGTATACTTATATCATTTTTTAAATATATATCAAGCCTATTTTTGAATGCGTTTATGGTTGGTGCTTCAATAACTTCCTCGGGCAGTTTATTCCAGCTGTTCACGATTCTGTTTGCCAGGAAGTGCTTTTTTGCTTTAGTTGAAAAGCTTGTAACGTTGAGTTTCAGGCTGTGACCTCTTAAGTGATGGTTTGAATTGAACACAAACATGCTTTCCAACTCTGGGCTGTCGTAGTGTTGCCTCAGTATTTTGTATGTTTCTATGAGATCTCCTCTGTGTCTCCGTTGCTCCAGAGTTGTCAGTTTGAGGATTTTTAATCTATGTTCATAGGGTGTTTTTCTTATATCATAGACAATATTTCTTATATCATAGACAATATTTCTTATTTTTTATATGAAAAAGCGAATAAGATTAAGTTACTGATAAAATACGTCCAATCTCACCGATAAACATAATATTTGAAGGCGTTGCGTAACTATTTTATATCAATAGTCATGCATTAGTAAAAAACTGGGATCTGTAAAAAACCAGCTGCTGTACATGACGCCGAAGTGATCGTAATATAGACACCTCGGTGATACTATCCACTGTTACGAATCATATATTGGGTCCTTACCAATTAAGTTGCTGTTCTATAAATGAAATGTAAGGCCAAAACATGGTATGAAAAATATATATTAATTTAATATAAATATTAACCCCTATTATATGTATGGATTTGTCATTTCAATGGGAGTTGCTTAACTCCTCTGCTGTAAGATTTCGTGGACAGGAACCTATTAATGCTTTAAAGGAGTTTTTCACATACTCTCAAAGTATGTGAAAAACGCTCTCAAATACTCTCAAAGTATTTTTTCCATAGTAAAAACTTATCTAAATTCTGAAAAAAATACAATCCCACGAGCAGAGTTACCAGGCAAACGAGAGTTTTAATCGATAAATCTGTCACTTCCCTCCCAGAAATAGCTTATCTCACTAAACCACGTAACGTACTGCCACCGAAATTATATGGCTTACCTAAAATCCATAAGGATAATGCACCATTGAGACCGATTGTAAGCCAAATCGACAGCCCCACATATCCTCTGTCAAAACACTTAGCTGGTGTCCTCCAACCGCTTACGGGCAAAAGGACGTCTTAAGTGAAAGACTTGCGTCATTTCATAAGCATTATTAGAAGCTTAAAACTGGCCGAAGATGAAATAATGGTGAGCTTTGACGTCGAATCTCTATTACGAATTTGCCTATTTCGGAGTGTCTTACAGTGGTGAGAGATAAACTAAGGTCTGAGGACCTCCCTATTAGCTACGCCGACATGCTTCAACATTGCCTGACATCCTGCTACTTTCTATGGAGTGGGGAGTATTACAAAATTAAATAAATCGACGGAGTAGCAATGGAATGCCTCGTATCGCCGATAGTTAGCGACTTATATATGGAATATTTTGAGGAATTAGCCATAAAAACCTCCAAAATTAAACCCATTCTATGGCTTCGCTATGTGGATGATACCTTCTGCATCCTGAAAGGCAACATTCAAACGGTGAAAGAATTCCTGGGTCATCTAAACTCCATACACCCAAAAATCAGATTCACCTATTAAGTAGAGAAGGACGGCTCCCTACCATTTTTGGATGTCAAAGTGACGAGGAGAAGTGACAATACTCTCGGACATACGGTATATCGGAAGCCCACACATACGGACAGATATTTGCATGCAAGCTCACACCATCATCCCTACCATTTACATTCAGTGCAAACGTCGCTCGTGAATCGAGCACGCGATCTATGCGACGCTGAGCATTTTCCGAAGGAGATGGAACATGGCAATGATGTCCTTAGGAAAAATGGATACGGAAAATATCACGAGACACGCACACGATCTAATACAGACGAAACTCAGAAACCGAGCAGATCAAGAGCATTCTTACCATACGTCAAGGGCGTGACAGATCGAATAAGTAAGATGCTAAACAGATTCGATATAGAAACGATCTTCAAACCGACCCCAAATATAGCTCGATTTTTGAGGCCTGTAAAGGATGTAATACCACTGCAAACCCCGGTTGTGTATAAAGTCGAATGCAGTTGCGGTCTAGCCTAAGTTGGACAAACGAAACGGCCCATAGCCACGCGACTGACATCAAAGCTGTTAAAAACGTTCAGAGAGAAAAATCGGCGATCTGCGAACATTCAAATTCAAATTCAAATTCTTTATTTTACAAAAAATCATAATTTCAGTTACAATTGAATTAAACCTAACCTAACTGTATCGCACGATACGTCCGCACTAAGGTAGGCTCAGATTCGTATACTTAAGTACTGCCTAATGGTAAATAAAGCCTCCTAGATTCTATACGCTTTAATCTTCCCGTGGGACTTCGGCCTAAAATCTTTTTTTGCAGTTTACTTAACACGTTAGCTGCGGCACCAATTTTTGCATACTTTCCGTTCCTGCGGCACGAGGTACAATCGGCCCGTACCGTGACCAGACGTTAGGGCGACACGCGGTCTATTAGACCCCACCTCCTTTTACAGACTAAAAATCCATTTTCTGGCGCGAAATCAAAGATAAATGAGAATTTTGGTCCTTATTGATATAGACAGTGAATTGATGAACCCTAATCCACCGTCGCCCCGGGATCTGATGGCTAGTTTAGGAATTATTAGCAAAACAAAATATGGGATCTTATACACCTCGTAACGCACTGAAATAGGGCAAATTTTCGCTGCGATTAGTGATGGGAAAAATAATATCGACGTTTTTAAACTGTCTTAACTACGCAACGACTTGACCGATTTTGATCAATTATATCTCATTAGATCGTTTTAAGGGCAAAACCTGGCAAAACAACACAAAGCTATCAAAGGATACATTTTTTTTAAATAATCTAAATTGTGCTTGAAGGCGCCATAAAGAAAAAAAAACCGGCCAAGTGCGAGTCGGACTCGCGCACGAAGCGTTCCATTCTATACCATTAAGAGGCACCTATTACAGACTTATTATTGGAAAATAATGGATTACGGTTTATGCATAAGGTTTATCTTTCTATTTGTATATGAAAATCTTAATGCGGTTCACAGAATAGAAAAAAAAAGGCAACCAGAAGTAGAAAAGAAACTGTCCTATTTATTCTGCCTCGGGCTTTAAAAATACAATTATTAGAACTTGAATTAACATTAAAAAATCAGTATCAATATACTTTTTTATAAAAATCTCAATATATATGTTGTATTTATTTATGAGTGTTTTTCATTGAAACAGGGTAGACAATAAGATTTTTTGCACTGAGTGCACTGAGTCAAAATCTTTTTGGATTTTTTATCAGCTTCACGAGATGGTAAAAATGTGCGTAGTTTTTGGTAACAACCAACACATCTTCTCATTTTTTCACCCTTTTCGAGGCAATGGCGTGCGCTTTCAGGTGCTGAAAAATAACAAAAATGTAAAGATAACGTAATAAAACTGACATTGTTACTTAGGTTAGATCGTAGATGAGAATAACAATGATAATGTAGGTATAACTGCATCAATTGAATGTGTTTGTTTTATACTTAAAATGTTGAAAGAGTAGGTAGGTAAGGTAGCTTAAATTCAGAATAATTAAAAGGAAACAATAATAAATAACTTAATAATGACCAAATGTCAAGCTTAGTTTATGAAAGCTTCAACACGTTGACTGTCAAGAAATATATCTAAGCATTACATTACCTGGGGTCTCATCGATTTCCTTTTTTATTAAAGATTCTATAAGTTTCTCCACAAAGAGTCTTTTTGGTAACTTTTTTCCATCAGTTTGGATTGAATTAAACACAATCCAGGCATTAATTAGCGCCGTACCAAATATTAGCTCCATTACAACTTTTCTCCACCATTTGATTCCTCTCTTCAAAGTTGTATAATAAGAAGACATCTGGTCAGAAAAGTCAATGCCTTTTTTTGTTTTATTGTACAGCAAAACACATCCCGGTTTTTTTATGCATTCGTCGGTTCCTCTCTTCTTTTTTCCAGTATCTATCAGGTTATCATCGTGATCTTTGCACGTAGTCAACATCAAAACATTCCGTTTATCCATCCATTTCATTACCTTTACGCCCTTTTTGTTCATTTTTCCAATAATTTCGCCTTTCTGCAATTTGTAACTAGTAACTTGCTTTGGCAGATATTTCCGTATTTTATTAAGTGTTCCACATAAAAATGTTTTTTGTGATAGAAGATCTTCTGCCAGGCCCAACGAAGTGTAGTAATTGTCTACTATTACGATTCTACCCATTTCTGTCAGATTTGTCATCAATCTTAACACTACTTTTTTACTGTGTTCTAATTCTTTTTTCTGATTTTTTTTCCCTGTATAAACCTCTAACTCAGAAGTATAACCTTCGGGAGTGCAAAGCTTATAAAGCTTTACGCCGCACCGGTGTGATTTGTTTTTTATGTATTGGCGAAAACCTAGTCTTCCTCTCTATGGTATCATGGTTTCATCGATTACCACATACTTTCCAGGATTTGCAATACGTCGAAAGTTTTCTGTAATCTTTGTGAACATATTTCTAATTTTATATAGTTTGTCAGTTTGGTCTTCATTACTTACATCACTGACATGCCATCATTTAAGTAGCAATAAAAATCTGTCTCTTGTCATTACTGAAGAAATAAATTCGTTTCGATACAATTTGTTTCTGCTCCAGTATAAATTTAAATTAGGAACTCTACACAAACCCATTGCCATTAAAACAGCCAAAAATGTTCTCATTTCCTGAGAACTGGTGTCACTCCATTTTGTCATGCGTGAATTACGTTTCATATTTTGTTGATTTATTTGTATATACTTTTGTGCGTAAGCATTTGTTTCAGATACCATTATATCAATCATCTCATCTGTAACAAACATCTTGTATATATCTTCAGGTGTAACTCCCACAAACGGGGGTAAATTAAACGTACATTCTCCAGCGAATTCATTAAAAGTTATGGGACTTTCCGATATATTTTCCCACTCATCGTGATCTTTAGCTTGCGTGCCGGGTAATGTTTCGTCCGTGACTAAAATGTCATCTTCTGTAGCTTCTTCATGTTCACTATCTGGAGATAAATCCTGATCTGAATGAACGCAATTTTCCATTGAAGCATACTCTTCCGAATCACTACACTCTTCCTCCGAAGGACTATAATCATTGTCAGTACCGCTAAAATTATCATCTTCCATATTATTACTCTCATCCAACTCAGGTGATTTTCGAATATTCTGCACACTGTGACATATTTTGTTTGTTTGTATTATATTATTGTTTTCGCAGTCTATATGTTCAATAATATCATATTCGACAATATCAGGTGATTTTAGAACAGTTGGCAATTTGTTATTCATGTCTCGTTTTCCTTTAACATTGTCATCAGGAATACTTTCTATAATTACAGAGACCTCTATTTCATGACTTTTTTTGGATTTGGACGGATTAAAGTCTTCTGAATATGTACATTCGGATGTAACATTTTCTCTCGGTCTTTTTTGTGTCGGAGTACGAAGTAATTGTTGAATGTTGTCCTCACTAAGTGATATATTACAATCCAGTAAATTGGAGCGTGAGATTTCTGAAAAAGATCCAGCTCTGCTCTCCGTAGTTATATGAGGAAAATCTTTTGAAGGGGAACCTATAGGATTTTGTTTTTTTATTGGTGAGGTTGAAGCACTAGAAGCGGACAAGCGAACATTCTGCAATATTTGACAAGTTTTTCCGGTACTAGGACTGAGATACACTGTTTCTTCTTGTGTTTTGAGTTGAATAGTTTTTCGGATGTTTGGACTGAGGTTAACTGTTTCTTCTGGTTCTTTCACTTGATCAGGATAAATTGATTTTTTTTTAGTGGCAGTCTGAGCACGTGTTTTTGCTTTGTGTTGTAATGTTCTTGTATTTGCAATAATTATAGAGCTTGGGTGCCCATGTAAGAAAGTATATTGTTTTGTATTGTCATACTGTTGTTTATCAATGACACATTCTTGTTGTGAGCTAAATTCATGTAAAGGTACGATTTTTTCAGTTATATTTGGTTCAGTAGAAAAATATGTTTTTTGACGTTTTTTTGTTGGAAAAATCTCTTCATCACTCTCATCGTCAAACACATTTTCAATTGGCAATGTTGGCCGATTGGTTGGTTGGACATCACTTCTCGGTGGACTCTGAAAAAAATGACTCACATATTGTATTTTGCATAAACAGGCAGTTCTCAGCCACCAGTAGCTATTTATTGAGTGTACTGATCAAAACACGGTAAAAAAATAGAATAGAAATGACAAGAAAAAAAAACGATACGCAAATAAAGCTGTGTGGTGCCGGCGGCGAATAGTACCAACCCATTTCATCCCGTGGGTGTCGTAAAAGGCGACTAAGGGAATAAAGGAACACAGAAGACGGGCAGCAGCGTCTCTGAACCGTTTGACATCTTACTGCGATCGCCAACCCGCCTGCCAAGCGTGGCGATTATGGCAATTCCTCCCAAATGTTTGGGAGAGGCCCTTGCCCAGCAGTGGGATCCCTACGGGCTACTAAAAAAAAAAAAAAAAAGCGGGCTCACCGACTAGTTTAGGTATTATGATATTCAAAGTAGGTACTTTTCTTTATAGACTATTTAATAGATCGCCAAAAATGTCTCTAAGTTCAATCATTTTCATATAAGTAACCAGGTTTGTAAAATATCAAAATGTCTTCGTCATAGTGACAATTCAGTACCTAATTAAAAATATTGGCTTTGTATGACCGGTACACTTGAAAATAGAATTAATTAATAAGCTGCTAGAGAAAGCCTTTGCTTGGTGATAGTTTAAACAAAGTGTTATTCTTAAATGAAAACCCTCTTTAGGTGGTGATACAACTCGTGAAAGTAAACAAGTTTCATCAAAATAAAAGAAAGAAAAAATATAATACTTCCTATACAAAGTCCCAAGAGTAAGTTTTGTGTGACAAGTTAATTTTATTACCAATAAGTATAGGTATCATAATTAAGGCAACCAGTTGGAACAACTGATATTACCTGTATACAAATTTTCTTAAAAAAGTATTTTTACAAACGATAAAAAAGTATTTTTATCGTTTTCTTATGAAAGTTGTTCTATTTCTCGAGTGGTTACAACCTAGGAGGGTTCGCTTTATTAGATGTTATATTATTATTCATGTAAGTGGTGCAAAATATAAACAGCAGTTTAAAAATAGAGATGAATTTGGCATGCTTATTCATTACAAAAAACAAACTCACACACACACACACCACACACTTTTAAAGAAAGTTTTTAAGATTTGTTTTACAATAAATACTTAGAATCCCAGTCCCACTCCGTAAACGCTTTATTCATGAACCGATAGCAGATTTAATCGAGACGCATTAAGCCTAGATTTCGAGTGAAGACTGAAGCGAGTGAAGCTGCGGTATATTATATATAATATACTGTCATTTTATACCAAATAGTCTGTATGCTACATCTTTCTTCTCAAGCTTTATTATGGTCCAGATTATTTACATGCGATTACATTTGGCAGCACCTTATGTTGTTGAATATTATGTTAAAGGTTTAATATAAAAACGGTGTATTAGTTAGTGCAAAATTAATTCTCGTATCAAGCTTTCCACACAAGTAATCTTATAGATAAATGTTAGAAATATCATATCCACGCATGCTTATACAAAACGTACTTACAAACACTGTAATCCTTTATTTAAGATGGCTAAAAACAAAACATTTCATATTAAAATATTGAGTTTCTTAAATTACTAACACAATAATTTCTGTACTTTTACCATCGTACAATAATATACTCCGCCTGGTGCTCTCTTCCGACCACGTGACATATATCGTAAAATTTACATAAGTCGAATCTAACACACTTAACAAACTTGGTGATTAAAAATATCCCTTTACATAGGTATTTTGTTGTTTTTAACTTTTTAGTATTATTGTAATAGCGGCCTACATAATTTGAGAAAACTTCAACTATCTATCTATCGCGACAAACAGACAGACAGCGAAGTCTTAGTAATAGAGGGTACTGTTTTTATCCTTTCGATACGGAACCCTAAAAATCTTTAATATTTATATACCTACTTTCAAAACCTAGACAAAGAACTACTGAAATATTAATTATATTACTTACCTGTTTTGTCAACGGCTGCTTTGCGTTTCTTGTGGAGTTTTTCACTACCTACAAAAATATCAATTAAGTGTTAAGTCCTAATAATAATAACATTATTATCACGATATAGAATAATAGGTAATTCTAGATATGTTGCAAAGTATTAGGTACGTCAATAATCGTTATTACCAATAATATCTTTAGGTATAATATACTTAAGTAATAATATCTTACACTTACTTTAGGTACATAGCTACCAAGATAAGAAAAAACTAGGTACTTACTGAAGATTTTTTCATTAAAAACTTACCTGTTTTGGCTCTGTTTCTGGGTTTTTTAAAACTAACTTCTTCCGACATCGTTTAGACATGTTCGGCGCTGTAAAAGGACGTGCTCTCCAATCGACGTGATGCACAACACTGGTCGCGGGAAGCTCGCGTTGAGTGCGGTACGAGGTAAGGGGGGATATGGGACGTTTTAGCCTCGTTCCGCACTGCATTAAAATTATATTAATTCAGTGCGGCACGAGGCCTAAGACATCCGGTACCAAGGTAGGTACACCACCGAGTCCGGAACCATTAGTGATCTCAAATATATATTTATCTCTTTCCTACACTGGACCAAACCAAAGCTATGCCATTCGCACGACAGAGAAATTCACTTTTTTGCTTGCCGCACCACAGGGAAGTTGCATCAGGGGTGATTTAGGCCTCGCTTCGCACTTAACGTGTTAAAGGCATTCTCGTATTGAAAGATACTACAGCGGCATGGCATCGACCTTCATACGACTGTCTTAATGAATAATTAATTCTTTTCCCACCAATGAACTTAGCAATAATACCATTAAATCGCTCGACTACATTGCTATCTACGTCGTGAATTAAACTCCTAGCGTGAACTGCTACTGATGACGTAATAAATTCAATTCTCTGCCAAATAGGTTCGTTTTTTATCGTAAGCATAATATCCATATTTTTATTTTGAGGAGCTGTCAATAAATTAGAGCAGTAATATACAGTTTTTATGATTTTCGAAACTATGTAACGGTACATTCATTATATCGGTATACAAATTATCTATATTTTCAGTCAGTGGATTATCTTGAACTTTATTATATTTAATAGCATTACATATTACTTTACGCATAGACAATATTCTCTCAGTTTTCAACTCTTTTCTGCTTTGTAATTTATATTTTGTATCTGTTGCGGCAAGTCGTAATTTGTTACAAAAATTACGTAACATATGATTCTTACATTCTATTTAAGCTATTGCATAGCTTTTATCGCGGGCCTAGGCCAGCGCGGCGACCGAATGAAGAAATTTCTTAACGAAAATTAATGCTTTTAAAATGATAATAACGTCTAAACGAGTACTGCTTACGATTTGAAAAAAATATATGTTAAACAAGAACATTTTCCTAATATTCTTAGCTCTGAATATTTTAGATTTTCTTTATATTACATAGTGTAATTAATTTGTGAAATTAGGTCTAACCGAACACAAAAACGACTACTACGCAAATACTATCTGGCGTATTATTATGAAACCTGCACCATTTTGAAGATAATTTAATTATCTATCTTTTTATCTACGATTTTTTTCGAATAATCCGTTTTTTTTTGCTTTATCGAATAAAAAATTCGTGCGCAGCGCTCTATGGGAAGACGTTTAAATTATTCCGAATCATTTGCTTTCGCAGCCGCAAATGATTCGGAATAATTTCAACGTTTTGGATAGAGCGCAGTTATCTGATATCAGAAAAAAATAAATAAATAAATAATTATAATTGCTTAAGTTGTTAAAAATGCTATGCAATAGCTTTACCGCGGCAGTCCACGAGTGCCACACGTATTTTTTCATATCTAGCACAAATGCAGCAGTATTTATTTCTTACAGCCATAAATAGAACTTCACCGAACTTCTTACCTAAAATGGCTGCAGCCCCCGACAACGCAGAATAGTTCTTACCATACGACCGTCTACTCCAACAGCCATCTGTAGCAACATCAATCATTGCGGTGCCGTTTTTATCGATCCTGCCTTCTTTTATTACCGCATCCCTTTTCCGTGCTGCCGCAATTTCCATGCATGAAACCACTACCTATTGCCGTTATTCCAGAAATGGCACTATAATTTAAATCAAAGTGAACGTTTCGGCACATATTGCATTTACAGTGAAATTTAGATTTTAAACCTGTTCGCTTTTCGGAATCAACTTCTAAGTTACTCAAGTTACACGCGAATGGACTATGGTTGCTTATATTTTTTAACTCGTTAAATAAATAATTGAAGTCAATAATTCGCCTTCCTTCCACTTTCTCGGGGGTCTTCGTACTCGTATTATTATTAACCACCTGCGGAAAATGTTTAATAAATTATAATCATTGAAATGCTTCTAAGAATAAAACTTCTTCTGATATTAAGTCAATCAAACTAACGTTAAAGACTTACCTCTATATTGTAGTCATCCTTCAATATCTTATCCATACCCGTGATCTCGAGATCTGCCATACCAGAGGATAAAAATCCACTGGATTGGGGTTTGAAGGGGAAGGACTTTGAACACGATTGATAAAAATTTTCGTACAGTTGATATTAAGCAAAAATCAATACAAAAGAATTAATTTTAAAATTTATTATTATTTTTATTCAAGTTTGTAACAAATGAGTATATTACAAAGTTGTTAGTAAATAACATGTGACACTTAAACTTATGAATGAGGTAGGTAGGGCAGATAATCTTAAATCTTTAACAATAATATTTATTATTTTGAATTATAAATACTTTTAATTTCAATTTAATTTAACACTAATCGGTGCACAATGTTTTTGGTTAACCTGTCTTTAGCTAACACAAATAGATTCGACGGTTTCCCTACACGCGAACATGCAACATATAGTTGCCCATGAGAAAAACATGGATTTTCCAAATCTAAACCATAAATGGACAATGTTTGGCCTTGAGACTTATTTATAGACATGGCGAAAGCTAAACGAATTGGAAACTGTAGCTTTCTGAAGGGTATGGTAGAATTCCACTTTTCCTTTAAACTTCCCAGTTAAAATGGTTGCTTCAAGAATATTTCCGGTGATCTTTTTGATGACCAAACGCGCACCGTTGCATAATTGAGGTGGATTCAAATTACGTAGGAGATTAATAGGGGAACCAATCTTTAATCGAAGAATATGTCGTGGCATTCCAGGTATATCTAGTGAATTTAAAAATTCAATCGGAAAATGTACACTTTCATTTTCATCAACAACAGTATAGATTGATTTAAAAGACATCAGATCGCCTGGTAACAACTGTTGTATCTGGAAGTTAATTTCGTCAACATCAACATTTTTGGCTGCCAAAATCGACCGATAACTGAGCCAGTTATGATTCAAGTAATTATTCTGTATATCCGGAAAAATACAGCCAGCATAATCCGATCATAAATATTTTTTTGTTCTGCTGTCAGTAATGGCTCACTGTTCATGATAATAATTGTTGCTAAATTACCATGGCCATATTGTTTTTCTCGTTATAAATCGGTGTTGACTAAGTCGGTGGATGGGAGATCAGGTGTTGGCATACCATAATGATTAAGTGGTAAATTTGAAATTAAAACACATAAATCCTCGATCAACACTAACGCTTCATTATACATCTCTGGCGTATAATCTATGTTTTGGCATTGATCTGTTTGTCTAATTCAGTGTAATGTGTCCTCTGTCATACAATTTTTATATTTTTCCCACAAAGTTTGTGCTTGCGATATTTAAGATGTCGTCAAAATAATTGCAAACAGCTGACGAATGTCATTGGGCGTTGATGTCAACGCAGCATCAGCAAGCGTTAAGACCCAATGGTTATTGTCTTCTAGCAATTGCAGTTCACGACATGCATCTTGGTATGTATTGAATACTCGACCATTAACTGTTCGCTGAAATTCAAAAGACGTTGGTCCGGGAACATTCACCAATAACAAACGTAAATAGAAGCACTCACGTTGCTTTGGATGTACCGTGTAAAGTCCCCCAAGGTCTTTGAATATGCCTGTAATGGAAGGATACACGTTTGTAGGTTTAACATAGCAGCGCCATCTATTGATTACTTACTCAATCCAGTCAACCGATATCGCCATCTGTTAAAATTATTTGGAGCTAATGGATAATTGTGAATGTCAAATAATAGACAAATAATTTGCAATAAAATAATATTGCGACTATAAATTAAGATGTAAGCTATCCTATCTTTCAAGTTGGATCAATCTGCACACGGTGTGCAAATTTGATTCAAATCGGTTAAGTAGTTTAGGAGTCCATCGCGGACAAACAACGTGACACGTAATTTATATATATTTACGAGTGGTATTACCCGGCGTTGCCCGTGTTATATCTGTTCTCAAATACCAATGCATACCAATTTTCATGGCGATCGGTTGAGCAGTATAGAAGTTGGTGTGCTGCAGCGCCGTCTAGTTGAAAGTTGCAACAAAGCGGATATATATAAAAACCTTAACCATGAAAAAATACATATATATGCCAACTTTCATGGTGATCGGTCAAACGGTTTCGGAGTCTATTAAACTCGGACAGACGGGCATACAGATATATCAACATCCATTTTTATATTATATTATTTTGGCCTGTTTTTAAAATTTAAACTTTGAATGCCTATATCTCGCTTATTTATAGCGACCGACACAATTTTCTTCCAGATTTAGCATTAAAATGAAAAAAATTGGAGAGAGGTTCCTATACTGCAGTTATTCCACTTTTATAACTATGTGATAATACTTACATGTATATATTTTAATTAAAGAGTTTTGAACAATGAAGCACAAATAATTAAAAAGCAGGAATAATTTCACTGTATTACCTTCACAATATTTTGAATTTAGAATAACGCTTGGCCGACTGTGACGTTTGTAGGTTTAACATAGCAGCGCCATCAATGGATTACTCAATAGATAACGCCATCTGTTAAAATCGTTTGGAACTAACAGATAATTGCGAATGTCAAATAATAGACATTGCAATAAAATAATATCGCGACTATAAATTAAGACGTAAGCTATCCTATCTTTCAAGTTGGATCAAACTGCACATTGTGTGCAAATTTGATTCAAATCGGTTAAGTAGTTTAGGAGTCCATCGCGGACAAACAACGTGACACGTAATTTATATATATTAAGATTTATTTTTATTTATTTAGTAGTAACACATCTAGTAAAAAGTTAATGTCATATTTGATTAAGATGTTAGCAAGAAATTGATGCGACATTATTTTTATGATTGACACAGTCGCCTAACTAGGCCTAGGCCTGTTCTAAGGCAGACTTTTAATGATGATATTAAGTGTGCACTGTCAACTTAATCTATAATTAGTACTTATTTTTAAAACTACAAATATTTACGCATATACAAATATGGATAGATACTTATATACATCTATAGATAAAATATATATCCATGTATGCACACATACACATACATATATTTATACGAAAATAATAATAAAACCAAAATAAATAAAATAAAACTAAAATAATATACAAATCATATATAAAATAATATATAAATCAATTACATATTGATATGACGCTCACATACCTATAATAGTCATTTAAAATTATCATGGAAAAACTAAATACTAAGTACTAAATACTATCATTCAAAATACAACAGTCAACATATTCCCTAAGCCGTCCCTACCCACCTCCAACAACCAATCCGTTAGAGATTTTTTAAAAGTGGATGTGTTCTCACTACTTTTAATTGCGTCGGGAAGATTGTTATACATTCTAGGGCCAATGAAAGTGAAATGGCGCTGGCCAAATTTTGTGTAAGATCTTGGCACCAACATATCACCAGTTCTTGTTGCTCTCGTCTTTCCAATTCGTTGATTATAAGGTGTCATTTTATTTTTAGTATATATTAGGGCCATGCGAACATAAAGCTGTAAGATATATATATATATATATATATATATATATATATATATATATATATATATATATATATATATATATATATATATATATATATATATATATATATATATATATATATATATATATATATATATATATATATATATATATATATATATATATATATATATTTATTATAACAATAAATCGTTTATTTAGAAAAAACATTCATTCAAATATTCTACAAGGTCTTGCACCATATTGCGAAATACTGCATATTATTTATTTAGATACGTAAAAAACCGAAATATAGCTCGCAATTGATATCAATTGAGTTTTATCTTGGCGTTGACAGTATGGTCACGAGGCAGCTATTTAAACGCTCGAATGAGTTATTGCAATCTAAGTTTAATTAACTGAGGTTAAGAGATAATATAGCACACACATTAAATATGCGTTTAGTTGATTGTGCAATAATGAGATAGGCAACTGCAGTGAGAAAATAACTAGTTCTGACGTTACTTTAACCTAAAACAGGAAGCTGTTTGAAAATATTAGATTTCCAGGAATAACATCATCGGAGTTAGTGAGCCATGCCATTTAAAATACTTGTGAAGCATTTACATCTGGTCTACGAAAATAAATAAAGGTAACAAATATGTTTAATATTTATGTGTACGAAACCAGCACCTGTTTAGTATACTGTCAGTAATATCATCATCATCATCAGCCGGTAGATGTCCAGTATTGGACATAGGCCTTCCCCGCAGAATGCCAGACGAGCGGTCTTGAGCCGCCTCCATCTACCAACTTCCTGCGATAGTGGCAATTTCATCGGTCCATCTTAGGGTAGAAGGGCGGGGGGGGGGGGGAGAATCCACGGCGTCTGCCGATTCGTGATCGCCATTCGAGAACCTTTATTACCCAACGGTTGTCCGTTCTGCGAGCTATATGGCCTGCCTATTTCAAGCCGATTTTACGAGCTATTTCAGTGACCTTAGTTCTTCTGCGAATTTTCTCGTTTCGAGTGAAACTTCTCCAGGCACAGCTGACTTCATGGCTAGTTGCACTACTTTTAGCTTGTATATACCATATTTCCCAAGTTTCATTAGGAGCATTTCATGGGATACTGTGTCGGGAGCTTGCGCGGGGTCGGGAAGTACAGTAATACACTTTTTGTTGGCGTCTACATACCTAGTGATATGCTCTGACATTTTTAGTACTGCATCTTGTGTTTCCATTTTTGGATCTGAAGCCGTATTGGTTTTCGGATGACATGTGATTGGTTTCTAGATGATTACAGAGTTGTGTAATTACTATTTTTTCCAAAATTTTTGCTAAAACATCGGGTACTGATATCGGTCGATAATTTGAGGGATCAAACTTCGGTCCATATCTGTCACCTGATACTTGATAAGAAATATGTTTTCGGTTGATTATGTTTAAAAAAAAAATGATAATATTATATTAATTAATTAAATTCACAAGTATATTATGTGCACAGTAAGAAACCTTTTTAGGCTACTTAATTTATTGGTCAATTTAGTTATAATAAATAATAATAATAAACTCTTTATTTGCACTTAAAAAAAGTATACAAAAAAGGCGAGCTTATTGCCACATGGCAATGTCTTGTATATATATATATATATATATATATATATATATATATATATATATATATATATATATATATATATATATATATATATATATATATATATATATATATATATATATATATATATATATATATATATATATATATATATATATATATATATATATATATATATATATATATATATATATATATATATATATATATATATATATATATACTAGCTGACCCGGCGAACTTCGTACCGCCTAACAGTCAATGAATGTCGTGTTACAGATTAGCTGAACTCAATTTTTGATTTTATTAAAGTAATCCAATTAATACAAAATAAATATTAAGTTCACTACTTTATTAAGATAATAACACATAAAGAAATATAAATGTACAAAAAATAAATATACCAATCGCGTGTCAGCAAGACATGATTGAATTAAACTATTGTGCAGCATGGAATGCACTCGGTTTAATTCTCTTCATTGAAGCACCTTGTGATATACGACATTTTTTGTTTTTTTATCAGGCGCAAGAACAAATAAAGCGGATGATTTGCCGACACTTGAACATGCCACGTATAACTTACAATGGGAAAATACGGATTTACATTTTGTTTGAGAAAATGTTTTTCTTTTATTTTAATTTTTCACCAACTTTCCAATTTTTCTCTTTAAGTTATTCTGCTATTCGGGACGGAGACAAATACAACAAATCAAAAACTATAAAAATCGGTCCAACCGTTTTCGAGTTATAAGTGTTCGAACAAACCCGATTGGATTTTTTTTCCCCAAAAAATAAAATGTTTTTTCTTTTATTTTATTTTTTCGGAAAAATTTTTTTTTGGATATAATATGTATGGTAAATGTTTTTCTTTTATTTTATTTTTTCGGTAATTTTCCAATGTTTTAGTAGTTATTATGCTATTCGGGACGGAGACAAATACAAAAAAACAAAAACCATTAAAATCGGTCTATCCGTTCTCGAGTTATAACAAACGCGGTTTCACCCGCGTGCACCCGCGTGGTGATGAAAAATTGTGAAAATGATGCTTTAAAGTATTTTATATTTTCGTTAATTTTTCAATGTTTTTATATTATTTTGCTATTCGGGGCGGAGACAAATCCAACAAATTAAAAATCATGTAAATCGGTTCATCCGTTCTCTAGTTATATATATGTGTCCGAACAACTATATTGTTCGAACAACTATATATATGTATCTTCGAATAACTATATTGTGAAATGTATGTAAATTGGAACTAAGTATTTTTTATGATGATCTCACTAATAGGTATTATACCCTAAAGTTTGCAAGGATACATAGGTACGGATGTATATGATGATTGATGATAATGCAAAAGTTATAGGTAGCTACTGCAATATACTCCTAACGATTGTTAAACGATTTATTTAGGTCAGCACAAACATGCAGATTTTGCGATTTAGAAACGCGTGAGCAAGCCACATATAGCTGGCAGTGGGAAAAACACGGCGTGCCCAAATGTATACCTGCTACCTTTAAGATTTGACCTTGCGATTTGTTGATAGTCATTGAAAATGCAACTTTTAATGGGAACTGCAGGCGTTTAAAATTAAATGGTAAGTTATTGGGTATAATTGGGATACGTGGTATAAGATCATTGTTTTCCTTGGCTTCTCCAGTTAAGATTGTGGCCTTCACAATATGCCTTCCTAGTTCGGTGACTCGCAACCGAGTACCGTTGCATAATCTTGGCGCGTCCAAGTTACGCATTAACAAAACGGGTACACCTACTTTTAATTCCAACTTATGTGATGGCACCCCAGATAACTCCAAAGAGTTTAGGAACTCCGCGGGGTAAGTCATAGTGTCATCGGATGATATAACTATGTCGATGGAGTTATACACTGATGTTTCGCTGGTTATTTCGTCCAAGATTTTTTTATTTATTTTCGCAACAGTCTCATTTGTTGGTGCCAGTATGGTTCTTTCGCACAACCAATTTTGGTCAAGAATATATTGTTGCAGATTTGGAAAAACTTGATTAATGAGTTCGTCTTCCGACTCCACGACATGGCAAAAGTGGTGTGTGAAAAGAACCATACCTTCTTACTTGGGTCTGTTCGGGTGTCTCAGCAGCCCGTTGAGATGCCAGATACTCAACGTTGTGTTAGCGCCGAGCTTGGTACTGCTCTGGAGTCTCATTAGCTCGTTGAGATGCCAGATACTCAGCATGCTGTCGACGCCGATCTTGGGACTGATCTGGTGTCTCAACAGTTCTGTGAGCTGCCCCACGCTCCGCCTGTTCAAGCCTTCGCAGTTCGGCTTGTTGAAACGTCTCGTTAAGTTTAGCTACTTTCATATCTCGAGCTTTATTAGAGCTTTAGGAAAGATTAGACTTACTCTTTCGCGGCATAATTCTTAGTAAGTACTTTTTCTACTGCTCCAAAAAATACAATACCTTACAAAAATACATTCTTACAAACTTTTGAGTAAAATTTCGCTTTTATAGTAGGTATTAAAATACACTTCCGCTGATTATATCATAATTGTTCAAATTGTTCCAGCGGTTGTTGCGTTGCGGTTGTTGCGTTGCGTCGAAACTTTCCTATGACGTCATTTCCTCGAGTTACACTTCGTAGTAGCCATGTGTTCCTTAAAATCGCTGTTGTAAGCGAAATTCCGCTCAGACGAACGGCTTTATCTTCAGATGCACAGCCTTGATGTATTGCGTCAGGTTTCTTCTGGTGGTGAAGTTATTGCGGCATTCGGGACACTGACATTTGGGCAGTTTAAGATGCGAAGCATCGATGTGAGTGTTGAGCAGGGCCCTCCCGGCGAAGGAGCGGTCGCAATGCGGGCACTCGAACTGCTTGGATTTGAGATGCACCGCTTGAAGTGCGTCTTGAAGTCGCCCTTCGCTGCGAACGATCCGTCGCTTTCGTGACAGGGGAACGCATTGAATCGCCTGTGCATCGTAATCACGTGGCGGTTCAAACTATCCTTCTGAAAGAAGGCCTTGTCGCACTCGGGAATCTCTGATCTTTCTATGTACGCTGGCGACTTTTTCTACTCTTCCTAAAAAATACAATACCTGCTTATACAATGAAAATTACAGCAACATACTAATTAATAGTCAAAAAATAATTCTAATCTGCTAATTGTGAAACAAAATCATGCTTTTTACCTATGCAATGGAGATAAAAACGAAGTAATTTCTATAATTACCTACTAACCACAAACAAATTACGCTTTCGTTGTTTTATTGTAAGTAATAATTAATTTACTATTACGATGATAACATTAATTACGGACACATTATGGACACAGCTGTCAATGACGTCGCCATAGTAACGTCACGCAATCGTCGCCATAGTAACGTCGCGCAATCGTTACAAACTTTCGCGTTTATAATATTAGTAGGAAGTAGGATTGTTGAGAAAATTTTCAGAATATATGTTGACGCTTAGAATTTAAATTTCGAATATCAATTTCTTAGATTTTTCCTACTTACTTGACATTTATCGTTATTTTTTAGATAATTCACACTATATCTTTATAAATTATAGCCTATGTGTTATTCTGATGTGTAAGCTATACTATTGTAAAGTTTCATCAAAATCCATTTAGTAGTTTTTGCGTGAAAGAGCAACAAACATCCATACATACATACAAACTTTCGCGTTTATAATAGTATAGGATATATATTATATAGATATTAGACTTTTATATTATATATTATATAATATAAAACTAATAGACTATTATATTATATATTATACTATAAAATTTATAAGAATGAATGAGCGATCGGAATGAATGAGAAAAAAAAATTAAAAAAAAAGAAAGAAAGTGAAGTCACTATGATTAAAGTAAAGTCTTAAATACTATCACCCCAGAACAGATATACAATCTAGTGGGGGGATAAAATCCACACAAATGCCATCTTATCTGCTTCGCAAAAATCAATTGTATTGTTTTGGATAATTTTATAAAATAAAATAAAAATAAATAAAAAAAAAATATGAGGTCAATAGTTAGCGACCACGTCTCAGTGCCGTATGTAATCACTTGCAATACGCACTGATGATAGGCTTACAACTTGAGACTCTACGGTAATTTGACGGGAAGATATGGCGTACACCGAGAAAAATATAACAATACAAAACACGGAAATACGCATGTTTCAACAAGGCTTGCGTATAAAAGATTAACCAGAATGTGGTCCATATGAATGAATTAACATGACCCGTAACAAAAACAGAAATCATGAAAAAAATCAAAGATTATTATCTGCTAAAACAGATTATATACCATTATCTGCTAAAAGAGTACCAAATAGAACTGCTCAAATGTCTTCAAATGTAACACATGTGCAAGTGGAAGACATTCAACTGAATTCTGCCTTATCGCTTGCTATAGATGCGTCTTGCGTCATAAAAGACAAGGCACAAGTTACCCATTTCGTCAGGTACATGTTGTCCCAAGGTCCAAAAGAAGAACTGCTTGGATTGCTACCGCTCTCAGGGCAAACTTATATAGAAGATATAGCAAATGCTGTGCAAAAATGCCTGGAAGACAATGGAATCAACATAAATAAAATCGTTTCTATAGCAACTTTTTTATTTTTTATTATTATTTATTTTTATATATACATATACATTCAAATTCATGAGCACAACAGAATATGAAATGACAATTGAGACGATGCCGTCGTATGCTTTTAAAGTTGCCGTCTGATGAAAGATATCCGACCTATTGTTTGAAAATGGGTTTTGAATTAAACGTGTTATCTGAAATTTGCTTCATACCTTCGTAATTATTCTAGACAAGTGTCTTAGAGTACAGAAAAAAATACTTTTAATTGTGTTGTAAGTCGTTTCCTAATATCTTTAGAGGTTTAAATGTATAATATTTAAAATTTTAAAAGTATGTTACAAATGTTTCTTTAAAATCCGAACCTAAAAGTAGCGGCTAGTATATCCGATAAAAAACAGTTCAATCAAAGAGAAGAAAACGAAAGGGTGTGAAAATTGAATCGAATCACCTGTTTCAGCCAGATTTGTTTATTTTCTATTTTGCCATCATTTACATTCTACTTAACCAATTTGAAAATTAAGATGTTTATGTTCGTAGAAATATACGATACCTTTATTTTGTAGTATTCACTTCCATACATAAATATTTACTGTCATCTTCTTGATTTTCTGCCTTTAATTTTCTTCTGCTGCATGTTTTCGTCATGAACATTGGCACCCACAAGAGTCACCGGACGGAAGATATCATACTGTCGGAGTAGCGACCGTATAATATCTTAGTAGCAGAGTAGAGTATTGTTTTAGTTCGTGCTTTTACGGTTTTTTCAACGTATATACGTTTATTTGCAAGATTTTTTTCAAACAACTTATGTTGTCGACTACAGCGGGCGAGCCCGTTACCTCAGGAAGTTTTAACGATTAGTCGTTCTATCATCTTGGAGTGAACGTAGAGACGAAGCGGTGAAACGGAGTGCACCGAATCTATCGCGGACCAAGGCGTCCTTTGCCCGACTCTGAACCGGGATCGGATGGCCAATGGTCATTTCAAGAGCAGTCGCCGTAAGGTAGACACCTACCCCCGCTCTATAGGAAACAATACAGTTCCCAGACTCCCCCGATTGTTAGTCGGAGAGCACAATCGATTGGCTTGCGCCGCTCGGTGCGCAGACCGTCCAGGAGCGCCAGAGGATTGATTCCCAGGGGAGACTGGTTGACCCAGTGTCCTACCCAGGCTCGCACCCCATGCGTGGAGGCCGTCGGATAGGTGTTGACCCGTGAGTGTGACCAACCCTGAACAGAATGGGTCTTCGTGGCCAACTCAGCATGGGCCCATTAATTCCCCCTTTATTTGAATTTGGCGCACCCTTTAATTGACGCCCATGGCAAGCACCCGCCCCCCCCCCCCCCTTCCCTAGATTCGGGCCTGAGGGCATGCGGCGTATTTTATTACTCTTATTATTAAAGTAAAATCTAAAGCAACCGATTGTCAGCATTAAGATGGTGAAACTGGTCCCATATTTTATAATCGTAAGTAACGTTGTGTAATATATAAATAAACTCTATATAAATAATGTGGGCGACTTCTTTAATTTATCGTATTATATTTAACAGTGATATTGCATGTAGGCCATCATACAACTGTATACTGATCATACGATTTGACTTGTGTGACAAACAAATCTCCTTACTCGAGGTTAGTATATAAATAAGTAAATAAATTAAAAATGATAAAACATACGGCTGCCGTTACAGACAATGAACTATTGTATTTACAATTATTTTTTTACGGTTTTTTTCATATAGATACATAAATATTATAAATAGGATAGAAAACGAATTTACCGCGTGAAATTTGTAGCACCCGACGTTTCGGTGACGTTGCAACCGCCGTTTTCCAGGGTAGACTGAAGAGCTGTTAATCCGTTGTTTTGCGGGTAGGCCGCATACCGCTGCCGCCACTGCGTAGGTTATACCGGTGGTGGGGGGCGGGTTTGGAGCGCGGGAATTTTGAAAATACGTCTTGCACACAACACTCACTGTATCCTGTTTTACGTCTTTGCGTTCGGCGTTCGGCGGCGGGAACATTTTAAGAAGAGGGTTCCAAGTAGAAGAGAGTTTGTAACCGCCGTCTCTATTGAAGTTCGGGGTTCTTCTTATTTCAATGGCTTCTTCGATCATGCGAGGAAAGTAGAATTGTTCCTTGGATAGCACAAGATTTTGAAATTGCATCCAGTGGTTACTTCCGCTATCCAATATATGTTCGCAGATAGCCGATTTTTCTCGCTGAACGTTTTTAACAGCTTTGATGTGTTCTGTCAGTCGCGTGGCTATGGGCCGTTTCGTTTGTCCAACGTAGGCTAGACCGCATCTGCATCCGACTTTATGCACATCCGGGGTTTGCAGTGGTATTACATCATTTATAGGTGTCGCGGAGCAACAAACATATACAAAACCCACCTACTCAAAATACTATAAAAGGAAAGGACCGGAAGAAGACTCCACCCGAAAGCTGCAGGAAATGGTATCGCCGGAGTGCAATGGCAACACCGGAAATAAGGAGATGGCGATGTGCAATGCCATCACTAGGAATACCTACCCCGAACGCCCAATAATCAAACACAGCTTAAGTGCCTCCAACGAGGCGTTTATTGTATCATCACAAACAAGCCGTCAACGAGAAGCTAAAGCAAACATCGAAATAAATGGAAGAGACAAGTACAAACAGTACAAACCGTCGCGAATCTATCCGCCGTGTTACGCACGCAAACGTCACGAAGAAAACAAACGAAAACCACATCGCAGCGACTTCTCAGCTGAGAGCTTTTCATCTTATACCACGGCAGCCCGAAGACTGGTGGCGAAGGGGAAGGTAACAACTGAGGGCGCCGCGATGCAGTATAAATTCAAAAAACACGATAAAAACTAATGCGCAAACACGAATCACTTCTGGCGACTTTCCAGTCCAGAGCCTTTCATCCGGTGGCTACTCGAAGTAGGTCGGGGGAGGGGTCGACCAGTGGCGTCCAGAAGCGATAAACGTGCGAAACTAAATGTGCGAAACACGACACAACTGAAGCTCAGGCGCCGCCCGAGGAACGTCAGCACGCGAGCGCAGACGGCGGGCGACTGCCGTACCGCGCACCGGACCGATGTATATCTAGCCACCGACCGCGAGTGAAAGAGACGGCGCGAGGCGCGAGGGAGACGACGCGACCGCGATCACGACGAGTAATATATATAGGCGATAGTATGTAAGAGAATTTAATCAATTTGTACTCGGCATTTTAAACGAAATAAACAACAACTGCAATTCAAACATCGATCGCGAGTTTCATTCGGAACGACGGAAACCCTCGCGACACATGCCTCAAAAATCGAGCTATATTTTGGGTCGGTTTGAAGATCGTTTTTATATCGAATCTGTTTAGCATCTTAATTATTCGATCTGTCACGCCCTTGACATATGGTAAGAATGCTCTTGATAAATAGTTCAGGAGTGTTATGTATATTTATGCATATTTATGTTTATTTATTAACATGTAGACATTTGGACATTTAAACAACTACTTAATCGATATTTCGACAGTTAAGATACTCTATGACAGTCGGGATGACATAACGATTCTAACAATATCAACACTTCTAAATCGCTTTAAGCGTTTAGAAGGTATGGTGGCATAAAGAAACGGAAAACATACATAGCTGGACCCAGAACACATTACACTCCTTTTTTGTTGGGAAGTCGTTTAAAAAGTTATTAAATTGCTGTTATCCAGTCAAAATAGTCGATAAATGCGGTTTTTTTTTATTTTTATTTTTATTTTTAAGGAAACATACAGCTGTTACAATAAATTTGTTACAGAATTATTAAGTTTAAAAAAAATAAGCTTATTACATGTTTCCACTTAAACATTCATAATTTAAACACAACAATATATTTTTTTTGAAGTATTAACTAATACTCATAGGGACAGGTGGGAACTGGGAAGAAAGGTTTACATAAGGGAAGAAGGGGAAGAATAAAGGGAAGAAGGGTTTACGTAAGTCGATAAAAAACATCTATAAATGTTAATTTGGAGTAGGGAGGTCCAAATCTGAGAACTTGGTTTGTAAAGCGCATGCATAACCTGCACTGAAGAATATTTACAAATTCAACGTCAACACAATTCTTCGAGGTCACAACAAAAAACTCAACCGTACAAAATTTAAATCTAATCCTCTTAAGAACGTTCTGCAAAATAGAGTGGTGGACATGTGGAATAAACTACCATTTGAAGTGATTAGTGCAAGCTCTGTCAATCAATTTAAAAACAGACTCGATTTGTACCTAAAAACTTGTTAATATTGTTTATATAATACTAGCTGCGCCCTGCGGTTTCAACCTCGTGGTGATGGAAAATTGTGATAATGATGATAGAAAGCTATATATCTTTATAAATTATAGCCTATGTGTTATTCTTATGTGTAAGCAATATTATTGTAAAGTTTCATCAAATCCATTCAGTGGTTTTTGAGTGAAAGAGTAACAAACATCCATACATACATTCTTACAAACTTTCGCGTTTATAATAGTAGTAGGATTGTTAATATTGTTTAGCTTTAGAAGATCTGATCTGGACGTATCAGCAAAGCTCCCTGTCCAGAATAAATAATAATAAAAATAAATCAAATTTGAATAGCGCGTCATCTCTGACAGCTTTTGTTAAGTATCCATGCAAAAATTAATTCTAATTTTAGAGATATAAATATTCAAATATATTATAACTACGGATGTAGGTCATTGTTTAAACAGCTGTTTGCCACGGTGGAATTTGAATAATAATTGTCTCTGAAAGTAAAATCAATTTTGGCATGGTTATTTAACAGAAGTAGTTCAAAACATCAAAAGCTTTGAGCAGGTATTATTTTTTAAAAAATCAAGCAGTCTTTTATAAAAATAACAGACATTTCATTGGTACTATTGATGGTCAAAGGAATTTATAATAATTTCGACGTCAATGCTATCAGCGCCACCTGCATTTCGCCGGCAAAGACAGGTTGCCAATTCGTTTTATAAGGTTGCGCAATTGAATACCCTATATTAGTTGGGAGCTAGTGATTTTTTCAGTCTTCATTTTCTCAGTCACCAAACGTCGATAATATTCTAAGTAGCGAACATGTATTTTGTAGGGGGGTTTTCCGGTGGGTTGAGCTGGAAAATGCTTTTAAATATACTAATGTACTGCACCTTTTTCGCACTAATGAAAATCGTTTTACTGTCGAGTCGAATGCAACATTCATTAGAAAATAATAATCTGGCTGATCTATAATTATGGCAAGTGGCTGAAATACCTAACGAAATGTTGGCCTTTTTTTCCAGACATGTAAATATAATGTAACGAAAATCGCCTTATTCTGCATGGTCGCGCCATTAGTCCCTTGGAGCCGTAATTTCGTGGTTTTTTCTTGTGTTTTTCAATTTCTGTCGTTGTTTTGGCGTGTCGGCGTACATTTCTCTAATATTTAATATAAAAATTAAAAAGATCAAAAATGACATCTAACAATTCTCATAATTGACCGGTAGAGTTGTGCGAATCGTTTCACACTGAAGTAAGTCGATTTATAATTATCAGGAAAACGAGTTTGGGTTTAACCCTACGCTCTATGGTAACTTACCTAGCCGTCAAAAGAGTCAATTTCCGCCAACTTCTCTCAAAAAATGGCGAGTTCAGGTCGCAGTTACCGGGGAAAACGTCGCCGCCGTTTATAAAGTGTCTTAGGAGGCGATACGCCGGTGTTCATGGAGTAAAGACCTTGTTAGCAGCATTGGAATAACTGCAGTATAGGAACCTCTCTCAAAAAAAAAATCTGGAAGAAAATTGTGTCGGTCGCTATAAATAAGCGATATATTGGCATTCAAAGTTTAAATTTTATATGTAAACAAATAGGCCAAAATAGGCCAAAATAAAATTCACCACGCTATATTCACCACGCTGATTCCGAATCTTCGATAATCTTTATTCAATCTCAATAAATAAGCGAGATATAGGCGTTCAAATTTTTCATCCCAATGTCAAGAAAGTTGCGGTCATTTTGTTTGTACATACCGTGTTGTACACTTTCGAGTATATCGTAATATATTAGCGATATTACAGAAATTATGACAATTTGCAGAGTTTTTAGATTAATCGAAATGTTTAGAAAAAAAACGATTGGAGAAATACATATTTTCGCGAAACTTAAAAAAAGGGCACTATTTTCGATGTTTTTTCAAAGACTTTGCATATTGATGATAGAAGATATCCTGAAATGTCGTTTGTTTCAGGCTACCCTTTAGTCATCAATACACCAAGTCATTTCGTAAAAACTTGTCCAATTGTTTTAGATGATCGCTAACACATGGCACTAACACATGGTGTTAATTTGATATTGAAGAAATTTGGTTTGTTCCAGGTTACCTTTTGTCATCATCACCAAAGTCGATTTGTAAAAACCTCGAAAAAAATCCAAATTATCGCTAACACATTGTCATGTTAACACTAATAGCGCGAAATTCGAAAAAAACTTTTTGCCTGCGGTGTTAATTTGATATTAAAGAAATTTTGTTTGTTTCAGGTTTCGTTGTTTTGTCATTATCACCAAAGTCATTTTGTAAAAACCTCGAAAAAAAAACGAAATATCGCTAACACATTGTCATATTAACATCAATAGCGCGAAATTCAAAAAATATTTTTTTCGAATTTCGCGCGAAATTCGAAAAAAAAATTTTACTTGGGGTGTTATTCAAATATTTAGGAATTTTCTATTGCTTCAGGATACCTGTTGTTATCAAAACGCAAAGTCATTTTTTTAAATATCGCACATGTTTTTTCACGACCATGCTATCATTTTTGTAATATCACGAATTGTTATCGATATTAGAGAACTCGCGATATATCGACTATATTCCGACACTACTTCTGAAACAATATGGCCGTTTTTTGACGTTTAGTATGCAAATTTTAAATGCCTATATCTCGCTTATTTATTGAGAGCGACAAAAGATTATTGCAGATTCGGAATCTGCGTGTCGAATATAGTCCGGTGACATTTAAAAATCAAAAATCCAGCAGAGGTTCCTATACTGCAGTTAATTAATGTGAGAATGTTCACGTGATTTTGGTAAGCCATTTTCTTTCATTTGGGGTTATTTTCCGGCGCGTATTGGTATGATTTTGACAGATTTTTCTTTCGTTGCTTCAGTTTGCGGCACCTCTGTTTTACCTCGGTTTTTCCTTTGTTTCCGCTCTAATTGCTGTTAATGTGGGGTTTAATGACCCTTATGTAATGAAATAACATTACATCGCGATGACACGAGGTTACCTGCTTCCATTAATGGAATAATCTATTTTTGTTGTTCTGATGTCGGATTGTGAAGACAGAAGCTGCTCGGCTGCCGTCGTTACGGAGTGAAGTGTGCTCCTTAAGGGGCGGAATTATATAACATTCTCCAGAAACGTGTTTTTTTTTCGTTCTTGCGTATTTGTTAAAAGATTTTCCTGAAGGCCAAATCCATTGACATACAACCCAAGTCCACGACCTGAGATAATTGTTGCTTAGTGTGAAGTTGTTATTAGTTTTTTGTTTAAGTAAAGTTTCCGTTTTACGCTACAAAAAAAAACGGTGGCGTCCATCAGAATTTAGTTGTTTTTTGAATTTCGTTTTAGTGTCGTGTTTTCTTTGGTAACCCTTGTGATCAAAATTTAGGGTTATAATAAACACTCATTTTCACTTTCAGAATTCGTATCTACTAAATAATGGTAAAACTAAACTTGACAAGCGAGCCAAGACCAGAATGGATGACGGATGATTTCTTGAAAACCTGCATCAGAAATTACCAGAAACTACCAGTAAACGCCTATGTACACCTGGACGACATCTACGTCACTTACGTAGTGCCCAAGGGGGAGAACTTCTTGAGCGTAATGTATAGGGTCAAGGTGCAGTATTGCATCGGATCCAGCACCAACGAGGTCGAAGAGTCGACCCTGATCGTCAAGATCGAGCAATGCGGCTTTGGAGAGGTGGTATCTTCCTGCGTATTTGAGAGGGAAATCGAAATGTACAGAGACGTTTTGCCGGAGCTGAATCAAGTTGTTGAGAAAATGGAATCGAGCACCAGATTCGTGTGCAGGTAATTTTACACTTTTGCATGTCGACAAATGCGCTTCTGGATTGTCTTGTCAATAGTCAATAGTAATTTGTTTATGCAAATTTGTATATAAAATAAAACCGTAATAAAATAATTTAAAAAGCTTGAAAAATTTTTATTCAAGAATTAAAACTAGCAAATATATTAAAAAGAATTAAGAAAAACACGACTGCCTTTACAGAAAGTGAACTACTGTATTTATAAAATTTTCATTACGGTTTTTTATGAAATATTTGTAGTTTTTGTATTTATCTATATAGGTAGATATATATTTCCAGAATGTACTTAATCAGACCTCTCATTCGACACTAAACACGATATATTTATACTAAATCATTGACATTTGGACATTTAGACAACTACTTACCTAATATAAAATTGAAGACTATCGCGGTTGTTTGACATTATAAATAGGATAGAAAACGAATTTACCGCGTGAAATTTGTAGCACCCGACGTTTCGGTGACGTTGCAGCCGCCGTTGTCCAGGGTAGACTGAAGAGCTGTCAATCAGTTGTTTTGCGGGTAGGCTGCATACCGCTTCCGCCACTGCGTAGGTTATAACGGCACTTGATGCAGTTTCAAAATCCCATTGTGCTATCCAAAGAACAATTCTACTTTCCTCCCATGATCCGGGAAGCCATTGAAATAAGAAGAACACCGAACTTCAATAGAGACGACGGTTACAAACTCTCTTCTACGTGGAACCCTCTTCTTAAAATGTTCCCGCCGCCGAACGCCGAACGCAAAGACGTAAAACAGGATACAGTGAGTGTTGTGTGCAAGACGGATTTTCAAAATTCCCTCGCTCCGAGCCCGGCCCCCCACCACCGTTATAATCTACGCAGTGGCGGAAACGGTATGCGGCCTACCCGCAAAACAACGGATTGACAGCTCTTTAGTCTACCTTGGACAACGGCGGCTGCAACGTCACCGAAACGTCGGGTGCTACAAATTTCACGCAGTAAATCCGTTTTCTCTCCTATTTATAATACTTACCTAATATTTGGACAGTTAAAGTACCCTATGATACTCGGGATAATATAGCGGTTCAATAACGGTAAATCGGTTCTAGCATTTAGAAGTTATGGTGGAATAAAGAAACGGAAAACATACATAGATGAACACTAAACAAATTACACTTCTTTCTTGTTGGGCAGTCGTGTAAAAAACGGTTGTATCACTCCAAGACTTTCCCGTCGATTAGCTAAGGACGTCCTCTCATTCAAAGAAAATCTAATTGCAAGCGCGCGTGGAGTTAATGGGCTCTCGCTGAGTTGGCCACGAAGACCCATTCTGTTCAGGGTTGGTCACACTCACGGATCAACACCTATCCGACGGCCTTCACGCATGAAGTGCGAGCCTAGGTAGGACTCTGGCCTTACGGTTAGTTTCCCCTGGGAATCAACCTTCTGGCGCTCCTGGACGGTCTGCGCACCGTGCGGCATAAGCCAATCGATTGCGCACTCTTACTAACAGTCGGGGGAGTCTGGAAGCAGTACTGTTTCCTACAGAGCGGGGGTGGTTGCGGACCTAACGGCGACTGCTCTTGAAACGACCATCGGCTACCCGATCCTGGGTGAACAGCCGGGCAAAGGATGCCGTGGTCCGCGATAGATTCGGTATACACCGTTTCACCGCTCCGTAAGGGAGAGCACCGCGCAAGCGACCTCGAACTCGTAACCAATCGAGAGACTGGAGTAATCTGGTCGCAATTGGAAGTAAGGGCGTGAGTGTAAGCCCGCTGGGTAACACTCCTGGCTATCTCGCGGTTAAGGCGTTGGCCTCTTACGGGTTTGTGGCGGAGCTAGACGGTGGACTGTTTTGTCCAAGTCTTCTGCGCTCACTCAAGGGAGATAGAACGACTAATCGTTAAAACTTCCTGAGGTGGCGGGCTCGCCCGCTGTAGTCGACAACCCTAGTTAGTTGCAAGCGCGCGTCACCGTTAAACATTCGAATTTCGAACGAGCGACACAACGCAATGAAGATTTAAATTTCGAACGTGCGTCGCGTGATATCAATCGCGCGACGTCGCAAATTTAAATATTTGATTCTTCCATAAATTTTTATGACGTTTTTTTATATTATTTGGGCAGCTTGTATATGACATATTCCAATATAAAATTTTACAATGTGATTTTGACCCAACAAGGCATCTGCGTAGCAAATTTCAAGTCTCCAAGTATAATATTTCCAGATTGATATATGAGAGCTCCCTGAAGAACCGATATCAACCACAATCTTTTCAACTCTTGACATGGCCAAATGATGCCTGCATACCAAATTTCAGAGTTTGGGCGCTATCGTGGAGGAATTCATACACACAGACAAACAGACACACAGACTAACTGCAATCTGGAAATAATCGTAATAGTCTCAGGAGGATTCAATATGGATATTTCCCTCAGTTTTTTAAGCGCCTTCATAATACTTTTCCTCCTGGTCATGTGTTGGGCCGGAGAAGTACTTATGAATCTAGAAACATACTAAAAATATCAAATAATCCAAAATTAAAATAAAATTTAATAAAACTAGCTGAAACCAGACGAAATCGACGGTCCATTATTGACAGTAATGTTTTTTAGACAACTAACACCTAGCCGTTCTCTCAATTTGGCGGTTATAGTTATAGACACAACAAGTTTAATTTTATTGATTTTTTTCTTTTGATGACTTTTTTATTTTTCTCTTTTGATGACACATCTACAGACCGCGAACTTTTTTGACACACCTTAACCAAATTTTTACACCTAGCTTTTTTCCCAGGCGGTTACATCAAAACACATTTCAAATTATATATAGATTACTTAGACAGTACTTAGTTGGTTGTGTTACCCCAAGACTTTCCAGAATCACAGTAAGAATCACAGTAAAGACATGGGAATATTAAAAGATGGACGTCGGCGTCTAAGCAAAGACACGAACCGCAGCCGTGGTTCATAGGTAACAGATGGCACTGGCCGCCCACAACGTTAAGCGAAGAAAATACAATTATAACAAATATCTGATTATTTTATATGGATTATCTGATATTTTATTGTCTGAATATTTTATATGGTCTTATATCTGTACTTTTAGTTTAAAATGCATAACGTAGATTTAATTTGATTATTTAACATTTTACTGACAATTTGAATATTACGATAAATAATTTTACTATATACGTATCTTTTCGTATTACTAACTACTTCAAATATTAGGCTTCTATTTTGATTATTTATATTTATAGTTTGACAATTTAGTAGTTAATTCTTGACTACCTATGTATGTTCAGTAAAGAGTAGTAACGAAACATACTACATAACCCAATTATTTTGACACGTCCAAGAGCGGTCTTTAGCCGTCAATTGGACACGACGAAAATGTAATGTAATGTAATGTATCAAAAGGTAAACCGATTTCAACTTTTCTTTTTAACTATTACCATGACCAAATGATGCCTAGGTTCAAGCCGAATTTTGCTCAATCGGATGAAGCGTTTAGGAGCGTATGAGGAGGAATGCACAGCTACACAGACACACAGACTCACAGACAGACTTCAGTCTGGAAATGGTCCTAATCGTCCGGTGGGGGGGGGGGGGGGAGTCACAATATACCTATATACCTATATATCCGTATCATCTGATTTCTTTTTAGCGCGTTCACAATTAAAAGTAAAATAATCACCCAATATTATAAAATTGTTCAATTTCTCATTGTAAAGCCCCATATTCATGGTAAGCTTTTGTTGAGCAACAGTTGTCAACATTGTTGATGAGCAAAGGTAAAGTTGCTGGAAACAATGGTTATATCAATATATTTATTTATTTATTTATTTATTTATTTATTTGCAGCTGTTATAAAAAACATATACAAAAAAAAACAAGAACACACAGATTAAAAATTAAAACTATCGCCAGATAGTTTATCGCTAGATAGATAAAGATATCGCTATAGCGATAAGTCCGGCATTTGTGCATAAATTGTCTTTTTTATAAAACCAGCGTAATATTCATTAAGTTATGTTTTTATAGCACAATAAAGTTATTCTATTCTATTCTATTCTATTCTAAAACTATAAATCGACAAAGACTATGAAATAAAGCTACAAACGCTGCAAATTAGGGGTATCTTCAGGATATCTCTTATCCTGGTTTTCAGGACACACCTATTAATTATTGATACATAGGTATATGATTTTTAAAATAAAATAACCAAATCAAATAAATCTTAAAACAAAAAATCCAAATAATCATAATCAAATAAATACACAAATCGAAATAATCAAAATCAAGATATTTAACATCAAATGATATTAAAAGAAAATAACGTAATTACATAAATTTAATAATCTACGTATAATAAATCAAAAATAATCAAAATCAAAATATTTAACATTAAATAATCAGGTTACAAATTAATAAATAAACGAAGACAATAGTAATAATCAAATTAGCAATAGTTATTTTAAAATAAAATCAAATTATGACATCTAAATATCTTCCTTTAATAATAAACTTTTAAAGTGGTCCTTAAATACTGCAATTGATTTCGATCGCAAAGCCATTCCCAACCGATTCCATACAACCGCAGAATAATACGAAAAGCTGCACTGGAAATGTGTAGTTTTGTGCTTGGGTATTATAGCAAGTTGTTCACGTGCCCGTGTTGAATGGACATGCCGGTTACGGGGCCACGTCATAATCGACATATTATGACCACGTCATAATATGTCCTGTCCACGTGACAGTCTGTGTCAAAATGATGCCGGAGGAAGTAGTGATGTTGTTTTATCTCTAACTTATAGACTTTCTATTAAAAAAAGGTGGTGGATACGAAATTATTTATTACAAAGAGAAAATTTGATGAGTGATCTTCGTATGACAGCTGGGTCATTTAGTAACTAGTAACATTTAGCGCCACTACCTGTCGTTTTTTGCAGCAATCTTTTTCTGCTCCCTATAAAACTGCGTACGTAGTATGCGTATTTTATTTTCCACGTCTTGTTTGGGTATATTTGGGGTTTGAGAAATTTCTTCAAAAGCATCGTTTTTTTTGTTTTTATCTTTATAATCTTTTCTTGAAGAATCCCATAGAAGCTTTTGATTGAAATAATTCGATTAACTACATTATGTTGTCATTGGTCCGCACTACTGACATGTTAATAACTTGTTATAAATGTTGCAAACGCGTCAAAACACAGCAACATTTGTTGCGAAACTGATGTTTTCGCTTGCTGAGTGGTAACTTTTCAATGCGCAGTGGTAAACTCCGCAACACGCAATGTTGCGAAAAACGTGTTTCAGCAAATCAGCAACATGTTGATTCAACTTTGTTGATAAACAAAATTGACCGGGAATACGGGGCTTAACCCTTAAATTATACTCTAGAATAATAAAGCACTAATACAGTTTATCTATATTTAATATAGGTTTATCTATATCTAATAGGTATTAGGTAATTAGGACTATCTGACGTAGGTAAGTATATAAGAATCCTTTTATTGCTTCCGTTTCATCATTGGTATTGCTTTTATATATAATAACTAGCTGACCCGTGCCCACTTCGTTGGGCGGTAAAACTTTTTACCTGTGATCAAATTATGAGTGTGGTTCGGTTAGTACTGAGTGCTATGATTTATTTCCTGACTGCCAAAAGAAAGGTTATATTTTTACTGCATCTGTATGTACGTATTTGCATGCCAATTTGACTATATTACCGTTATTTGTGAGTGTCTTCTTGTGTCTTATTTGTGAGTATCTTATCTCTTTAACCATTTATGCAGTAATAGGGAAAAGTCTTTTGTTTTAAACACTTGAGACGATAAATTTACTTATTTTGATATGAATTCATAATTGTTGATAATATGACCAATAAACATGACCTAACGATTTAAATTATTTTTTTAATATAAAAAACTACTTTTTGTGACTTAAATATAAAATAAAGACATATGCTGTCGCTGACTTTTTTGTAGGCATTACCAAGCTCTATAAGTTTTCTCTAGAACATAATCATATATCTCTCCTCGTTAAGGCAGCGTTAGTTAGAAACGTTTTCGTTCGACCGTTTTTTCTCCGACTTACTTTGCAAATCCGACTACCACGAAAAAGTCTGTTCATTTTTCGGATTAACATATAGCGTATGACACTCACAAATAACGTGGCTTTCTATTGGTAAAAGAATTTTCAAAATCGGTTCAGTAGATCCAGAGATTACTTCCTACAACCTCACAAACTTTACCTCTTTATAATATTAGTATATATTATAAATAAATAGAGAAAGTGTAATTGACACTGCCCCTGTGGTGCCCTTGACATAATGCTGTCGGGGCCTGTAAGCAGCCAACTTCCCTGAGTACCAACCTTCGTCGCACAACGAACGGTACTGGCATGTGAAGTCATTAGCAGCTCGACGATAGCTCCCTTTTACTGTAAATTCGAAGAAATAAAACAAACAGTTCGCGCACATATTCCGAGCAGAGTAGAACGTAGAAAACTACCGATCGCACTATACGGTGAATTTGAACAGATCCCAGGTCACAGCCCGTCGCGGTCCAGTGGTTATCCGTGTTTTTATAAAGCGGGTCATTGAGAGCATTCATAGTTATTCCTTAGTGTGCGTGGTCTATTCAAGTCAGCTGATCTTTTTGGGCATTGTTAAGAAATCTTCTATTATTTTTTAGATACATACACTCAGTAAAAGAAGACACAAAATCGATACTAGTCCTGGAGGACATAAAACTCATGGGTTATGTAGTTGCGGATAGGACGAAATGTCTTGATCTGGAACATTGCAAAGCGATTTTAGGGAAACTGGCAAGAATGCACGCGGCTTCGATGCACTACTGCTATGATCAGGTATGCTTAGTCTTACTACACTCGTAATCTTCGTAAACTCGTAACCTTCACTTCACTGCTCATCTGATGTATGATTACTCCATCGCTGGATGTGTGCTCCCTAGTGTGACTGAAGTCAAGGACTTGGGAGTATTTTCGACCCCAAGTTAAACTTCAAGAAACACATTAGGCAACTATCTACAACTTCTTTCTAGCTTCTAGGGATTGTGATTATGAAATCCAACCACTTCAATAATATTCGGGTTATGCGCACGTTGTACAACTCGATTGTTAGAAATCGTAATGGAAACGAATGCTAACCATGTCCTATGTTTTTAATCTAATTCTTGGTAAAACTTATAACCCTAGCTTACTAGCCAAGGTGGATCATTTCGTACATAATAATTATCTCCTTGCTCGATCATACCATCTTTTCGGTTCCATCGAGTGCCATCGAGTTAGTGCTTTCTCTTTTGAAATTATATCTAAAGACCGAGATCATTTTTAGACACAACAAACAAATTTGTACACGTTTCAAAACGGTTCACGTTCTCTAAATTTAGCGGTTACAGGAAAAATAGGTTTTTTTTTTTTTTATTTATCTCTTTTGAAGACTTTTTCTATTTTACTCTTTCGATGATACTTTTACAGAGCGAGAGCTTATTTAGACACCTCAACCAAATTTGTACACCTAGCCGTTCTCTCAATATGGCCGTTACAGAAAAAATGTTTTAAATGTTTTAAATTAATATGTAGTCAGTATTTATCTTCTGAGACTGAGAGAATTATAGCCAACCAAAAATATGTGATAAATGCAGTCGGATATAAAAATGGATAGCATCCGTAATACTTGGAGTACTACAATTTCTAAAAAACACTTCCATACATCTTCATGCGGATTCCATATTGCTATATTCGTTTCCACGCGCCTTCTAGCAATTGAATTTCACAACATGCGCATAACCCGAATGTTATTGAAGTTTTTGTATTGCCGTATCACAAACCTTAGAAGCTTGAAAGAAGTTGTAGATAGTTGCCTAATGTGTTAATTGAAGTCTAACTGGGGGTCGAAAAATACTCCCAAGTCATACTCCCTTGACTTCAGTCACTCTGGGAAGCACACATCCAGCGATGGAATAAATCAGATGAGCAGGCGATGAGGCGATGATAATTTGTTAATATTGAAGTAAAGGATGCGAGCTTGGCTCCATGCATAAACTGCTTCAATATCACGTTGAAAGAGCTCGCAGTCCTCAGCAGTTCGAGTAGATAAAAATAATTTGACGTCATCAGCAAACATTAGACAACGTGCTGATGTGACAACTTTACTCAGATTATTAACAAATAAGCTGAATAACAAGGCCCCAAGTTTGATCTTTGGAACTGTGACGGAAGGCCGACTCCCACTGACTCCAAGATGTTTGATGTGAGAGCCGGGTGTCAACTAGTCCTTTAACTCCGTAATGAGAAGCAATTTGCGTTATCAGAAGGTTTATTTAATATTGGTGTATCCGTTTAACAGTTTATTTAATTGAATTGAATATTATGCCGTATCGTACTATATTGCCAGTATAACGTTCCCGAATATTGATCGCGGCGCGCGGAGTGATGGCAGAGAACCACTGGTGTAATGATAATCGCGGATGTGATGCCGGAGGGTGACTACCCGAGAATGATGCGGAGGACGACCGCTCGAGAATGATTGGCAGATGGCCACTCGAGGAATGATAATCGCGGAGGGTGGTTACCCGAGGAATGATAATTGATTGGTCGAATGTACTGGTTTATATACCATGATACATGACGCAATGCTGAAGGAGTGGTGGAAATAAGTGTGTCGATCCGATCGATTAGAAGAAATTGGCATGACTCACCGGCTGTGACTGCATTAATTACCGAAATTAGATGGAATTTAATGGCAGTGCACGTGTAAAATAGATTTTATTTGCGTTTATAAATTTCTATAGAATCTATTGGTTAGTCATGCTTTTGTTGACCGATATGTAGGTACTGTACCCCTACAGAACTTTACGCGGAAATTAAGCATCTCAATCGTTACAGTGTTACTGGTAGCATTCCAAACGGCAACAATGGCAGCACACACGTCATTGTGTGATTAACATGATAAATGTCATTAACATGCACTATTTATTTTTCAGAGCGAATTTTTTTACAAAACCTACGAGAAGAGCCCTTTCTCCAATTTTGACGATGAAGAAAAAACTTCCAAGAATTTTAAAACGTCTATAAAAAAAAAGATAACGGAGATTCTGCATTTATTAGTGAAGGAGCCCACGAAATACGGAAAAGCAATTGATTCCTATAAAAAGTACGAAGCTACCATCGAAGATATGAATATCTACTCCGATATCATGCCATGCGAAGAAGGTAGGTTTGCTAAAAAAAAGTGATTCGACAAATATATCTAACTCCATGATTTCTTCGCGGGTGGCAGCACTGCGAGCGGGAAATTTTAATTATTCTCTAGCGGAGCACTTGAATACTAATATGTGACGCAGTCTCTATAATATGTAGAAGCTGCCCGGATCTATGATTTTTCTGAACTGGGGCAAAAAACTTGACATTGACGCCCCTACCTCCAGCATTTGAGTTTAATAATTATTATAAAAACCCACAAAAACAAATATAATGCGTGGGATTTTTTGTGACCTTTTCAAGAACTCAATTTATTAAAAACCCTTAAATAATTTTTCACTCTTTATTACCTATTTGCTACTAACTTTCCCTTATGTGGCATTAATATAGAATATATAAATGATTGGTCTGGCCGCCGAGAAGTTGATGACCGATGAGATAACTTGGGTTGTCGACTACAACGGGCGAGCCCGTCACCTCAGGAAGTTATAACGATTAGTCGTTCTATCTCCCTGTCCACCATCTAGCTACGTCACAAGCCCGTAAGAGGCCAAAGCCTTAACCGCGAGATAGCCAGGGATATTACCTGGCGGGCCGATGTTACTCGCGCCCTTACTTCCAATTATGACCAGATTACTCCGGTCTCTCGATTGGTTCCGAGTTCGAGGTCGCTTGCGCGGTCCTCTCCCTTACGAAGCGGTGAAACGGTGTGCACCGAATCTATCGCGGACCACAGCGTCCTTTGCCCGGCTGTTCACACAGGATCGGATGGCAGATGGTCGTTTCAAGAGCAGTCGCCGTAAGGTCCGCAACCACCCCCGGTCTATAAGAAACAGTACTGCTTCCAGACTCCCCCGACTGTTAGTCAGAGTGCACAGTCGATTGGCTTACGCCGCACGGTGCGCAGACCGTCCAGGAGCGTCAGAAGGTTGATTCCCAGGGGAAACAAACCATAAGGCCAGAGTCCTACCCAGGCTCGCACTTCATGCGTGGAGGTCGTCGGATGGGTGTTGACCCGTGAGTGTGACCAACCCTAAACAGAATGGGTCTTCGTGGCCAGCCCAGCAAGGGCCCATTAACTCCCGACCGATGAGATAGATAGATAGATAGATAGAGATTCTTTATTGCACATTAAACGAAAACCTACAAAAGGCGGACTTATTGCCTAAAATACAATCTCTTACAGCCAACCTTAGTGAAAGTGTAAAAATTTACGTGCCAAGAGATAAATTAAAAATAAACAAAAAAAGAAAAAAGAAGAAAAACTTATTACATAACAAAAAATAATCAAGTAACAAAAATGCCATTTTTTTTTAATAAAATTAGGATTTGGAATAATTAGCAAGGAGCGAAGGATAGGAGGGGATGGGATGAGACCTAGGATAACTAGGAATTTAGGGACATGAAATGCTTTTTCAGAGACACTTGAAAGGTAGAATATTTAAAACATTTAATTACAAGTTAATTGAGAGATGACTTACCAGTTGGTGTGATGAAAAAGACGTGATTAAGCTCTATTTATACTCGTAAACCGTGGGAAATATCCAATAGTGGGGTTAACGTGCGTCACTGAAATATTGCTACATCTGAAAGACGCGTTTTAAAGACGAAAAATTAATGTTCTTTGAATTGTATTAGTCATTATTGTGTTGACGTAAAATCGTATGTTATAATACGAATTATACATTATAATTTATTATTCTTGCATGGTTACCAAGTCCCGACAAATACATACAACTAGTGTAGACAACGTACAAGGCAGACTGTACATAAACCTTCAAACTTAAAGTCTCTGGGAGCTAATGGGTCCTTTTGCAGTTTGGACACTGAAACCCATTTGTTTAGGGTCGGTCAAACTCACGGGTCAACACCCATCTGGCGGCCGCGTCAACATTCTGGCGCTCCTGGGCGGTTGGCGCACCGTGCGGCGTCAGCCAATCGATTGTTTATTCTGACCTTCATCCGGGGAGTCTGGAAACAGTACTGTCTCCTATAGAGCTAACGGGCCCATGATGAGGTGGCCACGATGACCCATGTGTTCAGGGTCGGTCACACTCACGGGTCAACACCCATCCGATGGCCTCCACGCATAGGACACTGGGTCAACCAGTCTCCCCTGGGAATCAAACCTCTGGCGCTCCTGGACGGTCTGCGCACCGAGCGGCGCAAGCCGATCGATTGTGCTCTCCTACTAACAGTCGGGGGAGTCTGGGAACTGTATTGTTTCCTATAGAGCGGGGGTGGTTGCCTACCTTACGGCGACTGCTCTTGAAATGACCATTGGCCATCCGATCCCGGTTCAGAGTCGGGCAAAGGACGCCTGGGTCCGCGATAGATTCGGTGCACACCGTTTCACCGCTTCGTAAGGGAGAGGACCGCGCAAGCGACCTCGAACTCGGAACCAATCGAGAGACCGGAGAAGTCTGGTCACAATTGGAAGCAAGGGCGCGAGTGTCGGCCCGCCAGGTAACATACTGGCTATCTCGCGGTAAAGGCGTTGGTCTCTTGCGGGTTGTGGCGTAGCTAGACGTCGGATTTGTAATGTCCAAAGTCTTCTACGCTCACTGCACGGTCGATAGAACGATGAATCGTTAAAACGTCCTGCGGTGACGGGTTCGCCCGTTGTGGTTGACATCTCAATATATGTCTCCTATAGAGCAGGAGTAATTGTTCACGTTACGGTAGCTGTTCTTGAAACGACTTATCAGCTACCCGATACCTGGTGTAGAACCAGCCAAAGATGCAATGGTCCGCAATAAATTCGGTAGACACCGTTTCACCGCTTCGTAAGGGAGAGGACCGCGCAAGCGACCTCGAATCTGAAACCAGTAGGGAGATCGGAGTAATCTGGTTGCAGCTGATAGTAAGGGCGCAAGTGTCGGTCCGCTGGGTGATTAACCTGGTTAGCTCGCGGTAAGACGTTGGTCTCTTACGGGAGTGTGGCGTAACTAGACGGTGGACTGCTTCGTCCTAAGTCTTCTGCGCTCACCTCACGGTCGACAAAACGATCTAATATCGTTAAAACCTCCTGAGGTGACGGGTTCGCCCGTTGTAGTCGACAGCTCTAGTTGTCTCTGAGTATCTACGTTCATCCCATGGATGGAAGAACGATCATATATCGTTATACCGGCCTGGGTTGACGGGTTCCCCTGTTTTAGTTGACACCTTCCAACTATGGGACAGTTATACTATTGTATTCTCCTATTGTATCATCCTATTGTATTCATGAAGTCAGCGTTTACCAATTTCCTGACTGTGACCAATTTTTAGCTACGCAAACTACCTTCTAATCATTCTACGGTTTTTTTGTATCCTAATAGATCCCTATCTTTGCAGGTAATAAATTTAACGCAATTATCCACGGAGACTGCTGGACCAACAATATCATGTTCAAATACGGCCCAGACTCAGCTGTGGAAGATTTATTGTTTGTAAGTTTACAACTTTATGTATTATAATTTTTGAAGTCTTTTCTACATATGAAGGGTTGCGAAGAAAAAAGTTTAACCCGGCGAGAATGTGGTTCGAAAAGGGTACGTTGAGAATGTGAAAGGTCATAATGACCTTGTATTTTTTTTTTTTAAGTATTTATTGGTATGTAATAAAAACGAAGGAAATGAATCTTACCAATACATTACTAAATAAATACTTTGTATATAATGAAATGTCATTATGCATAGATAAGTTTTAATATTTTGAACATACAAACCTATAAGTATAGCAATTTAAACTTGAAATCCTTATGTAAATAATATTAAAATAATAAGAGCAATGGTTAAAAAATTCGTTTGTTATTATATTTTTATTTTATTTTGAGATAAGATACGGTATAGGTATGTTTTAAACGCCATCTATTCGGCTACTAAACTTAAGAGAAAATTATTAAATACTAGCTGACCCGTGCCCACTTCGTTGGGCGGTAAAACTTTTTACTTGTGATGAAATTATGAGTGTGGTTCGGTTAGTACTAAAAGCTATGATTTATTTCCTGACTGCCAAAATAAGGGTTATATTTTTACTGCATATATTTTGACTGCGTATGTATGTATTTGCATGCCAATTTGACTATATTACCGTTATTTGTGAGTGTATTCTTGTGAGTGTCTTATTTGTAAGTGTCTTATCTCTTTAACCATTTATGCAGTAAAAGGGAAATTATATGCAGTAAAAGGGAAAAGTCTTTTGGTTTAAATACTTGAGACGATAAATTTACGATAAATGAATTCATAATTGTTGATAATATGACCAATAAACATGACCTAACTTTTGTAGGCATTATCAAGCTCTACAACTTTTCTTTAGAACTTAATCATATATCTCTCATCGTTAAGGCAGCGTTAGTTAAGCTGGAATTACATTATTGTGTCGGGGCGTGTCGTGACGCGCCAGAAGTATATCGGATCCATAGGGTTCCATTATGGTTAGAGTTATATTACTAAGATGCCGCGTGTCGTGGCGCATTGTGTCGTGACGGCGATCGCTCGTTTCCGATCGGCGACAGAACGGTGGTGGGTGTTATGGCGCGTCAGAACACTCCACAGAAGTGTGATTCTGAAAAGTTCGCGCAGTACGGCGCGTTAACTATAAAAAAATCATAGAATGTATTTCCTCAAATTGAATTTTTGTAATTCTGAAATATTGATAAAATCTATCTTCATCGCTCTCTAGTTCCTTCACTAGTAAATGATATTCGCTTCGACTCCCTCTCTGTCTATTTACTGGATGAACCCAATATCTTCTCTTCTTTCTTTACTTTTTAAGTAAACTTAACATAAGCAGACACGCAAGATTTTCTTCAATATCACTATCCGAGTCGGTGGTAAACATTGTAGACGGACGCGTGCGTATACTCCGAAGGCCACCGCTGCATTCATTCGAAATAGCGTCAGAGCGCGCCCCGACACGACAGAATAGTGTGCACACTCGCCGTCACGTCAGAGCGCACCACAACACACCACACCACAATAATGTAATTCCGCCTTTAGAAACGTTTTCGTTCGACCGCATATTCTCTGACTTACTTTGCAAATCCGACTACCACGAAAAAGTCTTTTCATTTATCGGATTAATATATAGCCTATGACACTCACAAATAACGTGGTTTTCTATTGGTAAAAGAATTTTCAAAATCGGTTTAGTAGATCCAGAGATTACTTCCTACAACGTCACAAACTTTACCTCTTTATAATATTAGTATAGAAGTATAGATTACGACACGGTTGCGGTTCCATACCTATGTCGTATTATCTCTTTAACTATTTATGCAGAAAAAGGGAAAAGTCTTTTGTTTTAAACGCTTCAGACGATAAATTTACTTATTTTGATAAGAATTCATAATTGCTGATAATATGACTAATAAACATGACCTAACGATTAAAATTATTTTTTTAATATAAAATTCTACTTTTTGTGAATTAAATATTAAAGGTAGACTAATGCTGTCGCTGACTTTTTTGTAGGAATTATCAAGCTCTACAAATTTTCTATAGCACTTAAGCATATATCTCTCATCGTTTTAAGGCAGCGTTAGTTAGAAACGTTTTCGTTCGACCGCTTGTTCTCCGACTTACTTTGCAAATCCGACTACCACGAAAAAGTCTTTTCATTTTTCGGATTAATATATAGCCTATGACACCCACAAATAACGTGGCTTTCTTATGGTAAAAGAATTTTAAAAATCGGTTCAGTAGATCCAGAGATTACTTCCTACAACGTCACAAACTTTACCTCTTTATAATAGTAGTACATTGGAACTATGCGTACCATCAAGACCATGTATGGGCAACAACCGGCCCGCGAGCCGGATCCGGCCCGCTGTAAGATATGATCCAGCCCGCGAGACATTTTGAAAACCCAATAAAAAAATATTATATTAGGTACTTATACTCACGAGAGTGACAGTGAGGCGGCAAAAATCAAATCCTTTGAAGTTTGCCGCCTCACTCTTTGATAATCGTCATAATAATCGGACATAACAAACTACGTAACAACAACCTGCGCCTCGCGCCGCTAGTGCGAGGCGCAGGTTTGAACGTGTGAACGCCGGTTTGAACGTGTGAACGGCGAGAGTGTAAACGCCCTTCATTTTGCCTATATAAGCGGGTGGATGGCTCGAACGTTAGTTCAGTTCTATTTGAGAAACCGAGGTGATAACTTGGACAAGCTATATCCTAGCGAACTGCTCGAGACGTCAACTTGCTTTGCGACTTTGTGTGCATCTTGAGTGCTTACTAACTTAGTTTGTTATTAAGTTTATTGAACGATACGTCAACAAAAATGATGTCTGGTGGAAAGAAACGAAAAGTAGATACAGAGGGTCGCCAGTTCCAAGAAAAATGGACTGAAGAATTATTTTTTATCTTGCACAATGGTAAGCCTATTTGTTTGCTGTGTAATGAATCCATTGCAGTAATAAAAGAATTCAATATAAAGAGGCATTACTCAACTAAGCATGCTACGCTGCACTCACTGACAGGACAATTAAGAACAGACAAAATGCAGAAGCTTACCTCAAATTTGGAAAAACAACAACAAATGTTTCATAAACAAAGAACACAACTTGATAATGTTGTGAAAGCTAGTTTTATAGTTAGCTCAAAATTGGCAAAGGCATTAAAACCATTTGCCGAAGGAGAATTTATCAAGGAGTGTATGTTAGAAGTTTGCAGTATTTTGTGTCCTGAAAATAAAATTGAATTTGAAAAAATTTATTTGTCAAGACGAACTGTTGTTCGACGTATAGAAATGATGGCTAATGATATAAAAACAACATTGACTGACCGTATGGCTGGTTTTGAATCATTTTCCATAGCATTAGACGAGAGCATCGATTTGTCTGACACAGCTCAACTGGCTATATTTATTCGAGGTGTTGATAATGAGTTCACTGTTACTGAGGAATTGCTTGCTTTACAGCCGCTAAAAGGAACCACTACAGGAGAGGATATTTTTATTGAAGTCCAAAAGGTATTCACAAGTTTTGGCTTGCCATGGTCAAAATTAATTGGAGTATGCACTGATGGTGCACCTTCTATGGTCGGCTTACGTAAAGGTTTCATCGGAATTTTGAATGAAAAAGCAACAGAATTAAATGTGCAAAAAGATGATTTGATAGTCCTTCATTGCATTATCCACCAACAGAACTTGTGTTATAAGTCCATTCGACTCCAGAGTGTTATGAATGTGGTAGTAAACACCATTAACTTTATTCGATCCCGGGGGCTTAACCATCGTCAGTTCAAGGCGTTTTTGGATGAAATATCAGCTGAATATAACGACGTAACATATTATTGTGAAGTCAGATGGCTGAGCAAAGGAAATATGTTGAAACGGTTTTACGAGCTTAGAAATGAGATAGCAGACTTTATGAAAATAAAAGATAAACCACTATCTGAATTAAGTGACCCAAAATGGATATGTGACTTAGCATTTCTGGTCGATCTTACAGGGTATTTAAATGATTTAAATTTGAAACTTCAAAAACAAGGACAGTTAGTAAATGATTTGTACAGCCATTTGAAAGCGTTTCAGATCAAACTACGCTTGTGGGAGTCACAGATGCTGTCTGGTAACAGTTACCATTTCAACACGCTCTCTGCGTATGAAAATATTGCTTATGCTCAATATGCTGAAGAACTCAAGTTACTGTCGGAACAATTTTCGAACAGATTTAGCGACTTCAAAAACATGGAAGACTGTTTCAGTTTATTCCTACAAAATGTAATGTACAAAATGCTCCAATACACTTACAAATAGAGTTGATCGAGATTCAAGAAAGCTCACTCCTAAAATCCAAATTTGAATAAGTAGAGTTGAGCGATTTCTACAAAAAATACCTAGAAGAAGACAATTTTCCGCAGCTTAGAAAATTGGCAAGAAGATTGATTTGTGCGTTTGGCAGTACTTATAAATGCGAACAGTTCTTTTCATTGATGAAAGTTAATAAATCAACACATCGTACAAGACTGACTGACGATAATTTGGAAAATTCTTTACATCTTCGTATCAGTGGAATTAATCCAAATATCGATGGATTGGTTTCCCAAATTCAAGCTCAAGTGTCTCATTGATTTCGGCGTATTTAATTTTCGTAGTTTGTAACAAGTGCAAAATTTAAAGATTTAATTATAATGTACCATTTTTTTAAATTTTATTTTATTATTTTAATAAATTGTACTATAATAAATAACATTGTCGTATTATTTCATGTCTAATATCTATCGCAAAAAATATTATCACTACTTTAAAATGCACTAAGTACTTTTAAACGCGGCCCGCGAACGTATTTGCACGCTAAGCTTTGGCCCTCAACATGTCAAAGGTTGCCCATACCTGATCTAGACGTTGTGTTTCATGGTAAAGTCCTAGCTGCCAAAACATAGTACGGCATTCATCAATCTGATACCGTATAAAAATAATGCTTTAGTCTACGTTATTCCATAGTTGTCCAGGCGATGGCGCTACTTGTCTCTTCTACAAAAATGCAGTCCCGAAACTTATTGAAATGTCGAACTGCATCCATACAACTACCTATATGAGGAGTCGGCGAACAAAACGATCTAAATCGGTTTTGGACCCAAACATGTATTTTTTAATCGGTACGCCTTGGGCCGTTCTATCGATTGGTATGTAAAATTATTTACTACCAAAATGATATTGAAACTTTAGAAAAATGTGGCGGAAATCACCAATTTCGTTTAAAATGATCTATCGCTAGTTGAAAATGTTTGATTATTTGGAATTAAAATGAATTTCTTTCAAAATGAATTAAATCTCATATTAAATCAAAGCCCGTAAAAATGTTTTCTTTCAAAACGGTCTAAATATACTTTTTTTGGCACCTTTTCTTGTTTTTGTTGTGGTATCCCTAATTTATATATGGCAACATTCACATTTGAGCGTAGCTTCGGTAAAGTGAATTACTGTGGAAATTGGTTTGATGTAAATGGTAAAAAAAATGTGATCTGGTACGGTTGCGGCACTCAACGCCGCGCCCGGTTAGAAGACATATTTATATATTTCTTAAATAATATTCATTATTTTGTTTTTTTTTTACATATTCATTAGGGATTTTAATAGATTTAGATTTTTACGTATTCATTGAGGATTTAATTAATAGATTAAGATTTTCGATGTAGAAATATATTTTAAAAAACCAGTAGCAATCAAAAGGGTATGATTTATGAATACAGTTTCGATTAAAACGATCTAAATATTTCATTGTCAATCAAAAACGATCTAAACGAAAAAAATTTTTTTTTTATTATGTCCCATTCTGGCGAAGAAAAATTACTTGCGAATGTTAGATCTTATACACATCAGCCAATATATGAACTAAGAAAACAAAATATACAAATAATCAAAATGGAAGTATGCTATTTAGTTTTTTGCCTCTCCTGTAAAATTGAGTTCAACGCTTTTAGATCGTTTTGTTCGCCGACTTCTCATATATAAAAATAGATTTTGGTATATCTGTCTGTCGGTCTGTCTGCGACATCGTTTGAACAATCACCATGAAAGTTAGCACACGTATGTATTTTTTCATGGAAAAGTTTTTTTATGATATCCGCTTTGTTGTAACTCGCCACTAGACGGCCCTGCAGCAGATAAACTTACATACCGTTTAACCGATCGCCATTATTTTTTTTAATGCGTGTTGAATTTGAAACGGACCGAATAAAATATATACTTTGAAGGAACGTTGAGTACCATAGACTAATTGGGGGGAGGGGGTTGTGAGGGGGGATGAGGAAAGGGAAAGAGTGGGATTGGGAAGCACCTGCTTGCACCGGGTATCCGCATACCCGAGCAGCGTAAAACATAAAAACATCATTACACTAGTAAAACATAAAAATTTACTCCGCTCTGTATTTCGCTTTCATTAGGTGGATTTTCAAGGGTCTCGCTACACTTCAATAGCCTACGACTTCTCATACTTCATCTTCGGCTGTGCGAACCTCGACGTGAGAAAGACCAATTATATCGAATTGAAAGAGTTATATTTTAAGTCTCTGGTGAGCAATTTGGAAGTGCTGGGATACCAAGGAGGAATCCCGACCTTGGAGGAATACAATGAGGAGTTGAGAAAGTCCCTTCGTGTCGGTAAGGAAGAGCTATTTTTCTTTCCTGGCCAACTAACGGTTAAAAATATATTGTGAACGCACAAAAATTGAGATAAAGACGGAAATATTCACATTTACCACCCAGGGAGTCATTCCTAATCCCCATGGCCCATAACTTTTCTAAAAGCATGTCATGATTTATATTAGCAAAAGCTTTGGAGACGACTATATATAGCGCATCAACCTATTAGTTTTTCTGGCATATTGCATTTACAAAATATATAAAAAACAGCTTATTTTTTGGATGAAACATTGGAGTGCATGGCATATGGCATGATTTAGCAATTATGCATTCAATTTTAAAACTACATGTTACTACACCACAATCACGTTAAAATAAATTGAATTGATCTGATGACATGCGTACAAACAAGTAAAAATATTGAAAACTAGCTGACCCGTTGCCCACTTCGTTGGGCGGTAAAACTTTTTACCTGTGACGAAATTATGAGTGTGGTTCGGTAAGTACTGAGTGCTATGATTTATTTCCTGACTGCCAAAAGAAGGGTTATATTTTTACTGCATATGTATGTATGTATTTGCATGCCAATTTGACTATAATACCGTTATTTGTGAGTGTCTTCTTGTGAGTGTCTTATTTTTAAGCGTATTATCTCTAACTATTTATGCAGTAAAAGGGAAAAGTCTTTTGTTTTAAACACTTGAGACGATAAATTTACTTATTTGTGAGTATCTTCTTGTGAGTGTCTTATTTGTGAGCGTATTATCTCTTTAACTATTTATGCAGTAAAAGGGAAATTATATGCATTAAAAGGTAAAAGTCTTTTGTTTTAAAAACTTGAGACGATAAATTTACTTTTTTTGATAAGAATTCATAATAATATGACCAATAAACATGACCTAACGATTTAAATTATTTTTTTAATATAAAATACCACTGTTTGTTACTTAAATATAAAAGTTAGACATATGCTGTCGCTGACTTTTTTGTAGGCATTATCAAGCTCTACAACTTATCTCTAGAACTTGATCATATATCTCTCATCGTTAAGGCAGCGTTCGTTAGAAACGTTTTCGTTCGACCGTTTTTTCCGACTTACTTTGGAAATCCGACTACCACGAAAAAGTCTTTTCATTTTTCGGAATAATATATATCCTATGACACTCACAAATAATGTGGCTTTCTATAGGTAAAAGAATTTTCAAAATCGGTTCAGTAGATCCAGAGATTACTTCCTACAACGTCACAAACTTTACCTCTTTATAATATTAGTATAGTATAGATAATTAAAAAACACGGCTGCCGTCAAACAAAATAACCTATTGTATTTATAATTTTTCTTATTAGGGTTTTTTTGTGAAATATTTGTGGTTTATGTATGTATCCATATAGATATATGTATATTTCCGGAATGTACTCAATCAGATCTTTTATTGACATTTGGACATTTAGACAACAGCTTACTTAGTATTTGGACAGTTAAGGTACCCTATGACACTCAGGATGACAAAGCGATAACAATACCACACACGTCTAAAGCGGTACAAGCGTTTAGAAGTTACGGTAGAATAAAGAAACGGAAAACATACATAGATGAACCCTGAACACATAACACTCCTTTTTTGGGTAGTCATGTAAAACGTGGCACCTTTACCCGAGCGAAAGTCTTTATCCTCGTTCTTAATATTTTTGTGATTTTCAGTAATTTTTGTTTTGACGATGCTGTTACCTTTGTGCCTGGTGAAGCTGGACAGCCAAACCCTGAGCAGGGACGAATCGAAGACGTTCAATGTGGCAGACATAGCAAGTCTAGTAGACAACGTAGCTGATGATGGTTATTATACAAAACTAATATTATCATCTACCGATATTATGATGAAAGAGAAGCTTTTTGATGCATTTCTTCTATAACAGAGCTATTTTACCAATTGTGCATGTATTTTATTTTGTATAGTTTGTAGTTATTGTAAAATGATTAAAATATTTATTAATACTCCTGATGCCTATATTTTTTCCGGTTCCGCCTACTCTTCGTAGGTCATTTTTGAGATGCTGGTTAACTGGTTAAGGGCGACTACTTCTCTTGAATAGTGAAAATTTGACATTTTGAAATCAATTTTAAGTGACTCCCGCGTATATTTAAACAATAAAAAAATATGAGTATTGTAGCGACGTTTTTTTAGTTTTTGTAGTGTGATGTAAAAAAATCAAATTTTAGATTTTTTCCAACTGTAACTGTATGTTCCAACCTTTTTGTAAATTGCATTATTGTCTTGTAATCTATCGTGGCAAACAACTCGAAACTATATTGGTAATATGTACTAAGTAAATGATTAAATTGTCATATTGCATTTTTAAGCTATTGCATAGCTTTTATCGCGGGCCTAGGCCAGCGCGACGACCGAATGAAGAAATTTCCTAACAAAAATTAATGATTTTAAACTGATAATTACGTCTAAACGAGTACTACTTACAATTCGAAAAAAATATATGTTAAACAAGAACATTTTCCTAATATTCTTAGCTTTCAATAGTTTAGATTTTGTTTATATTACATATCTATTTATGAAATTAGGTCTAACCGAACACAAAAACCACTACTACGCAAATACTATCTGGCGTATTATTACGAAACCTGCACCATTTTAAAGATAATTTAATTATCTATCTTTTTATGTAAGATTTTTTTCGAATAATCCGGTTTTTTTGCTTTATCGAATAAAAAATTCGTGCGCGGCGCTCTATCGGAAGAAGTTTAAATTATTCCGAATCATTTGCTACCGCAGCCGCAAATGATTCGGAATAATTTCAACGTTTTCCGATAGAGCGCAGTTATCTGATATCAGAAAAAACAAAATAAATAAATAAATTTAATTTGCATAAGTTGGTAAAAATGCTATGCAATAGCTTTACCGCGGCAGTCCCCGAGTGCCACACGTATTTTTTTAAATATATTTTTTCAAAAAACCAAAAAATATATAATTTGTCATGGGCGATTTCAAAAGACTGTCAGGGGAAATATATTTTTTAACGCATAATTTAATAAGCAATGGAAATGTTTAAAATCTAATACGCGAATCGAAAATATGGAAAAAGTATTTTTTTTTTATTTTAACACCAACATAAAAAACCAAAAATAAAAGTCTAAAAAGCCAGAAATGTGGTCAGAGTGTGATGGCTCATTATACGTCATAAAAAATCGGTTGTGTCACCACAAGACTTTCCTGTCAAGTAGCCAGGAACTTAATTCGTCTGAATATTAATATCATAAATCCTACCACGCCCCTTACCCCCAACCTAGCGACACCCGTTAACCCTCGAAAATCGAAATCGAAATCAAAATCTATTTTGACTTCTACTTCGTTTTTTTTAATTTTCCGACTTTTCCGACTTTTTCGACTTTTTCGACTTTTTCACCTTGTTCGACTTTTTCGACTTTTCCAACTTTTTCTACTTTTTCAACTTATTCGACTTTTTCGACTTTTACGACTTTTCGACTTTTTCTATTTATTGGACCGGTTCGACTTTTCGACTTGTCGACTTTTTGTGTTTTTGACTTTTTGACTTTTCGACCTTTCGACTTTTCGATTTTTTTGTCTGCTGTTGACCGTTGAGGAGTTCCCTCGTCGGGAGCCAACCCAGGGTACATCAATCATGTCATGGTGAAACTTGAGAGCTGCTATCATAATTCAATGCTTATACAAAATTTTGGGTCTCTGTATTGTACATAACAGCTTGTATTGTACATATATACATCTTATCTGTGCCACAAAATATGCTGGAGGATACTGGACGTGTTTTCCCTATTAGAAAGGGGTTTGAGTTAATCTTTTTGTAATATAACATTGTCAATAATTTTTAATAAAAGAAGTTTCAAGGTGCTAACTTGTAACGGTTACAAGGTGTTTAACTTGTAACGGTTAGCAATATGCATAATTTAGCGACTACTTTTAATATAACACGTGTAACATTTTTCTCACGAATTTGGTCTGACCTCATTAACAAGATAATTAACCGTAATTCGTATTGTGTCTTTCGCCGTAAGTATTTTATCAAACGTTTCTTTCCATACCAAGAATGTACATTCCGACGTCATTCTGAACATTTCAAAGTCAAAATGTTGGCTATATAAACTGCAATATTTTTCTGTATTAAATCACTCTCTATTTACTAGATCCAACTCGATGGTAAGCGTGTCTGTATACAATTAATAAAATAGATAATACATTGTTTGAATACTAATGTTTGCGTTTCTCTACTCTCTTGTCCGCTGAGGTAAAAATCTACGAAAGATTGGAACCCTGGTTTCCGCACAGCATCAGAAAGAGCCGATCTTTCAATAAACTTTAAAAATGCGATTGTGTAAAATAATGCTCTACTGAAAATGCACATTTTTACCCTGTACCCTTCTACTATAGTATCCGCAGTACAAACTGGCGACTGGGGCAATTAGAGACAGTTGACATAGGAATGTAGGCCAGTCAAATTAGATCGAAAAAAAAGCGTTTTGAGGAATTAATTTCCAGCAAGCTGGAAATCATTTTATTACCTTCATTTGGTCCTAAATGCGTGTAATCCGAGTTTGCCCCATCCCAGGAGGTGTGCATAACTTTTGGGAGCCAAATACCCGTGAAATTTTTCCTCTTTTTTCAGTATTTTACTCGCAGCTCGAAAACGGTACGTCGGGCGGAAAATATCATTCCATTCAATATTAAAGAACACTAAATTCTGCATCGACTCAATATCTAAAACTTCAAATTTGGTTCATTGGTATAGCCGAAAAGAAAAGTTAGAAACCGGGAAAATTTCTCATTTAGGTGCAAACTTACATTTTGCAACTTTCCAAAACCACATATCTATGAAACAGATACTCCTGTTAAAAAAAACATAAAATAATAGTTGTAGAGAATAAAATTGCACGTTATATAGACACCTCGATTTTCATTCGTAAAAGAATTTTGTTTTTAGACAGTTACTAATTCCTAGCGCGGCAATTCAGTGGACAACGCTGCCGAACGCGACCAGAGTGCACCAAGGCAGATCGGGTTGAACGCCGCCATCTTACGACAGCTGTTAAATCGGACCGATCGGAGACATTGACATATAACTACTAGACCCCGTGACCAGACTGAGAATGCGTCAGCCGAATAGAAAGAGACAGCGGCATAGAGTACCCCCTCCATCATTGTCTAGTCGTGCATTCAAAAAATTAAAGAAAATTTTTTTCAACAATTCTCTCCAAATATTTCGACTACCTTAAGCAATACTACAACCCTGTCAGTACAGTCATCGTTTTTTATGGTTACCCTGGTGAGGCATCTGTAAAGAGTACCAAATCAGCTGAGCGTCTTCACCGTAAAAGCAAGCACTCTTCTGCAAAAGTGGTGTTCACTGAAACGATGACTGCAACTATGCGTAATAACATTTTTTGTCCAACGACAGCAACAAAGAATGGCTGACCTCCATGATGCGTGAAAAAATAGTACAGCAGGGGTTTAAAGTGAGGCAAGCTCTTGAGGATGCTGGCACCCTCATCGTCAACACCGCCATTCAAGCTGCAGAGAACCTTGCGACGGTCATAATAATCGGAGAGGACACACAATCTATTGATCATATTAACAGCCAAAGTACCAAATTCTTCAAACATTTACGTCTCGAAACCTGGAAAGGAGACCTCTCAGAATACGTTCTACTCTGCCAGGTACTTCAACATTTCTCCTACAGAATCTTCTGTTCATACATGCAATCAGTGGGTGTGATACAACCTCTGCATTCAATCGCCAAGAGAAGTTGAAGTTTGACAAGCTCCTCAAAAAGAACACGGCTTTACAGGAGGCTGTCGAGATTTTCTACCATGCAGACGCTGATCCTGAGAACCTTATTTCAGCAAGTCAACTATTCCTGGCAGCATATGGACAAAAACCGCCACGAGATATTCTCAAATTCCATCATAAATCCAACTTTCAATCTGGCCTCTCTACAAACGCAGCCGCTGCCCAACATAGTCTGCGGGTCTACCACCAAATCCAGGGCTGGTATGATAGACCAAAGCATCCTCTCAGCTGGGGTTGGAAGAGGACGGACCTTGGCCTGCTCCCCACCATGAAAACCAAGGATCCAGCTCCAGTTCAAATCCTCCACACAGTGTTTTGCGGTTGTACGAAGGGGTGTACGCGAGGTGCAGTTGCCGGAAAGTAGGTATGAAATGTTCAACAATTTGCCTCAACTTCCACGACCAGTCCTGCTTGATATTAGCACCATTCGAGGATGAGGGTGTGTCCTCACTGATCGCCGTAGAAGCATCTTGCGGTGTCGACTACAACGGGCGAGCCCGTCACCACAGGACGTTTTAACGATTAGTCGTTCTGTCGCCCTGCAGTGAACGTAGAAGACTTTGGACAGTACAATCCTACGTCCAGCTACGTCACAACCCGTGAGAGTCCAACGCCTTACCGCGAGTGAGCCAGGAATAAACACGGCGGGCTCGAGATACTCGCGCCCTCACTTCCAATTGTGACCAGATTTCTCCGGTCTCTCGATTGGTTCCGAGTTCGAGGTCGCTTGCGCGGTCCTCTCCCTTACGAAGCGGTGAAACGGAGTGCACCGAATCTGTCGTGGACCAAGGCGTCCTTTGCCCGACTCTGAACCGGGATCGGATGGCCAATGGTCATTTCAAGAGCAGTCGCCGTAAGGTAGACAACTACCCCCGCTCTATAGGAAACAATACAGTTCCCAGACTCCCCCGATTGTTAGTCGGAGAGCACAATCGATTGGCTTGCGCCGCTCGGTGCGCAGACCGTCCAGGAGCGCCAGAGGATTGATTCCCAGGGGAGACTGGTTGACCCAGTGTCCTACCCAGGCGCGCACCCCATGCGTGGAGGCCATCGGATGGGTGTTGACCCGTGAGTGTGACCGACCCTGAACACATGGGTCATTGTGGCCACCTCCCCGCCGTAGAAGCAGAAATAGGTGAGGACAATCCAGCAGAAATAGCCGAGGACAGTCCCTTTGAAGATGATCCCGATGAAGAGGGTTCGACATGCCACCCCAGCTTGAGAGCTTCGTAGATGAAGGGCCATCGACATCTAAGAAAGTGCGAGTGTCATGTCAATTTTAAATGTTTCTTTTACTTCATTAATTAATATTAATAATAGTTACTAATTAAAGATTAATTGCCAATGGATATTTTTCGTCCGATGTATCGTTTTCGAGCTGCAAGCAAAAAACTGAAAAAGAGGAATTTGGCTCCCAAAAGTTAAGCACACCTCCTGGGATGGGCAAACACGAATTACACACATTTAGGATTAAATGAAGGTAATAAAACGATTTCCAGCTTGCTGGGAATTAATTCCTCTAAAAAAATTCATTTAACTGGCTTAATGGTACCATGTCGATAAAATATTTATCTATACTAATATTATAAAGAGGTAAAGTTTGTGATGTTGTAGGAAGTAATCCCCGGATCTAATGAACCGATTTTAAAAATTCTTTTACCAATAGAAAGCGACATTATTTGTGAGTGTGAGGCATTATTGATAACAAAATATTCTGCTATAAAAGGCTTAAGGTCAAAGAGCATAACTCATTCGTTATACTAACTCTATTTGTGAATCTACATCATCATGGAAGATTTTTGAAAAACTAATTTGACCAAGTTAAGAAGTGATGTTAACCAGCAAAGCCGGCATGTCATTCTCAACATTTATAAGTGGTTGCATAAATTGAAAGAAGACCCTGATGTCATAAGGAAAATTGATTTTCAACAACCAAGAAAGTTAGCAGCATTAGTTTGTGGAACGAGCGAACGAACTCTAGATCGAATTCGGAATAGAATTCGAATATCTCCAGAACGAAGACCTGGCCAAAGCACATATAATTGACACCCATTGTCATGTTATTAATCTACAAGACGGTAGTGACAGTGAAGACAAATATGAATAGCTTGCTGACTTTCTTTGTTCAGTTTTTTTTTTTTTGTATAACAATTATTTTATTGTCAACTATTATAAATTTGATACTTTTATATTTTTATTTTAATAATTCAATATCAATATTAATATTTTTAACTTATTTAATATTTATCGTAATGAAACAATACTGAAATAATATTTATTTCCCTCGTTTCATTACTTTATCGACATTCCTTTCGTATGCGTAAAACTACCTACACTACGGTTACAGGTATCGCTCCATAAGGCCGTGCAAGTGCGAAAGAGATAGCAGGATTTCGATGAAAAATTACCTGACTCACCACTTTGTAATGCGGATAGTATAACCATATTGAAAAATATCCATTTTAATACATACAAAAATACTAAATTTGCTGTCGGGGGGGGGGGGGGGGGGGTGAAGTGGTTGAGGAGGGGAAAGGGACGAACATATTCTTGTTTCTCCGATAAACTTCTACTTCAGTGGAAACTTTAATTTCAAAGGAAATACACCTAGAAGTACTAGACCTGAAGTAAGTAATAAGTAGGGTAAGTTGGGGCAAGTCCGAGCGGAGATGCGGATGTTTTCTACTTCTTCTTCTTCTTCCTCTTCTTCCTCTTCTTCCTCTTCTTCATCTTCTTCCTCTTCTTCCTCTTCTTCCTCTTCTTCCTCTTCTTCCTCTTCTTCCTCTTCTTCCTCTTCTTGCTTTTCTTGCTCTTCTTGCTCTTCTTGCTCTTCTTGCTCTTCTTGCTCTTCTTGCTCTTCTTGCTCTTCTTGCTCTTCTTGCTCTTCTTGCTCTTCTTGCTCTTCTTGCTCTTCTTGCTCTTCTTGCTCTTCTTACTCTTCTTGCTATTCTTGCGTTCTTGCTCTTCTTCTTCTTCCTCTTCTTTATCTTATTGCTCTTCTCCCTCTTCTTCATTGTGGTTGCAATTGGTTCACCAGAAGGCGCGCTAGTCGTAATTCCATCTCGAAATATTCGACTTAAAAACTTGATATTCGGTACACAGGTGCCTCGATGAGCTGAAATCCCATTGCGAAAATTTGGTTGATATTAAACTCATAATATATTAAGTAGTAGTCGTACATATATTACTTATAAATAATCATCATATTACTAGTCGTAAATATTTTGTCGTAATATTTAAAGTCTGCCATACATTATATATTTAGTTAGGCCGTTAAAATCGGCAACGCTTGGGATGCGTGGATCTTTCGAAATTAGATTATAAGTCTGACGTTGACCCGTGTTTGCAATTTGATTTTTAAAGTGAATGAGGTGACGCGCGTTCGAAATTCAAAATTTCATTTCTTTGAGTCGCATATTAACAAGAATTTTCGCCAACTGCTCATCGACTTTATGTGTGATTCAAATATTCAGATGAAATAAGTCCCTAGCTGCTTGATTTATTATCACACTGGTTGGCTGTAAGAAACCGTGGAACGATTGTACTAGTTAAAAATAGAATTTAGGTTTTCTTTATCATTACTAGTGTTCTGGTAAAATGAAGTTATTTTTCTATCTTTCATAGTTAAAAGACGTTCTTTTCTATACGTAGGTACGAGACCCTAAATCTGCACTTTTTCCAATTGACGAATATAACCTATTGGCGAAAGAATTTTTTAAATTAGATAACGCGTTCTCGAGATATCGTGCGCACGCACAGAAGCACAACATTATCACCCTCCCCCCTCCGTCTGGCGTTTTAAGTCGCAGATTAGTTTGTTTGTTGTTGCAAAAATGCTTTGCTTTTCTCCTCCATTTAACAATAAAATATCCAAAAAACCACGTTTTTTTTTTATCAAAAAATAATTTACTATATATTGCTCGTTTTAACAAGATTTATACTAGCGGTGGAGGTAACACGCCTCCCTGCGGGATACTGCTATACCACAAAGGCATCAATGAGCTTCTCTTCCATAATAATGTCGCTAGAAGCTAGTACTAGGTTGATCCATAGGCGATCGTCCGCAACGGTGTCCACAAGATTTGATATTTCGATCATACTGAAAGCATCATAATCTTCCCTGCTTAGCGTCTTCCTGACTGGCTTCAACAGGCATTTGGGTAACAGCTGAGTCAGCGAGAAGATGGCTGAAAATTACAAAATTAAAAAATAATGTGTGAGGGACCACCCCTCACTAGACTCCAATTGCTCGAGAGTGAGGGTGTGGTGTCATCAATGGGTTTTCTCCGTAGTAAAAGTCGTCTTGTTACAGTTGAAGTAGTTTATTGCAGAAGGTATTTGATGCTTGCCAGTTGTAACGCTTCGAATGATAAGTCGCAGTGTGTGTAGTGTGTGAATGAAGATGATGATCGCGGCTGAGTTGTTGAAGATTGATATCGCGGACAATGATGCGAGGTATAAGCGCGGCGGTTGTCGACTCGAAGATGATGAAGAGCGCGTGTATTGTGGCTGACGGGCCAGAGGATGATGATGATGAGTGAGCGCGGTAGCCGTCCACTAGAGGATGATGATCGCGTGAACTATGCGTGGCTGAGGGTCGCCAGAGGATGATGATTATGTGTGACCGCGGTAGCCGTCCACTAGAGGATGATGAATAATCGGTCGAATGTATGTGCTTTTATACGGTGCTAAATGATGCAATGCCGTAGGCGTGGGGGAAGTGAGTATGTCCGATTGAATCGATTAGGAGAAATGATATTAGTCATCGGCTGTGTCTGCATTAATTGCCGAAATTATATGGAATTCAATGTCGGTTGGCGCGTGTAATATTAAGTGTGTTTGCGGTTATGGATTTCTAGAATCTAATTCTTTTGTTCACTCGATATGTTGGGCGAAGTACCAACAAATGTAAATAAACAAACAAATTTCAAAATTTGACTTCTAGTCTTTTCAAAATTTGACTTTTGACACGTCATAGGTCAGTCCTACCCAATATATCGTCGTGTCATCTTTGGAAGGAAGTATTGCGTCAAGGAGACTAAGAGGGAGTAGTCAACTAAAATTGTTAGAAAGCGTGATCGTTAGATCAGAAACAACTACAATAACACCGCGCGTTATAGGTGTTCGTCGCCAACCTCGTATCGCTCAGCCTTACCTACTCGAATAGACCTCTGTAACTCTTTATCGTAGTCCTCCAAAGTTGGTATTTCTCCGCCGTATTCCAGCGCCTTGAGATCTTTTACTAAAGAGTTGATATATAATTGCTTCAGTTCTGCAAAATGGGATCTTCTAACTTCCAGACTCGCGCTGGCGAACATGAAGTACATAAAGTCGTAAACTATAGAGGTATAGTGCGAGGCTTGGAAATCAACCTGGAATATAAAACATGAATTGCTCAGTGTCTTTATTATAAACTAGCTGCGCCCCGCGGTTTCACCCGCGTGGTGATAGAAACTTGTGATAATGATGATAGAAAACTATATATCTTTATAAATTATAGCCTATGTGTTATTCTGATGTGTAAGCTATATTACTGGAAAGTTTCATCAAAATCCATTCAGTAGTTTTTGCGTGAAAGAGTAACAAACATCCATACATACATTCTTACAAACTTTCGCGTTTGTGAGAATGTATGTATGGAAACATCCATACATTGATTGTTGCAAACTTTAGCGTTTCTTTCGTAGTAGGATATCGCGCACTCGGTTGCTTATCGTTATAACTATTCAAATATATGTCCAAATTTGTCCAAATGATGTAGTGTAAAAGACAAAGTTTATCTACTTTAAATACCAGATGTGATAAAAGTATTTATTTTGATATAATAATCAATTTATTACTACCAAATGTGCGTTAGAAATATTTTTTAATTTTTTATTGTATTTATGGTTCACTATTTTGGCGATAATGGCTTACACATAAAATATAGATATATGCTGTCGCGGGCTTTTTAGTAGGACTATTTAAGATAAACATTTCCATTGTACATTATATACGTGTAACTCCAACGGTTTTGGCGGCGCACGCCAGAATAGCTCGCAGATGGCAGAATTTTTTCCTACTTACTTGACACTTATCGTTATATTTTGGATAATTCACAATATATCTTTATAAATTATAGCCTATGTGGTCTTCTGATATGTAAGCTATATTATTGTAAAGTTTCATCAAAATCCATTCAGTAGTTTTTGTGTGAAAGAGTAACAAACATCCATACATACATTCTTACAAACTTTCGAGTTTATAATTGTCTTATAAATGGGTACGATTGCGTTTCTTCGTGAACTAAAATAGGAAATTATTTCATGTGAACGAGACGGAGCAATACGCTAGAGCAGGATGTCAAATGAACGGTTGTCGCTTTTTGCATTAAAACTACTCACCAAAGATAAAGCATCTGAATTTAAGAACGCAATAAATGTGTTCAAACTTTTTCGGACGACTATAAGTTCGACGGGTAGTTTTGAAGCGCGGAAATCGACGATTGTTCGTTTCATATTTCGCTTAAATGTATCGCTCTATCTCGTTCGCTTTAACTAGTTTCAGCTTCAGTTTACGAAGAAGAAGAAACATTAGGTTTCTATGAGTATATGGGCCCTGTTGCAGTTAGGCCATATGAGACCCATGTGTTAGAGTCGGACAAACTCACGGATCAACACCCATCCGGCAGCCTCCACATAGAATTGCGAGCACGAGTAGGAATCTGGCCTGCGGCCTTAGTTTCCCCTAGGAGTCAACCTTCGGGCGCTCCTGGACGGTTTGCACGCCGTGCGGCGTCAACCAATCGGTTGTGCATTCCGACTGACAGCCGGGGGTTTGCTATAGAGCGGGGATATTTGTTAACCCTACGTCAACTGCTCTTGAAACTACCAATCGGCTACACGATACCGATTGAACAACCGGGCAATATATGCCGTGGTCCGCGGTAGATTCGGTAAACACTGAATCACCGCTACGTAATGTGGAGGACCGCGCAAGCGATCTCGAACCTGTACCAGTGGGGCGACCGGAGTAATCTGGTTGCAACTGGAAGTAAGGGCTCGAGTGTCGGCCCGCTGGGTGATTAACCTGGTTTTCTCGCGGTAAGAAGTTGGTCTCTTACGGGCGAGTGGCGTAACTAGACAGTGGACTGTTTTCGTCCCAAGTCTTCTAGGTTCACCTCACGAGAGACAGAACGATCCAATATCGTAAAAATTCCTGAGGTGACGGGTTCGCCGTTGTAGTTGAAAGATCTAGTTGTATATTAGGTGTGTGAGGTTCTACACACTCGGCGCTAGATCCGCTCGTTAAAAAGCTCTCCCAATGGTCATGGCTAGAATGCTATATCGACATCCATCAATTCACCTATTGAACGATAATAAGGCCTTGTTTGCGTCTTTAATTGTAACAGCGATTTTTGATCCGCCACTACGAGAAGAGTGGACTCTCGGGCCAAGATCGAAGGACCTCGAAACAATCGTAAAACCTTCCACAAACTAGATAGGACCATGGACAGATACCTGTGCCATTAGGCACCGGTAACACCCCGAGAGAAACAAAGAAGAACCTATGAACTTACAAATAAGACATCTTCCAAAGACGAGTCTGGTCCGTATTTAAACATAATATTGTTGATCCAACAGTCTCCGTGGATTATTGCGTTGAATTTGTTATCTGGAATGATAAGAAAAATATGTCAGACGGCTGATTTTTACAAGCTTCTAACTTAAGTTACTTTGCGATGTTTGTTAGTTTGTTAGTTAGTTTGCTTAGGTCAATTTTTGACAGCTGAATTAGATCTACATTCTCTTATCCTATGAAGTTGAAATTTTACATGTTGGTTCACTTCCGATGACAATGCATTTTTTTGTCTAGTTCTTGCATGTGGCATAAAAGAACGTACTTTCACCCAAAATATCTTACAACTATTCAAATATATATGCCGCAACCAAGACCTTTACACGAAGAAACTTTATCACAGCTCTTTGCTCAGTTTTCACAATTTTGAAATAAAATCAACAAAAGTATTACTTTCCCGGCCCAAGTAAAAGTATTTTGAACACGCTAAAAGAAATTTGTTATGAAGACGGTAACGAGGAGCTCTCAAACATTTTCGGTTGTCGCGAGCAATAACAACATCGGATCGAATAGACCTCTTGCCAGAATGTGTCGCGTTTTTGATAAATCGTGTAAAGGATTGGATGTATTTTATGATTCCATAAATATAATAATATATTCGATCATACCTAGCATATCCCCTACTTTTTAAGATTTCAATTCAATTCAATTCAATTCAATTCATTTATTTCAAAAAATCTTTACAGATTGTCGAAACTAAAACTAGGTGTTAGGTACATTTAATATTATTTACAATTTAATTCCTTCGTGATTTCATTTCCGTTCAGTTCTAAAGTTCACTTCGTAAATTATACACTTCATATACAGATATAAATTAATAACGATAGAGACTGAGTTCAATTTGTAGATAAAAAATAAAGATGGAAGTCATGTTTGTTAGATTATATACGCATACTTGAACAAGTGGTATTTTTATAGTCTAGAAGATTATTATTAAAATTCATTATTATTAATTATTAAAGTTCATTTTTGTCATTAAAACGATTATTAAAGATTATTAAAATTAAAATATAATTTTATTTATTTATTTATTTATATAAGAACTAGCGACCCGCCCCGGCTTCGCACGGGTGCAATGCTGATACTAAATACAGTACAGAAAAACTGTGAACGTTGTATATAAAAACATAGCGGCCCGCTCTGGCTTCGCACGGGTATAAAATATATAGCCTATGTGATTAAAATCGATCCAGTAGTTTTGATTTATTCATTACTGCCCGTGGCCCGCACGCGTTAAATTTGGAGTAAAACAATCCCCCTTTCCCTATACCATGAAGATTTCCTGCTATCTTTGGAATATCTAAATTCATACACTACATTTTTACTTATTTATTTTTTACATTTTTAACTATTTATTTTATTTTTACAACATATTACAGAATGTCTTTATAAACAACGTTCACAGCTTTCTTGTCATTAGACAATACAAACATGTTTTCTCTGGAGGTCACTCTTGAAAGAGCGACATACAGTTGTCCATGTGAAAAACAGTCAACGCTCAAATCTAAGCCTGCAACGTTGAAGGTTTGACCCTGCGATTTATTAATGGTCATTGCAAAAGATGTCTTTACCGGAAACTGTAAACGTTTAAATTGGAAGGGTAAATCCGATGGTATCAGAGGGATTCGGGGAATCAATACATCTTCTCCGGTACCACATCCTGTGAGTATTGTGCACTCTATTATGAAAGTTTTCAATGATTTTACCAGCAAACGCGTGCCATTGCAAAGTTTAGGTCGATTCAGGTTTCTTAATAAAATAACAGGACAACCTACTTTCAACACCATTTTGTGAGGAGGGAGTCCAGACGGGTTCAAAGAGTTTAGAAATTCTGTAGGAAAATGAACAGCTTCTTCCAAATCGAGAACAGTATCGACCGAGTAGTATATTTTCGTCGGCGCATCAATCTTTGAAAGAATCAAGTTATTTACTTTATCTACTTGTTCGTTAGTTGGTGACAGAATCGCTCTTTTTTTAAACCAAGATATTGTCTTATAACTTATGTTATCAATGTCAGGATAGACATTGTTGACTAACTCTTGGATGTTGTCTTTATAAACGCAAAGGTTTTCTAGGTCAATCCTTCCTTCACTTTGTGTTAACTCTCCATTGCCAACTTTTAGCAGCATCTCTGGAAATAGCCTGTTCTCACGTGAAGATGACGAAACCCTCATATTAGTTTTAAACTTTAATTTATTGACATGTGGCCAAAGGTTGGATCTTTTTAGGCAAGCATTTATTTCGTCAGCACGTGTTCCTCGAGTCACAACTGGTAGGATTTGACGGAAATCTCCTGAGAACAGAATTGTACATCCACCCATAGGTGAATTTTTGTTGCGCAAATCGCGAATTGTCCTATCCAGTGCTCCCACAGACGTCTTGTTTGACATGGTAGCTTCGTCCCAGACTATTAATGAGCAGTCACGCATCAATTTTCCTGTATTGCTCTGTTTAGAAACACTACAGACGCTGTTATTATCATCGGTGGCGATTTTCAGCGGGAGCTTGAATGTGGAGTGTGCGGTTCGGCCTCCTTCCAAAAGCGTAGCGGCAATGCCGGATGACGCAACAGCTAACGCAATTTTTCCGATAGATCTCACTTTTTTTAAAAGCAGATTGATTAAAAATGTTTTTCCTGTACCTCCTGGGGCATCAAGGAAAAACAATTTCCCTTCATTGTTATCAATTGTTGATAGTAATGCAGTGAATACTTTTTTCTGATCGATGTTTAATCGTGGCTCATCTTGAGCTATATTTTGTAAAAGTCTCGTTTGATCGTATGATGTTTCTCTTGTGTATTCGGCACTGTTAGTTAAATCTGAGTTAGTAGTATTAGCTGGCATCGGCAGCCCAAAATCCTTGATCGATTTACCCGAAAGTAATTGCACTACTTTGTTCAATTCCAATAATGCTTCGTCAAATATGTTTTGATCATATTGTACATCATCTGAGTTTAACTCTCGCCGTCGCCGAATTAGAATATCACTGGCCATATTTTCTTGAAATTTATTCCATAGATTAACAGAATCAGTTACTTGACAAAACACTACTATGACGGCAAATAAATATCTTAATGATGTAGCTGAACTACAAACAGCTGCTTCTGATATTTGGGATATCCGTCATCGCTAGTACTTGTTTGAGTTTGGAACGACTTCGGAAATTTTTTGCTGCATTTAGAATCTCGCATACATGGAGAATTCGGGTTTAAAGTCCCGCAAGGGCCGTGTACCATATGTTTCTTTACGATTTAGTACAGGATAGGATCTTCATCTTTATCCGGTAATTCAGCTGAAATAACCCTGTCAATTTGGTTTGGTCTAATTTTGTTCACTAACCACACCAACAGGTGTACATGTGGCAAGCCACGTTTCTGCCATTCTATTGTGTACATATGACAGCGCGGCGGACCGAATATATGAGACTTGTTAATGAGGTGCAGGAGTTTCTGTACTTTTAAATGGAAGACTCTGTTAACTATATCGTATCTGTCTTGTGGAGTTAAATTGGTGTTAATATTTTCTTTGATTTCCGGCCAATTTGGGTTACATGTTGCAGTTATAAATAAATCAGGTTTGCCGTAATTTCTTACGTAAGTCATGGCGTCTTGCGATTTTTCGTGTAAATATCGAGGTCCACCTGTGAATGATGAAGGTAGTATAACCAACTGCCCAATGCCGTTGCGGTGTTCATTCGCCTGTAAAGCATCCTGAAGATGAACGTAATTTTCAGCTCTCAATTTAGTTTGATTATTACGGATGTAGGCCAATCTCTCAGATTCAATTTTCGCATATTGATCTACCAAGTATTGGTTTGTTAACATTCCATATCTAAGCAAAGTATTGAAATTGTTACGTCTTGTCATTATACGGTAGCAATAGTAGTTCATACATGACACTGTTTTACGCAGAGGTGTACCACCGATTGGGTCAACTTGAGAAATATTAATGGCATAACCATTTTCTCCACGACATAGCATCAAAGGATATTGTAAGCTGTCATAAGATCTGTGTAACTCTGAAATTTTTTGCAAATTATCATCACGACTATGCAATACAATATCTCTTTTGTCAAATTGCTGTCCAGCTATCACCACTGCTACTTCACTCGTGGAAGGCGCATTGTATCGTCCTCTGTGTTCTCCAACAGGAACTTTATTTGCATGGATTACGACATTAAAGTCAGGAGTATCTGCTGGAACACTCTCAATCGCAGTTTTAAAAGACTGTATGTAGCAATTATGAGAATGTAACATATCTTGGAGAGATCTAATCAAATCTCTATCAATTGGCTGTGCAACACTTGTACACCGCGTAGATGCTTGTGTATCTGGATCTGCAATAAAATATATTTGCAGAAATTTGTGATCATCGGGTCGAAGTGGTAGCAAGCTCCCAGCTAAGTAGTACACTTGCCCTTGAATTTTAAATGTAGGCATGAACTCACGCTCAACGACTTGCTTACTCTTAAAAGAGGTCATTTGAAATGCGTTATTATAACGGCGTATATTGCGCATGAATTGCTTGGATTTCTGATGATCACCCTTAAGAAGAGAGTGAAGTGGTTCAGGTGGAGGGAGAACTTCTTCTAATTTGACTTTTCCTTGTAAGCAACACATGCCTTTCGATTCGTCCTTGAATTTCAATGCCAAGCAATGTTCAAACACTACTGACTTAGTACCTATTGATACTATACGATCGTCCTTGTAAGAAATCGAAGGATCGTAATTCATGGCAGAATTTTCTTTATTCACCCATGAATTAGTAACTCGTGCTGATGATTCTCTGGCTCTCTGTATTCGATGTCTTTCCCTATCTCGGCTGCGGTGAACCTCACGCTCTACTGAAGATTCTCTCTCTCTCTCAGCTCTATATCTATCCCGAAGCTGACTGAGGCGAGCCTCACGCTCTACTGACGATTCTCTGTCCCTCTGAACCGTATGCCTATCTCGATCCCGGCTGCGGCGAATCTCACGCTCTACTGAAGATTCTCTCTCTCTCTCAGCCCGATATCTATCCCGAGCCTGACTGAGGCGAGCCTCACGTTCCGTTGACGATTCTTCATCTCTTGCTGAACGTACTCTTCTGGCATTCACTGTACTACGACCTATGTTCGAACGACGACGTCTTCCAGACATGACTTTATAATTTCTGTACAAAATTTACTCAGTTCTATATGTATGATTACCTATGCACAAATTGCCATATTATTAGTATGTGCCGCAGTAAAAAATATCTAAATTCTTACCATTTAGAAACAAAAGATAATCATCAATCATAAAAAACAAAAGATACCTATTCTATTCAGTTCTTTTTTTTTTACTGAAATACCTCAACTTAAACAACGATTTTAATTATAAAAAATAATTTGCTATTCGTGCGACTAAAAACAAAAGATAATCAACAATCATCAACAACAAAAGATACCTATTCTATTAAGTACTTTTTCTGAACTTACATATCTCACCTTAAATCACGATTTTTGAAAATAATTTCCCTAATATTAAATTGATCTAACTGTAAATTTTAATCAAGATCTTAATAGAAAATTGCAATCCATAAATTATGGTTTTATTTAATCTAATCTAATCTCACCTTATGTAGGTACTTATAATTGCTATAAGTGCGATTTAAAAATTAACCTTAGAATAGAATATAATTTATATTTTAAAACTACTATCATACAATTATTTATCGTAACTTACTTATAATTACTGATACGTTGTCGCGCTGAAAAGCACGTTTTTATTACCTAAGTATTGCTATTTTCCTCGCTGGAGAGCTCCGATATAATAAACGCGTCCGATCGCTGCTAAATTCAAAGTGCTATAACCGCGGCCTCAGACGCGCTATTTATAGGCACGCTCTTGCCGCACCGGGCGGCCGGCCGGTCCGCCGCAAACGCTACGTCCCGCAATTTTTAAATCTGTAATATCTTCGAAAATATTCACTTAAATCATACGGTGTAAAGGGCCATATAGATCTATATTAAATGAACAATGTATTCAAGGTATTTAATTGGTTCAGGATTAATGCTGTATTGGTTAAAATCGCTTCGAAAATTAGCCATTATTTGTCGTAAAAAGTAAATGACAAAAAAAACTTATTGTGGGTTATCCATAAGAGATAGACATATACCATCACGGACTTTTCTGTAGACCTTTTCAATGTGTACAATACTTAGTACATTATTTTGATAAAACTCGTAGGGTTCAGCCTGCGTTTGCAATGTAAGCGGAAAAAATGTAATTATTTACGACATCACATTAGAAACCTCAAAAATAGCAGTACTTCTCCACTATTTAATGGATGTTATTATACATATAAACCTTCCTCTTGAATCACTCTATCTATTAAAAAAAACCGCATCAAAATCCGTTGCGTAGTTTCAAAGATTTAAGCATACAAAGGGACATAGGGACAGAGAAAGCGACTTTGTTTTATACTATGTAGTGATTAATTACTATGAAACATTGATTAGCTTATAAAAATAACAGGAACCGAATGGCAAAACCTTAACCTTTTGCTTATTTGTTTCTGTCACCCAACTGGGACTAGCCCGTTCTAGGGTGGACAGGACTCCAATATTACAATCAAGTTTGCTTGATTGCTTGGTTGCTTACAAATATACAAGTTTTAGTAAAAAGCTAATGACACTAAATAGCCCTAAAATGTGGTCTTCAGAATAAAATAAAAAAATAATAATAATAAAAAAATATTAAAAGATAATATAATAAATAAAATGCAATAATAAAGTTATATGTGAGAAAAGGAAGAAACGGTCATTAATATTTATTAATATAAAATTACCTAGTCTAAAAAGTATACTTCATTGTCAAAGTCAAATAATTTTTGGTAGTTAGTTCAATGTTAAAATATACTTAACTTATATGTTTAAAAATATGTTAATAATTTGTGCACCTAAGTTTTATTATACTATTATTTCTAACATTTGATGTATGGTTAGTCTGTCATGATTCGATAACCATTTCTTTAGTATATTTTTGAATTCCCTAAATGTCAAGTTCATTTTTATTTCCATATTGATCAGATTGTAAAATCTCGGCGCAATGAAAGAGTAGTCTTTGTCCAAATGATGTTTTCCTTCTGGGTATTATTGAGCTATTTTCTAAAACTTGTCTCGTTGGTCGCCGGTTCTGAATTATTCCTAAATTTGAGTTACTGTCCAAAAATAGCCTTAAGACGGAAGTTTTTAGAAAAAGTTGCCTACAGTCAAGAACTTTAGCTTCCTTATAAAATTCATTTATGTCATATAATTCCTTATAAATTAAAAGCTTTCTGACTTCTGAATAGAAAACTAATATTTTCTTTTCCCTACATATTAGGTCATTTAGGTTTTGTGGCAGTTTATTAAAAAAGGACATTCCCACGTAGTTAGGGTCTCTGCGTAAAATTTCTAGGTTCGGACGAGGTAATAGACGAGGTAATTCACTAAATGCCATCCTAATGTACTGTATTATATGATTATTATATTATAGCATACTATTGTATTATATCATATTATGTATAATAAATATTATTATTCAATTACTCATACTTCTATTTTGCTCTATCCAAATAACCTTATTAACAACTTATTTAATTATTACTGTGTAGAACAGCTATTGCGGCAGGAAGAAATGAAATGTCAATGTAGGTAGTTTCAATTCCGAGAGATGGCGTTGAACGCAATTTAACTCGCGATGTCGCACCGTCGATTTAAAACTACATAGGTATTTGGGAATTGGCAATAAATTGAGTCATACCTACCAGCAGTGTTTCATTTGAGGATATAGTGAACGGTGAAAAGTGAGTCGACATTTGGTGCCGAAACCAGGGAACAGTAAATCCGTGAGTAGTGCTACCGATAAATAGTGACTAGTAACAGTGTTGCCAACTGACTAAAAATAGTGTTAGTGACAAACGGTGACCACACAATAATTGAGGTCAGAAGGGACTTAATTGAATGTGCGTAACAAAAAGGACTTTGTTGAAATTTGCGGAAAAAAGGACTTAGTGAAATTTCGTGATTAAAAAACACTTGTAAAATTTCGTGGCTACCGGACTTGTAATTATTTTATGATCACGTAGGGTGCAAAAAAAAATGGAAATATTCATTTTAAATCAAGAGGACAAGTTAAATCATTTGGAAAGGGCTTTCACAAATTACAAAAAATCGCCGAAAGATCGCATAACAGTGGATTACATAGAAGCGAGGTTAGAAAGTTTGGAAAAATTATATGCCACTTTTGTATCGACACATTCTAGTATTTTGGAAACGGTACAGAGGGCCAAAAATGACACTATTGCCTATTTTACGGAGGATATATATTCTCAATTTGAGGAAGCATACATAGAATACAAAACTAAATTAAAGGATCATTTAAGATCAAGAACGTCACGCGACCAGACCACGGCTGAAGGAAAAACGCATCATGCTTCGCCGTGCGAAGTCAAGCTTCCGCAAATACACCTACCCACATTTTCCGGTGGTTACGAAGAATGGCAAACTTTCTATGATTTATTTCGCTCGCTGATCCATAATAACGTAAATTTAACGCCCGTCCAAAAGCTTCACTATCTAAAAGGAAGTCTAGCCGGTGAACCTGAAAATCTACTTAGGACATTAGCTACGACTGATTCGAATTATGACGAAGCATGGAAGCAGTTAACGCGCCGTTACCAGAATAAAAGATATAACTGTAACGAAATTATGAAGCGGTTATTTTCTCAAAAATCACTAACACATGATTCATCCAATGGGGTGAAACAGATACTAGACACGACAAACTCCTGTTTAAAATCATTGAGCAACTTTGGAGTAAAAGTAACAGACTGGGACGTCATCATCAATCACTTGGTGTTGTCTAAATTAGACAATGAATCGAGACGACTATGGGAAATTCAGAACTGTCAATTAGAAACCGATGAACTGCCATCTTGGGAACATTTAACAAATTTCCTTGAGTCCAGATTTCGTACTTTAGAAATGATCGATGGAAGCCGGAATGTTGACAACAATAAAAGTACTTTCAAACCCATCTGCAAACAGAAATCATTCCATTCGACCATCTCAGAAGAGAAGAGGGGATCAAGCAGCAATTGCAAATTATGCTCAGGACAACATTTATTATTTCAATGCAAGCAGTTCGGAAAGCAGAGCCCTAAAGAAAGATACGAGTACATCCAGTCGCAGAATCTTTGTTACAATTGCTTAGCGCCTACTCACACTGTAAGACAGTGCCATCAAGCCACAAGCTGTCGACGATGTGGCAGACGGCATCACACACTGCTTCATATTGACAAGGTTTATGACTCCAACAACCTTGCGGATAAGAAGGCTGAAACCATTCAAGGACAAGCATCCAATCAATCAGAAGTAGAAAAGAAGGTAGTAACACATTTTGCAAAGCACGAAAGCGAAATTAACGTTTTACTGGCTACAGCAATCGCCAAGGCCAAATCAACAAATGGTTACTCACAATTAATCAGACTCCTGATTGACCAAGGTTCAGAAGCATCTTTCGTAACGGAAGCTACGGTACAATCACTAGGCCTCCGACGTTCATTAGTTAATGGATTCGTATCAGGCGTTGGAGATGGACAAACAAAAATCAAGCACATGGTTCAACTAAGTTTAGAATCATTGCAAAATCCAGAGTTCTCTGTCCATGTGAAGGCCTACGTTTTAAGTAATTTAACAACAGTATTACCGTCAGCTAAAACAAACATTATCAACTGGCCTGACATTCAAAGCTTACCTTTAGCTGATCCAGAATATGGCTCACCTGCTAAAATAGACATGATACTAGGTGCTGATATTCACAGTGAAATAATAAAAGAAGGATTAATCAGACATCCAAGTGAACAGGGGCCCGTCGCTCAAAATACTCACTTCGGATGGGTCCTGTCAGGGCGAGTAAATCAAGAGTTGGAATCGACTCCTCGAGTCATCAGTCTGCATCTACAAGTTAAAGGTGATCAACTTCTACAATTATTTTGGGAGATAGAACGAGAACCAGATGAAATTACGAAACCTCTAACAAAAGAGGAAGTAAAGTGCGAAGAGCTCTATGAGCAAACAACTATCAGAGACACTGATGGACGTTATGTAGTGCGTTTGCCGTTCGAGAGTTCAAGTCCGGAGTGTCTGAGAGGAAAGTCGCAAGAAATAGCAAAAGGAAGATTCATGTCATTAGAAAAGAAATTAATCAAAAATCCTACAATGTATGAAGAATATAAAAAAGCGATAGAGGATTATATAGTACATCATCACATGCAAGAAATTACAAGTATTAAAGAAATACAAAATAAAGAATGCATGTACTTACCTCACCATCCTGTAATTCGCGAAGATAAAGAAACCACGAAGCTCCGGATCGTCTTTGATGCATCCTGCAGAGGTGTTAATAACGTATCTCTAAACGATAACTTACTTGTCGGGCCGAAGCTTCAACAAGATTTGCGTCACATCCTGATGAGATGGCGCCTACATCCTATTTGCATAGTAGCAGATTTAAAGCAAATGTACCGCCAGGTGCTTGTCCATGAGGATGATACTTTCGTCCAGAGAATCTTATGGAGATCAAGTCCTGAGATGCCTATCCAGCACTTCAAGCTACTACGACTGACCTTCGGGACGTCCTGTGCTCCTTACTTAGCGGTGAAAACTCTTCAACAGCTAGCGAAAGATGAACAATCCAAGTACCCTGTAGCAGCTAAAATAACGCTAGAAGACTATTATATTGATGATGTACTTACGGGCTGTGAAACTACGGATGAAGCCATGGAAATCTACAACCAGATGACTAATTTGTCGAGCGCTGGTGGATTCACCTTGCAAAAATGGAACTCTAATTCTGATGCCCTTCTAGACTATATCAAAGAAGAAATTAAGTGTTCAGAGGCGCTAATTTTAAAATTTTATGATACGATCAAGGTGCTGGGTATAAGCTGGTGTCAGAAAACAGATTGCTTTGAATACACTCTCCAATTACCAGACTTACCTGAAACGATTACGAAGAGAAATGTCCTATCAAATATAGCGCGATTATATGATCCAATGGGATGGATCGCTCCCATTATTGTGATAGCAAAAATCTACATCCAAAAATTATGGAAATCAGGTTTGAAATGGGATGACAGGCTAACAGAAGATCTACTAAAGGAATGGTGTGAATTTCGAGACGACTTGATTAAGGTCGATACAATCGTTATACCCAGATGGATGAACACTAATTCAGAAACTGAGTTAGAGTTGCACGTATTTGCTGACGCTTCACAATTAGCCTATGCAGCAGCTGTATATCTAAAATCAGTAGATAAAGATGGTCACGTATCAGTCAATTTGGTATCAGCGAAGACTAAAGTTTCTCCAATCGGGAAAGAGCTGTCCATTCCCCGACTCGAGCTATGCGCTGCTCTGCTTGCTGCGAAATTGATTTACGAGACATCACAAATCATGAAAATCCCTAAAGAAAACCTATACGCTTGGTCCGATTCAACGGTGGTGCTCGCTTGGATGGATGGTGAACCTAGTAGATGGACTACCTTTGTCAGCAATCGCGTATCAGAAATTTTGACCATATTGGATAAAGATCAATGGAGCCATGTTAACACAAACGACAATCCAGCAGATGTTGCATCAAGAGGAATGCGGGTATCACGACTCCTCGACAGTTCATTGTGGTGGCACGGTCCAGAGTGGTTAAAAGAAAATACAAGTCAAGGTAGACAAACTAAAGGAGAATTTACAACACGGGAAGAAGTGAGGGCGATTAAAAATTTTGTTGCAGTAAAGTCAAGTCGTGAAGAAGATCAAATGTTTACCAAATTTTCGACCTTATCCAAAACACTAAATATACTAGCTATATGTAAAAGAATGTCAACGAAAGAAAGAAAGAAGTTTGTAACAGTGCAAGAGAAAGACGTCATTCTTCAGAGTTGTATCAAACACAGCCAAGGTGTCTATTTTGAAGAAGAGATTAAAACAATTAAAAATCAAGGATGCGTCTCTAAGAAACACTACCTTCACACTCTTTGCCCGTTTCTAGACGAGAATGGAATTCTAAGAGTCGGTGGTCGCATTAATCATGCTCAAGTGGACTATGATAAACGGCATCCAATTATCATGTCTAGTGAGAGCCATATTACCAACTTGATAATTGCGGACGCTCACATGAAGACATTGCATGGAGGACCACAAATTATGCTAAATCTTTTACGTTCAAAGTACTGGATAATCCGTGCCAGAAACCTGGTTAAGAAGTGCTACAGGAAGTGTACTACGTGCATAAGGTACTCGAGACAAGATAATAACCAGTATATGGGTCAACTTCCTGAAACACGAGTAACACCATCTCGACCATTTCAATCAACCGGTGTAGACTTCACCGGCCATATCAATTTAAGAATGTCCCATGGTCGAGGGTCGAGGTCATACAAGGGATATATATGCGTTTTCGTGTGTATGATAACCAAAGCTATCCACTTAGAAGCCGTGTCCGACTTAACCGCGAAAGGTTTCATAGCGGCTTTCCGTCGTTTCGTATCCCGGCGCGGTCATTGTAAGGACTTATACAGTGATAATGCTACAAATTTTGTTGGAGCAGATAAGGAGCTACGTAAGATGGTGGTTGATGCCCAATCTCAGTTGCCGGATGATATCAGCCGACAACTAGCCAGTGATGGAACAACCTGGCATTTCATTCCACCCCACGCTCCAAACTTTGGTGGCCTGTGGGAGGCAGGAGTTCGATGCGTGAAGTCACATCTTATACGAGTGGTGGGTGATTCGACGCTAACATTTGAAGAATTGTCTACAGTACTAACACAGATCGAGGCGTGTCTAAATTCACGTCCCCTTTCATACATAAGTGAAAATCCTGAGGACCCACTTCCGCTCACCCCCGGTCACTTTCTCATTGGAGAGCCATTGATAGTAGTACCAGAGGAGAACTACTCGAACGCATCTATAACTGGGCTACAAAGATGGAAGGTCTGTCAGAAGATGATAAACCACTTTTGGAGAAGATGGTCAGAAGAATATTTGGTGACATTAAACCAAAGACACAAGTGGTTTACGAAACGAGAGGAACCTGAGATAAATGACGTCGTGATAATCAGGGATCACAATCAACCTCCAGCGAAATGGTTACTGGGAAAAATAATTCAGAAACATCCGGGCGCAGACAATATTACTAGAGTAGTGTCCATTAAAACCAAAACCGGTGTTTGTAAACGCCCTTGTAATAAGTTATGTTATCTCTCAAAAGCTTAGTTTTTTTATTGTTTCTTTATATATGTAATCGAAAGACAATCAGTCTTATCTCCTGCTCATTTAGTTTAAAATTCGTTTAGTATCACGCCTCATGGTGGGCGGTTCAACTTTGAGTTAAAATATTATGTTTGTAAAAGCACTACGTCCTTTTGGTGGGCGGGATGTGTAGAACAGCTATTGCGGCAGGAAGAAATGAAATGTCAATGTAGGTAGTTTCAATTCCGAGAGATGGCGTTGAACGCAATTTAACTCGCGATGTCGCACCGTCGATTTAAAACTACTAGTCGCCTATCAAATGTACATCCGTGTGCTCCTTCAGTATGCAAGTGTGGAAGTAGTCTTAATCTCTTCGTTTGACCATGGAGAAACATAATTTTGATGGTGGAACTGTCAAAAATGGTGCGTTTGGGCGCTGCGGGCCAAAAACAAAATGGCCGCCATCAAAAACACGTTTTCCTATTTATATCAGTAACCGTTGAAGATACGAAAAATGTTGTTGAATAAAAAATGTAGCCTGACAGATTGTGCATAGAAAAGGTCCTTACAACTTTCTTTGTATAACTAACCGTTTTCTCAAAAAAAATACTTTTGTAAAAAGAAATATTAAGAAATGAAAAAATCGAAGTTTTAGGGTTTTGCAAGCACATATTTAAAGTTTTTGAAATTTTTTACATGTTTCCTGATTTATTACAATAATAACTGTATTAAACTTTAATAAATTAACAAATATACCATTTTTATATTTTTTTTTATGTAGGAATTGGAAAGAGGAAAGAGACATTTCTTGAAAAGCTCTAATTTGTAATAACAATACTGTTGAAGAAATACAATATTACATTTGTTAAATTTTCAAATACAATCAATATCACTGTCAATGCCAATTTCACTTAAACCTAGATCTTCATCATTGTCTTCCTCGCATTCTCCCGTATTGTCGCAATGGTCAGGATCACCTTCGCACTTGCACATTTCAGTACACCGGAGTCCATTTGACTGACACGTACATGGAGGACAGCAACGTCTTTTTGAGCATGAGCAGCGGCAAAGCTCCAAGATAAGCTTTGGTGCACAGGGGTTGGTACAAGCAACAGGCTCGTATGCACTACCTATTTTCTGCCATCCAAAATCTGAGGGTGACGGGTTATTAGGATGCTGAATTAGGTCCTGATTCCACTCAAAACATTGAAGGTGAGCCCGTAGCAATGCTGGATTTAGTGCTGATTTTGTTGGAGGAAGGTTCTCATCTTGATGTTGTTTTTTAGTAAACAGGAACCATCGCACTGCTCCTATGTCTGTCAATGATGTTTTGGGGATGTATAGCTGACAAATGAGTGCTTCCAAGTTAGCCTTCACATCTTCAGTGAGTAACAGTGTTGTCCCCAATTTAGCCAAAGCTTCTATCATCGTATCACTTGCTGAATTAAAAGCTTTCCACCACTTTATTTTTCCTTTGCCAGCAAATGACCCTGTTACATCAGCTCCTGAAAGTGCATGTAGTCCAGGGAGTGCAGAGGCTTTCAGAGGTCCAAGTGCTCTGTAAATTGACCCTATCTGAACAAACCTTTTCATACCATGTCCAAGATAGAAAGCAAAATCTTCAGAAAGTTGTGGATATCGCCTTAGTGCTAGAATAAGGACGTCAGTATCAGGGGAGAACACGTGAGTAGTTTTAATTCCTTTCTGTGCTAAATAAGCTGCATGTAATATAATCTTTGTGTCGGCCTCCTCTTGCGTGCTTGAAAGACAGGATACATCATCCCCATGTGATGACGCTGCCTTGTCCCTCCAACTGAGTACGAACTTCTTGTTGTTGGTCTCACCGAATTTGAGTATTTGATTGGAAAGGAACTCGGTTAGTTCGTCTTTCGTCTTATCATGGGCCAATAGTTTGTGCATTGGTATGCTTTCAATTTTTGTTTCTGGCCTGACTTTGTATTGGATTGGATCAGAGCCTTTTTGCCGTATGTCTCGCATCGCTTTCTTCAATGAGTTTTCTTTGTACGAGTCAAAAACTATATGTACCTCACTATAGTTATTGAATTTTTGTCCGATCCATTGGTTGAATTTCACACCGAGGTCATTACATGTCTTCACTGTTGTAGGTTTGTGGTAGGTATGAAGAAGTGCCATGCCATCTACTATTACAGCTTTTCCATGTAGCTCGTCATTATGTACTGGAACATCATGAGCTGTAGACGTATTATCATCTTCGTTTTCTTCAGCAGGTTTCTCTTGGATTGATTCTAGAGCATCTGTAAGTTTGTACTTAGCCAGACAATGGTGCATACTCCCGTCAATTGCAAACAACGACTTTGGTAGTGCTGAAAACTCGTAGTTGCTTAAATTGTGCCTCAAATCTATGTCAGGTCTGCTTCTGGAAGCTATCAACAATCTTGAAATGAGAGATAAGTCTGTCTTAATGGCAACGGTTTTGTCTTTGATGGTAATTTTAATCACTCACTGAAGATGTGAAGGCTAACTTGGAAGCACTCATTTGTCAGCTATACATCCCCAAAACATCATTGACAGACATAGGAGCAGTGCGATGGTTCCTGTTTACTAAAAAACAACATCAAGATGAGAACCTTCCTTCAACAAAATCAGCACTAAATCCAGCATTGCTACGGGCTCACCTTCAATGTTTTGAGTGGAATCAGGACCTAATTCAGCATCCTAATAACCCGTCACCCTCAGATTTTGGATGGCAGAAAATAGGTAGTGCATACGAGCCTGTTGCTTGTACCAACCCCTGTGCACCAAAGCTTATCTTGGAGCTTTGCCGCTGCTCATGCTCAAAAAGACGTTGCTGTCCTCCATGTACGTGTCAGTCAAATGGACTCCGGTGTACTGAAATGTGCAAGTGCGAAGGTGATCCTGACCATTGCGACAATACTGGAGAATGCGAGGAAGACAATGATGAAGATCTAGGTTTAAGTGAAATTGGCATTGACAGTGATATTGATTGTATTTGAAAATTTAACAAATGTAATATTGTATTTCTTCAACAGTATTGTTATTACAAATTAGAGCTTTTCAAGAAATGTCTCTTTCCTCTTTCCAATTCCTACATAAAAAAAAATATAAAAATGGTATATTTGTTAATTTATTAAAGTTTAATACAGTTATTATTGTAATAAATCAGGAAACATGTAAAAAAATTCAAAAACTTTAAATATGTGCTTGCTAAACCCTAAAACTTCGATTTTTTCATTTCTTAATATTTCTTTTTACAAAAGTAATTTTTTTGAGAAAACGGTTAGTTATACAAAGAAAGTTGTAAGGACCTTTTCTATGCACAATCTGTCAGGCTACATTTTTTATTCAACAACATTTTTCGTATCTTTAACGGTTACTGATATAAATAGGAAAACGTGTTTTTGATGGCGGCCATTTTGTTTTTGACCCGAAGCGCCCAAACGCACCATTTTTGAGAGTTCCACCATCAAAATTATGTTTCTCCATGGTCAAACGAAGAGATTAAGACTACTTCCACACTTGCATACTGAAGGAGCACACGGGAGCCTATATTTGTACATTTGAAAGGGGACTATACATAGGTATTTGGGAATTGGCAATAAATTGAGTCATACCTACCAGCAGTGTTTCATTTGAGGATATAGTGAACGGTGAAAAGTGAGTCGACAATTACTTTTCTTACCCTTATATTATTATTAGCTTTATTATATTTTTTTCTACTACCAACGTGTTCGTGTTATTTCTGTTAATTTGTAATGCAAGCAACTATTCATAGGATAGTAAATTTGTTTCGTTTGAATATGTTTTTAAAATACTAGTATCGTATATTTACTATCTGTAAGTTTGCTATAAAATAAAATAAAATAAAATATTCATTTTGACCCCTTCCCTCGACACGATTAAGACCATTTATAGATTAAAGTCTGTCTATGAGACTGGGAGCTAAGGGACCCTTGCTGAGTTGGCCACGAAGACCCATTCTGTTCAGGGTTGGTCACACTCACAGGTCAACACCCAACCGACGGCCTCCACGCATGAAGTGCGAGCCTGGGCAGGACTCTGGCCTCAGGGTTAGTTTCCCCTAGGAATCAATCTCCTGGCGCTCCTGGACGGTTTACGCACCGTGCGGTTAAGCCAATCGATTGCGCACTCTGACTAACAGTCGGGAGAGTCTGGAAGCAGTACTGTTTCCTATAGAGCGGTGGTGGTTGCGGACCTTACGGCGACTGCTCTTGAAACGACCATCGGCTACCCGATCCTGGGTGAATAGCCGGGCAAAGGATGCCGTGGTCCGCGATAGATTCGGTATACACCGTTTCACCGCTTCGTAAGGCTGAGCACCGCGCAAGCGACCTCGAACTCGTAACCAATCGAGAGACTGGAGTAATCTGGTCGCAATTGGAAGTAAGGGCGTGAGTGTGAGTCCGCTGCGTAACACTCCTGGCTATCTCGCGGTTAAGGCGTTAGCCTCTACGGGTTTGTGGCGGAGCTTGACGGTGGACTGTTTTGTCCAAGTCTTCTGCGCTCACTCCAGGGAGATAGAACGACTAATCGTTTAAACTTCCTGACGCGACGGGCTCGCCCGTTGTAGTTGACAACTCTAGTTATCTGTGAGACTGTGTGTGTGTGTATGTGTGTATTCCTCTAGGATAGCTCCAAAACGCTTCATCCGATTCAGCTCAAATTCGGCATACAGACGTCATTTGGTCATGGCACGAGTTGCGGTTAAAATCAGTGCACCAGAGGGTGCGTTAGTCATACTTCAATCTCGATATATTGGAATTTGAGGAGTCTCACCAGCAAGGACTTAAGCCTACGTTTCTGCTATAATGCATGGAATCGTGGACGGTATTCTTCACGGTATCTTATAGTATACAGAACGATGCTTATGATTTCGTAGACTTCGGAATTTCGTAAATAATTCACACATCAAAGAATGGAAAAAAAACCTGCTTATGACAATTAAACGGCGGAAATTGTAATACTTCGGCGACGTTTTGAAAAGGAGTACTGCAACTTAATGTCCAAGGCAAAATACAAGGATGGAGAAGCCCGCAAAGTTGCCCAATTTATTGGCAGTAGAACTTAAGAGAATGGCTTGAAAGGAGTACGATTTCCTTGTTCCTGGAGCAGCATCTACAGTTGGGAGAGCTTTGATGATAGCCAACCTTCGAATAGTTCCGATGAATAGTGATTTTCATCATCACGACACGAGGAATAAATCCAATCTCCATATAAACCGATACAGTTTTATTCACCAAAATTTGTCCTTCTATAATAAGATTCCAGAGCAAATGAAAAGCCTTGGAGAGGACTAATTTAAAAAGATAATTATAAATAATTTGCTAAGAAACCCAATTTATTGTATAAGCGAGTTTGAAAATTCTGAGTTTATTTTCCATGTTGATAATTATTAAAATTTGTAAAATTTTAAACATAACGCTATTATAATAGCTGACATTCTAATTTTCATATAATTTAGTATACATCTATTTATGTTTAAAAAATACGAAGGCATATTGCGGGATTGACAATAAAATTGTTTTACGTTGATTATTCTACATAGAATTTGCATTTCTATTTTATTTTATTATTTTCTCTTGCTATTTAAGAGTCCCTATCAATTTCGCCGCGCGCTTAGTTTAGGTATTTTTAGAGCAGCGCAGGTGTCGCCGTTCGAACTATCGTAGTCAAATGAAGAGAGATACGGGCGCAGCGGCAACAAACAATCTTGATCCGCGACCGATAATCAGCACTCAAGTAGTATGTAAAATTAGTAAAAAATATGTTGTATAACATCTCAACGTTATTATATGTGACTCGATAAATTGTTACCTACTAAAAAAAGATATTTCTCATTAAAAGTTTGAATATTTTTTGTTTGGACATACATAATAATAATAGAAAATAAAAATTTCGTCACATATTATGGTTATCATTTCTTGTTTGTACTCTTTATTGTGAAAATATGGGCGGGTTTATTGTCATATGACAATCTTTTACAACCAACCCTACTATGACGTGTTATATGTATGTGTGCGTGTAACAGGTCTGTAAGTGTGTGTCTTGTTATTGTATTCCATCGACAGAATCGAAAATGCAATTCCGTTAATTAGATCCCAACGGAAAATGGTGACCCAGTCGGGAATCGAACCCGGGACCTTACAATATAAGATCAGAAATATAAAATACCGCCATTAATCTGTTATATTTTTTTATGACCTAGCGAATAGTGAGGTTTGCATTTACTAAGTATGTATATAGTATTATAAGTTATTGTTGCAACTATAAAAACATTAGTATATTTTGATTATTTGTAAGTAGGTAATATTGAATATAATATTACAGCCATGACAACTATCATGATAGTTATGTTTTTAATAATTAAATTTTAAGCATTTCATTTTGTGACGCATCCAAGTGTAGGGATGCCTATCTACTGGAGTAGTCGATTGTATTGTATTGTATTGTAACACCTGAAGAAGTATAAAATATAACATAATACATACCCTCTTTGTAAGGTAGCATATCAGTAAAAATATCGCTGTTTTCTAACGAATCCCTTATTTCTCCAAAGAATCTGATGGCTCTCTCGTATTTCGTCGGATATTTCCCCAAAATCAGCAAAATGTCGGCGATTTTCATCTTGAATATCTTTTTTATGCTCGCAGTAGAGCTCACATTCTCGTCAAAGGCCCATAAAGGACATCTTTTGTAGGCGTTTGAAAACCCGACATTCTGAAAATCATTTGTTTGAAAGCTTTTACTTACTTTGTAATGTATGTTAGTTAGTATGTATGTATGTTTGTTTAGGTCAAATCTTGCGAGCTGAATTAAAGCCACTTTCGCTTATCCTATGACGTTGAAATTTTACGTGTTGGATCAGTTCCGATGACAATACATTTTTATGGTGACTCCTCATTGGATTAGGGGACTCCTCAACAATAAACAACACAGAAACGAAATTTCTTATACGCATTCAATAATTAATTATGATAACCCGTTTTACCGCGACAGGGCTGCTGCACCCAGGACTTCTCAACGGTCAACGCACAAACACAAAATTACGTATAGCATTCAATTATAATAGCCCACGCTGTTCCACAATGACATGGCTGCGGCAACCAAGGTTTGCTCGCGATAGAGCATTTTAGTAAAAGCTTGTTTTCGAAATGTATTTTTACTATTAACTTATCTATGTATACGTCTATATATATATCTATCTATCTATATCTATCTATATAATTTCTATAAGTCTATATCTATCTATATATATCTATCTATATAATTTCAAACGTGTTATCCTGTAACCGCCATATTAAGAGAACGGCTTGGTGTAAAAATTTGGTTGAAATGTCTAAAAAAAGCTCTTGATCTGTAGGCGTGTCACCAAAAAATTAAAAAAAACAAAATTCTTTAAAACGGGGTTAAGGGCGGGCGAGAGGAGGTAGAGTTTGGGGGGGAGGGAGTGAGTTGTAAGGGAGGGTAAGGAGAGGGGGTTTGAGGGGGAGAAGGGGGGGAGAGAGAGAGAGAAATATTATTTGTACATAAATATATAAGTATGTTTCTGTTCATTTTAGAAAAAATACTGTCCATAAACTGACCGTCGTGTCGTGTCGATCTCGATGTGTTTCAGCTAGTTTAAATTTATTCTTGTATATCTCGACCTGTTTCAGTTGGTTTAAATTTATTCTTGTATATAAATTGTTCTATTTAATTTAGCATTTTTGTGGTCTGATAATTGCTATACGATAGACGAGTACGGATATTATCCATTTTTGTATCCGACTGCATTTATCACAAGCATGGTTGGCTATAATTCTCTATGTCTCAGAAGAGAAATGCTGACCATGTACTATGTTTTCAATCTAATTCTGGGTAAAACTGATAACCCTAGCTTACGAACCAAGATGGATCTTTTCATACCAAAGAATTATCCTCGTGCTCGATCGTACCATCTTTTCGCGGAGCCGTTCTCGCGCACTAACCTTACGAGGTGGAACTTGTTGGCGCGTGCTTTGCGGCGCTTAAATGAAATTCACTCGATGGCACCAGATTTCAATATTTTACCGCTAACCCTCGCTCGTTTAAACTGCAGGCTAATAATTATTTATTCTTATATGATAGCTAGTATTCTAAGAGTCATTCTGTTTGTATAGTTAGGGTGATATCTTTATTAATTTTACTTCTGGTTTACTTGGTTTGGTAATGTTGGTTAGTAATAAGCGAATAAACAAAAATAGATAAATAAATAAAAAAATACCTGTGGTACTCGGGGACTGCCGCGGTAAATCTATTGCATAGCATTTTTAACAACTTATGCAATTATAATTATTTATTTATTTTATTTTTTCTGATATCAGATAACTGCGCTCTATCGGAAAACGTTGAAATTATTCTGAATCATTTGCGGCTGCGAAAGCAAATGATTGGGAATAATTTAAACGTCTTCCGATAGAGCGCCGCGCACGAATTTTTTATTCGATAAAGCAAAAAAACCGGATTATTCGAAAAAAGTCGTAGATAAAAAGATAGATAATTAAATTATCTTTAAAATGGTGCAGGTTTCATAATAATACGCCAGATAGTATTGGCGTAGTAGTCGTTTTTGTGTTCGGTTAGACCTAATTTTACAAATTAATTACATTATGTAATATAAACAAAATCTAAAATATTCAGAGCTAAAAATATTAGGAAAATGTTCTTGTTTAACATATATTTTTTTCGGATCGTAAGCAGTACTCGTTTAGACGTAATTATCAGTTTAAAATCATAAATTTCTTCATTCGGTCGCCGCGCTGGCCTAGGCCCGCGATAAAAGCTATGCAATAGCTTAAAAATAAAAATAAATTAAAAATACTATGTATATGAAGCACTAAAATAAGAGCAATACCTGATCGTAGAGGTTGGTAAAATACCTGTATAAAATAACATACCTGTTCGTAGCAGAAGGCCATTGAGGCTGCGTGCATTTTTGCTAATTTGCGCAAAATCAATTTGCAATGATTCAGATCAAGACCTTTACTTCTATCTGCATCTTCGTATTCCAATAGTTTCATGTCCTCCAGCACTATTATGGATGTATTTCCCACTTTTGCGGAGTGTATATATCTGAGAATGATATTGGGGATCTAATTGTTACTAAATTGGGTACATATTAGAAATATACTCTTACTAGATCCAAACTACTAGCAGACGCCAATTCTGCTTCTAAGCAGAAACATAGGAATCATTAGAGTAACTAGAGTTGCCAACTACGACGCGCGAACCGGTCACCTCAGAAAGCTTTAATGATTGTGATCGTTCGGTCTCCCGGGAGGTGAGCGTAGAAGACTTAGGACAAAAACATTTGGGAGCTAATGGGCCCTGTTGCAGTTTGGCAACTAAGACCCATGTGTGCAGGGTCGGTGATACTCACTGGTCAACACCCATCCGGCGGCCTCCACGTAGAAGTGTGAGCCAAGCCAGGGTGGTACTCTGGCCTTCGGGCCAGTTTCCCCCTAGTAGTCAACCTTCTGGCGCTCCTGGATGGTTTGCGCACCGTGTGGCGTCAGCCAAGCGACTGTGCATACCGACTGATAACCGGGAGAGTCTGGAAACAGCTTTGTTTCCTATAGAGCGGGGGTGATTGTTACCCTTATGACAGATGCTCTTGAAACGACCAATCAGCTACCCGATTGCGAGCGGGCATATCGATAAAATAATATCGATAAAAAACCAATACTCAAAAGAAATCGATAGAATAATAAGCAAAACTTGGAAACGGTACTGGTCACTAAAAGAGATATTTAAAAATGAAACGATACCAATATCAGTAAAAATTAAACTTTATAATTCATGCATTCTCCCATGTCTTACTTACGGGTGTCAAATTTGGCCCGATATGAACAAAAACAACCAAAAACTTATAGTATGCCAACAAAACGTGGAGTGAATTATGCTGAACATAAGGCTGCCGGACAGGTGGACGACCTCAAAAATAAGGAAAAGAACAAAAGTTAGCGATGTTTTGAACATCGATACATCGATTTTTTGAACATGAATATATATATATATATATATATATATATATATATATATATATATATATATATATATATATATATATATATATATATATATATATATATATATATATATATATATATATATATATATATATATATATATATATATATATATATATATATATATATATATATATATATATATATATATATATATATATATATATATATATATATATATATATATATATATATATATATATATATATATATATATATATATATATATATATATATATATATATATATATATATATATATATATATATATATATATATATGATTGTATAAGTGTAAATTATCATTTTTCAAATTGAAATTATGTTTATTACTAAACATTTTGATCCCCAATATAAAAAACAAATAACCTAAAATAAGAAACAACTACACCTCTTAATATTAGGTTGAATAATCACAGGGCCAGCGTAGGCAATGAAAGTCAACTTCCAATAGCATTGCATGCTAAGGCACACAATTTAACTTTTGATAATTGTTTTAAAGTAAAAATTATCAAGTGCCTTGGAGATAACGCTAAAGAAAGAGACGTTAAATCTTGGGAGTTGGCTTTTATAAATATTTTAGGCGCTTGCAAGGGTCCCGGTCTGAATAGGCAAAATTAATACAGTAATTATATTTGTTCAGACATATTCATAAAAAGCTTATTAATAATTTTCGTTTAAAAATCATTTAATAATAATGTTTTTCACTGTCGGTTATAGTGTATTTAATACGACCTTGCAAAATATTATTAACCAATTTCTCTATGTTCAGTTTTTTTTTAATTCAAATTTGAAAAAAATTGTTATATCAGAAATGTCATCGAGATGAATACGACTAGCGTCGAAATATTCTCAGTCAAAGAAATTTCTTCAAAAATCAGTTACTAACATCCATTTCTGTTACAGAAACCATCCTCCATACTATTACATCCAAGGGCACACATTAATTCGGCTGCAATAACTACGAATCTCTATAAGTTATCAATTGCGGAAACAGGTGCTGCTGCCCAAAGTATATAAAGAGGACATTAACTTTCGTTAAAATGTTTCTGGTCCACCAGGACCCCAGATAAGTAACTTTTCATGAAACTAATTTTATATATTATTGAAAATAATTTTAAAAAATTTACACTCTAAAATATCAATATATATATATATATATATATATATATATATATATATATATATATATATATATATATATATATATATATATATATATATATATATATATATATATATATATATATATATATATATATATATATATATATATATATATATATATATATATATATATATATATATATATATATATATATATATATATATATATATATATATATATATATATATATTTATATATATATATATATATATATATATATATATATATATATATATATATATAATATATATATATATATATATATATATATATATATATATATATATATATATATATATATATATATATATATATATATATATATATATATATATATATATATATATATATATATATATATATATATATATATATATATATATATATATATATATATATATATATATATATATATATATATATATATATATATATATATATATATATATATATATTATATATATATATATATATATATATATATATATATATATATATATATATATATATATATATATATATATATATATATATATATATATATATATATATATATATATATATATATATATATATATATATATATATATATATATATATATATATATATATATATATATATATATATATATATATATATATATATATATATATATATATATATATATATATATATATATATATATATATATATATATATGTATATATATATATATATATATATATATATATATATATATATATATATATATATATATATATATATATATATATATATATATATACATATATATATAATTGATCAATAAGATGATTATAAAGTAAATAGTTATAAAAGCCACTTACATCGTGACGAAGGATTCCCTTGATCGGATTCGGGAATGCTTTAGGTGTTAACGAGAATGATGAATGTCTCTCACTTGCGGAAAGAGAAGTAGGTTTAAGTTGGGCCCATTTTACAACTAGTAACGCTCACCCTTCATCCAATTATCTCAAAAATTAAGCTACAATCCTTATTTATACGTAAACTCACTCAATTTCCTATTATTTCAAGGGAAATAACAGGACAAGACGAGCTACTTGACAGATGGAAGAATTTAAAATTTCGAATTTCGTTTTTTTATTTTTTAAAGGTGCGATATAAAGAAGCTGCGATCAATATTCAGCTGATTTTGAGGGTAATATTAATAATCAACTATTCAATCCGTAGCATTTCAGCAATTGATGTATTCAGAAGTACCGTTTTTTCGGATATACATTGTGCCGACCTTCAAATGGAAGGAGGAGAAACGCGCTCGTCACTTATTCCTGTCTCAACGCCAACTGTTTCCAAAACCCCAAAACACAACCACCATCAAAGAGACAACGACTAAATTTACCTGCATACTAATTTTGTGTCCAATTCCTTTTTCTCTAGCTTGTCATGCCACTGTGGTATGATGTCTCTGAGCATTTCGATTTCTCTTTCAAAAGCCAACTTTGTCACATCCAAAAACAATTCGTGTTCGACCTTCATGATCACGGTCAGTTCCTCCACCTTAGTGGAGTTCAACCCGATGCGATACTGCACCTTGACCCTGTATATGACACTCATGTAGTTTTTGCTCTTGGGTACCACAAAAGTGATGAATATCTCGTCCAGGTATACATTAGTGTTTGTTGGTAGTTTCTGGGAATTTCTGATGCTGGTTTTCAAAAGGTCGTCTGATAACCATGTTGGCCTAGGCTCACTCGTTAGATTTGCCATTGTTAGTGAATTCTGAAAGAGAAACATTTCGTAAGATGCCTTGGCAATTATAGCGTTTTACAATGGCACCATACAGAAAGTGTGCCCACAAAAATCGAAGTATTCGTTATTTAAATTTGTCGCTATTAGCACGAACTACCAAGTATATTGTTACAATTGAAATCGACAGGCGGCGATTCTAGCACTAGGTAACGACATTTAATACTTATCTAGTCAAAGAGAAAGACTTCCAGCAGTCGCAATGATGACTGATTATATTTTTATTTATTTATTTAAGGATTAATTACTATAAAACATTGATTTTTCTTACAAAAATAACAGTTACTGGGACTAGCCCGTTCTAGCGTGGACAGGACTCTATTATTACAATAATTTATTTATAAGTTTTAGTAGCATGATAATAAAACTAAATTGCCCCATAATGTTGTCCCTAAATATATTCCTTAAATTATTCGCACTGCTCTCTTTTGGAGTATAAATATGGGTTCCCTATGACAAGCATAACAATTTCCCCAGTTCGTAATGGCATAACTTAGGATAGCTTCAATATAGCTGAAATAAACATTTTTTGTTTGCAATTCATCCAACGACCTTCCATGCCCGACTTAACCTACTTTCGAGGTTTTCACAGTGAAAGTTCCATTTTAAAAGTTCGTCGACATGAACACCTAAAAATCTAGTACAATGAGTTTTAGTAGCATGATAATAAAACTAAATTGGCCTATAATGTTGTCCTTAAATATATATATATATATATATATATATATATATATATATATATATATATATATATATATATATATATATATATATATATATATATATATATATATATATATATATATATATATATATATATATATATATATATATATATATATATATATATATATATATATATATATATATATATATATATATATATATATATATATATATATATATATATATATATATATATATATAAATATATATATATATAAATATATATATATATATATATATATATATATATATATATATATATATATATATATATATATATATATATATATATATATATATATATATATATATATATATATATATATATATATATATATATATATATATATATATATATATATATATATATATATATATATATATATATATATATATATATATATATATATATATATATATATATATATATATATATATATATATATGTATATATAAATTATTTTCAATAATATATAAAATTAGATTCATGAAAAGTTACTTATCTGGGGTCCTGGTGGACCAGAAACATTTTACCGATAGTTAATGTCCTCTTTAAATACTTAGGGCAGCAGCACCTGTTTCCGCAATTGATAATTTATGATGTTCTTAGTTATTGCAGCCGAATTACTGTATGCCCTTGGATGTAATAAGTATAGGAGGATGGTTTCTGTAACAGAAATGGATGTTAGTAACTTATTTTAGAAGAAATTATATGATTGAGAATATTTCGACACAAGTCGTATTCATCTCCATGACATTTCTGATAGAACAATTTTTTCAAAATTTAAATTTAAAAAAACTGAACATAGAGAAATGGGTTAATAATATTTTGCAATATCGTTATAATACACTATAACCGACCTTGAAAAACATTATTGATAATGATTTTTAAATGAAAAATATTAATAAGCTTTTAATGAATATGTCTGAACAAATATAATTACTGTATTAATTTTGCCTATTCAGACCGGGACCCTTGCAAGCGCCTAAAATATTTATAAAAGCCAACTCCCAAGATTTAACGTCTCTTTCTTTAGCGTTATCGCCAAGGCACTTAATAATTTTTACTTTAAAACAATTATCAAAAGTTAAATTGTGTGCCTTAGCATGCAATGCTATTGGAAGTTGACTATCATTGCCTACGCTGGCCCTGTGATTATTTAACCTAATGAATAATAACTTTTCATGAATCTAATTTTATATATTATTGAAAATAATTTAAAAAAATTTACACCCTTAAAATATCAAAATATATGTATATATATATATATATATATATATATATATATATATATATATATATATATATATATATATATATATATATATATATATATATATATATATATATATTTATATATATATATATATATATATATATATATATATATATATATATATATATATATATATATATATATATATATATATATATATACATATATATATATATATATATATATATATATATATATATATATATATATATATATATATATATATATATATATATATATATATATATATATATATATATATATATATATATATATATATATATATATATATATATAGGGCGTTGACTAGAGGCGGCTTTACACGGTAAAGCTAAACAAATATAAAAAAACAGAACTGATTCCACGTACACACATAAGTATACATATAAAATAAATTATTACCATAGAAATATCAACAGACATCTTTGGCATTCTGTACAAAAATAATCACACAGTAAAAACTATCAAATCAACATTTTACATAAAAACAACATATGTAGATTTTCAGGTATATTACGTTAAACATTGTAATCTATATATTAAATATTAAATTCATAATTTTTATCTTTTGGTAAAAATTATTTAGTTTTTTATAAAAGTCGAAGTTACATATTAATGTTAATCCTATTTAAAGGAATTGGCATGTTCATAAAAAATCACCCAGCTTAAAGAAAGCACGTGTGGATTGCAGGTTTTGTTTAATAAGCCTTTCATACGCCTTTGTTTCCATCTTTCTTGTGAAGAGTGGTAGCTGGTCAAAGAGCTTGAACCTCAAATATCAAAAGGTATTTTGTGTTTGCGTAAGGCTTACTTTAGGCAGGACAACATCATCACGTCTGCATGTATTGTGGGAGTGAATATTATCGTTTACCCTTTGGTTGTTGATATTAGATTTAGCACATAGTGGACATTTTCAAACATATTCAGAGGTAAAAGCACAGTAAATATAGCTCATATATGTACTGTGGTAAAAGTCAGTATTACACACATACACACACACACAGACAGCCAGTCAGACAGACAGATAGACACACGCAGACTTTTATCTGGAAATGGTCTTAATCGTCTTAAAGAGGCTTAACATACATTTTTCTGTCTTTATCTCGGGTGCTAATGGGCCCTTGATGAGTTGGCCACGAAGACCTATTTGTTCGGGGTCGGTCACACTCACGGGTCAACACCCATCCGGCGGCCTCCACGCATAAAGTGCAAGCCCGGGTAGGACTCTGGCCTTAGGGCTAGTTTCCCCTAGAAGTCAACCTTCTGGCGCTCCTGGATAGTTTGCGCACCGTTCGATTGTGTATCCTGACTAACAGTCGGGGGAGTCTGGAAACAGTACTGTTTCCTATAGAGCGGGGGTAGTTGTTGACCTTACGGCAACTTCTCTTGAAACGACCATCGGCTACCAGATTCCGGGTGAAGAGCCGGACAGAGGATGCCGTGGTCCGCATAGATTCGATTGACACCGTTTCACAGCTACGTAAGGGAGAGGACCGCGTAAGCGACCTCCATCCTGTAAGAAGTCAAGAGGTAGGAGGTATCCTGAAGGTTAATTCCAGATGGAGATATCCCAAACTGGTAATCAGGGGGGGGAGGCTGCTCGCTGAGTACCTTTCCCGGTGCCTCGCCGTAAGGCGTTGGCCTCTGACGGGCAAGGTGGCGGAGCTTGACTGTGGACTGTTTTGTCCTAAGTCTTCTGCGCTCAACTCACGGAAGACAGAACGATAAATTTCGTTAAAACTTTTTAAGGTGACGGGTTCGCCCGTTGTAAATTGACAGCTCTAGTTTTTCTTTATCTCGAAAAAAAATGCGCGTTAGCAATACTTTCCTCCTCGTCGGTTGGGAGGCCGAAAAAGTTAAATATATCCCTATTAATGCCTTCGATATATAAATATTATAATTGTATAATAATATACCTGTGTCTCCTAGATCAGCAGAAAGTATACAGAGCGAAATTTCCTGTATCGTCGATAAATCTTTATCGAAAAACCAATACTGATAATAGTACCTACAGTACTGATACAGTAAGTTGCTTGCGTGATTACTATGAGGCTTGTATAAATCTAATCTCACTGATAAACTAAACATTTGATGACGACGCTTTTATGTTAACCCTAGATGTTATGTTTATGTTAACCTTTATGTTAACCCTAGTTGTTATGTTTATGTTAACCTTTTATGTTAACCCTAGATAGCTAACGTTCCTGAACTGCTATGATAAGCTAGTCATTCGACTTTTGTCAATCATTTTTAAATGTGTTTTAGACGCCCTGGTCCGCAATAAATTCATGTTTGTTTACCGCTGTAATACAACGATTAGAGACCGATCAAGCAACTTTAACCAGTCGGGAGGATGGAGGTATAGTCATAGTCATAGTCATAGTTTATTAATTCCAAAAAGTAGATACTGTGGAATGCGTCATTTTGCATTGTCGTACAATTATTAATATCTTCATTACATGTATATATATACTTTTATATATATAGGTAATTATAGTAACAGACATAACATATATAAATAACAGATGGTAATAACAGATATAAAAAAAATACAATTATAGTCAATATTTAAAAAAATAAAATGAATTTTCAAGAATAATCAGCACTAGAGTACTCCTAAGATACCAAAATATAATAACGAAATTGCTGGAAAAGAAAATTTAAAAAATATACTGTAAAAGATATAGAAATAATACATTTCATACATAGGTAATAAATTATTACAAAAAAAAAATACGTGTGGCACTCGGGGATTGCCGCGGTAAAGCTATTGCATAGCATTTTTAACAACTTATGCAATTATAATTATTTATTTATTTTATTTATTTTATTTTTTCTGATATCAGATAACTGCGCTCTATCGGAAAACGTTGTTTATTATTATTCCGAATCATTTGCGGCTGCGAAACACAAATGATTCGGAATAATTTTAACGTCTTCCGATAGAGCGCCGGGCACGATTTTTTAATTCCATAAAGCAAAAAAAAACGGATTATTCGAAAAAACTCGTAGATAAAAAGATAGATAATTAAATTATCTTTAAAATGGTGCAGGTTTCATAATAATACGCCATATAGTATTTGCGTAGTAGTCGTTTTTGTGTTCGGTTAGACCTAATTTCACAAATTAATTACACTATGTAATATAAATAAAATCTGAAATATTCAAAGCTAAGAATATTAGGAAAATGTTCTTATTTAACATATAGTTTTTTCGAACCGTAAGCAGTACTCGTTTAGACGTAATTATCAGTTTAAAATCATTAATTTTCGTTAAGAAATTTCTTCATTCGGTCGCCGCGCTGGCCTCTAGGCCCGCGATAAAAGCTATGCAATAGCTTAAAAAGTTTATTTAGCAATAAACAAATAGATTTCATGTATCCTATAGTAACATATTAAACTCAACGACAACCTTCTTAAATTCATTTTCAGAAGAAGTTACAGAGGGCATGGATGGATAGGTTTCTTTTTATGCACTTCTTGAATGCCACCTCTTTGAATTTTTTTAATTTCTGTTGGCAGCAGATTGAAAAATTTAAAGCCCAAATATAAAAAAGATCTCTGGTATAAACCCAGCCGCACTTTTGGAATCACGATGTTATTCTTATTGCGTGTGCTATGTTCGTGGAAATTCGTGTACTTTTCGTGGCCTGCCAAATTTGTTCTCGCATAAACTAAGCACTGGTAAATAAATTCACATTTCACAGTCAATATTTTTAAAATTTTTAACGATCTGAGCACAGTGATCACCTCTTTTTAACCCACATATCGTTCTGAGAGCATGTTTTCCAGCATAAAAATACGATTACTGGTGCATTACCCTAGGTCAAAATACCATAAGCCATCTTCGCAGGAAAGCACGCATAGTATATGCTCATTGCGGCTTGTTCTCCGGCTAGAAATTTGATTTTCTTTTTACGTAAATAGCCGAGGCAGTTCCTTCGATAGACTTTCGATATGTGGACTCCAGTTTAATTTCTGGTCTATTATCATACCCAGGAATTACAGGTGTTAATGACCTGAACTTTATTGAAATCCATGCTAATATTGATATTGTTAACTCTTTTAACATTTTTTAAGACAAAATTCATAGCTACGGTTTTGGTGGGATTTAATAAGTGTTGTTTCGTTTTCGGTATCCTGAAATCCAGGCGGAGATATCCTGCCAAAATAGGTAGCCAGGGGCAAGGTGCCTCACTGAGTTAACTTCCTGGTGCCTCGCCGTAAGGTGTTAGACTCTGGCGGGTTCGTGCCTTTCTTAAACGGTAGATTTGTATCGTCCCAAAGTCTTCTACGGTCACCCCATGGGAGACAGAACAATCATTATGGTTAAAGCTTGCTGGTGTGTCGGGTTCGCCCGTTGTAGTCGACATCTCCAAATATCATCAATGCATTGACGAATAGAACTTATTGGCGAAAGAATTATTCAAATCGCAAATCGCACGGCGCGAACGAGGAAATTACTGTACGTGTTCCGCGAACTTAGGAATGTACTGAGTAAAGAAACACTGCGAATGGTGTATATGGCTCTTGGTCAAAGTATATGGGTGCATGGAATTATAGCGTGGGGCTCATGTACAAAAACAACAATGGACTGACTATTAAAAGCACAAAAGTTACTAATAAGAGTCATAAACAAAAAGCCTCCTCGGTACAGTTCAAACCAGCTCTTTGCGGAGTTTAAGGTTTAGGATATCTGCCAGCTATTTATTAAGCAGTGCCTTGTAAGCTTTCACAAAACTAAAGAGTACAGAGCAAGAAGTCAACAAATGTACTTAACGAGAAATATATAGGAGAAACGTAAATGATATAGCCCAGTTATTTTCTAATTATTTCAACTCCGTCTATGAACATTCCCCAAATCACTGTGACTATGAAGCTGCGCTTTCCTATCATAATGATATGCCCATAACAGATGTGAACATATCGGAAACTATGACGCTAGCTTATCTTTTAAAATTAGATCCCAGCAAAGGAGCAGGGTACGATAATATACCAGCCTTTTTCGTTAAACAGTGTGCTCACTCATTATCTAAACCTCTCAATATTATATATAAAAAATCTCTGCGAACAGGCACTGTACCCTCTCTATGGAAATATGCATTGGTAACACCAATCTTCAAAAGCGGAGACAAGTCAAATGTGTCAAATTACCGGCCTATTTCAAAATTATCCACATTTGCGAAGGTATATGAAAAAATTATATGCGATTCTATCCTTACATACATTAAAAAACATATAAATAATGAACAGCATGGTTTCTTCCCGGGCAGGTCAGTCGATACTAATTTAGCTGTATTTACGGAGTATTTAAATAAGAATATGGACAATGGAATACAAATTGACACCGTGTATACGGATTTTGCCAAAGCATTCGACCGCGTAAATCATGACATATTATTAAAAAAGATTTACTCTATTGGTATAAGAGGTGACCTTTACAGATGGCTAGTATCGTATATCAAAAATAGATCGCATTGCATCTCCATCGGTTCTGTTATGTCACAATGAGAATTGATACCTTCTGGTATCCAACAAGGATCACACTTAGGACCTATACTTTTTATTCTGTACGTTAGCGACATCGGTGCATGCTTCAAGCATTCAAAATTCCTGATGTATGCAGATGACTTAAAGATATATAAAATTATTAAATCTGAAAACGATTGTGTTCTCCTACAGAAGGATCTCGACTCTTTGGAAATATATTCTAACAAAAACATGATAAAAATGAATGTAGCAAAATGTTTCCACATAAGCTTTACGCGAAATAGAAACAAGATTAACCACTCATATCAGATCGATGACATTCCTATCGCGACGTGCACTTCTATTAAGGACCTGGGTGTAGTTTTAGATGACAGATTAAGCTTTCGGGCACATATTGCAGCTATTGCCGAAAAATCTAGTAGAATGCTTGGCTTCATAATTCGCGCATCGAAACCATTCACCGACCCATTAATATTGAAGGTATTATACAACGCGTTTGTTCGATCTCACCTTGAGTTTGCGTCTCCAATATGGTCTCCCTGTTATCAGGTACACATTAACAGACTGCAAAATATCCAAAATAAGTTCGTTCGATACTTAAATTTCAAGACAAAAAGTTATTGTAATACTACTAATGAAGCGGCCTTACTATTTAAAATAAATTCACTATGTTATCGGCGCAACTTGAATGATGCTCTGTGCCTCTATAAAATAATGAATGGTATATTCGATTGCTCTGACCTGGTGGGAGAGATCAATATTAACGCCCCAATGAGGACCACACGCCAATTTGACCTGTTTCGATTGCCGCGTTTTAAAACTAATGCATCAAGAAATGGAGTACTCACACGCTGCTGTGAGCTTTATAATACCCATTTAAATGGTATTGATATGTTTAATAATTCCATAATCACTTACAAATACTCCGTAAATCAAACCCTAACCGATATAATAAGCTGACTATTCGTTTTTAGCTATTATTATTGATTATTATTATTATTATTATATTTTATATATGCCACTACTAATATCATACATGATCACACTCCACACTTACACGCTCAACACACTCCCACAAACACATACACACACACCCTGCATACTAGACTCTTACCTATATAGTTCTAAAATTGAAGGTACATTAGTTTTATAAAGTAGTTTTTAAAAAAAACGTAATATATGTAATTTTAATGAAATCCGTAACCGGTTTTATTTGTTGTAAATCTGCATACATTTAAAAAAATATTATACTGTAATACTGTGTGATTTCTTAATAAAGAATTTAATTGAATTGAAAAAAAATGCTGGAAAGGAATTTTTCACAATTCCAAAGGTTAAAAGCACATTTGCCCGAAGACAATGTTTTTTATCGCCCCGAAAGTTTATAACTCACTATGTGAAACCACGAAAAACGTGAAAAATTATGTAACTTTTAAAGGTAAAGTAAAAAACTGGCTTCTAGATATTGGGCGTTCAAAAACTAAAGACCTTATTAATACTGTAGGGTGAATATTTAAAAAAAAATGTATTTCTAAAATTGTGCAATATTACATATCATTTTCTTAAACGTATATATTAGAATGTAGTGTTTATTCATATATTTGTATATATTATTACTTATTTTCCACTTAAATTTATTGTATATAATGTAAAGTTTACTTTATTTTTAGCCCTTAATTGCATACATATATATTTATTTTTTCTACTTTAAATTTTACTTTAATTTGTGTAAACAACACATTTGTTAGATTTAGAAATATTTAAAATTGATCACCTTCGTCAGTTCGCGAGTTACAAAAATACAGTTGGTATAACACAGCACAGCCAGAGACAGACCTTCTAGGTCTAGTTGGTTGTGCGATTTCGCCTCATTCGGATATGCTAGCATATTTATATGCATAGAGCTATGTTTTTCGCTATAAATGTTTGTTCTTAATTATTCCTCATATACAACAGTATGCATGTCCTTGTATTTTTTTGTTCTTGTACGTTATAAATAAATAAATAAATACTAGTTCTCGGGTTATCGTCCTCACAAACACACCCAGCAAAATTTTGCCCCCCTTCCCCCCCCCCCCCCCCTCCTCCCCCGGGGGTTTAAATTTCTCAAAAGTAATCAACTTTATATATAGGGTTACTAAACCACTGGGTTTTATATATAGGGTTACTAAACCGTTTAAAAATATTAACTATTTTAACTTGCTCTATAATTCTCTAGTACGCAGCCAACTGGAGTTTGGTTCCATAATTTGGAATCCATACTATGAGGTCCATTCGGAAGCGATATAGTCTGTGCAGAAGAAGTATGTATATGCGTATGGTGACCTATAAAACCGGCCTATCACGCACTCTCTACTCTTATGAAGAGCGTTTAAATTATTTAAAGATTTTTACTCTTAGAAAAAGGAGAGAGTGCGGAAGCCTAATGTTTCTGCACAAACTTCTTAACGGCGGGATAGACTCACCAGATTTATTAGAAACGTTAAATTTCAACGTACCATCCAGGCGACTGAGGCAGCACCTAACATTTAACCTTTCCACTTCGCAGACAAATCAATCTTTCCACAATCCTATCTCACGTACATGCTGGTTATACAACACTATAATCGATAACATTGATTTCTTTAACCTGGGACGCATAACGCGAGAATTAGATTGTTTTAAAAGACTTTATTGCCAATTTTAATTAATGTTTTGCATTTTTTTTGAGGAAATGGATTCATATTGAACTAAAGTTTATTTCTGTTGTTTTTATTTTATGAACGAGAGTTCTAAAAGGCCAAAATCAAAAGCAATTCTTCGCCCATTTTCTAAAAAATTTTACAAAGTTAAATATTTTTTTTATCAACAATTTTATATGAAAGTAGTAAAAAGTGATTCACTTATTATATAGACTACTTTCACAACAATACATTGTAATTTTTTCATACCGTTTACATGTCAAAACGATTCGTAAATATGTTATATTCTAAACCTCTTACAGCAAAAATTCACAAACAGTCGCCGGTTTAAGGTCAATTAATCAAAATTCTATAATAATTTTCAAAAAAGTAGCTCACTGATTAGACAATATTATAAATGATCTTTTATGTTTTGCAATAAAACTTATAGAAATACAGTATTTTAACCTTAAATTCACGTCTGCAAAATTACGTAAATTCATGAAATGCGCCAAATTTCGTGTACGGCCTCTTAAGTCCATTATAAATAGTGTATTATGAAAGAAATTGATAATTTACCGTATGTTTTTGTTATTTTATTCCAGATAATGTTTGATATATTTTTTCCATTTAATTGTTTTTCAGAATTTACTGTAAACTTATTTCTAAAATTTTGAATTTTTGTTTTGATAATTTTTAAGGATATTAAATTTTGTACTGATACTTTTGTAAATCTTGAGATAAACGGCTCATACGCAATTATTAATTAAGCATGCTAAGTACGCATAAAATATTATACTATATTTAGTAACATTGTAAAAATATTAGCGATAACCATGTATTATTAGAGTATTGTTTGCGTACCTATTATACTAAATAAATAAATAAATAAATAAATCTGCCAATTATCAATAAAATATCCAAAAGACCACTCCAGTTTATTTTAAGGTTCCCGGTTCCCAAGACTCGCCACTGCGGCATACGCAGTTAAAACAATAAGGCGGCTGACTGATGTAGATACAGCAAGAATAGTATACTTTAGTTACTTTCATAGCATTATGTCCTATAGGTTTCTTTTCTGGGGAAGCTGTGCGGACATCAATAACATCTTTATACTACAGAAACGTGCTGTAAGAGCTATATATAAACTTGGTCCTCGGTTTTCACTTAGAGAAAAAATCAAAGAGATAAATATTCTTACTGTTGCATCACAATATATATATACGAAAATCTGTTGTATGTCCACAAGAATATTGACAAGTTTAAAAAAAAGCGACACTCATAATGTTAAAACTAGACATAAGCATAACCTTGTTGTACGTGCTACTCGTCTCCACAAAATAAGCAATTCTTTTTTGGGACAATGTATACGCTTCTATAACAAACTTCCTCATAATATTAGAGAACTATCTGTAAATAAGTTTAAAGCTACCATCAAAGCAAAATTGTATAAAAAAGCATACTATACAATATCTGATTATGTAAATGACAAAACGGCTTGAAAGTAAGGCTTGGAAGCATCATAAGAACATAAATTAAAAATAATATTTAATTGTGTCTATATGAATAAAGAACATTTTGATTTTGATTTTGATTTATTATTAAATGATATTACAGAGTATTTTGCTCGTTATAGCTACAATTAAACTAGCAGTGGAGGCAGTATATTTCCTTGCGGAGCACCGCTATGCCACGAACGCATCAATGAGCTTCTCTTTTATAATGATATCGCTAGAAGCTAATACGAGTTTGGTCCAAAGAGTTTCGTCCGAAACGGTTCCCATGATACTTGATATTTCGTCCAAACTGAGGGCATCAGAATCTTCCCTGCTCAGGCTCTGGCTGTCTAACTTCGCCAAGCATATGGGTAGCAACGTCATCAACGAAAAGATTGCTGAAAATGAGAAAATAAAAAAATAAACAAATGTTGTGTTTCTTATTATATTTAGAGACGAGACGATTAATGATAAAACATCGACGACGTCAATACTTAGTGAGCTGTAAATTCAAGAGCCTATTATTTAGATTTTTATTTTAAGCGCCCCGATATGATGTATATACAACTGAGGGAATCAAACACAACGAGCGAACCCGTCACCCCAGGGAGATCTTTGGAATGGAGAATAGCGTTAAGTTTAAAAAAACTAAAATTTAAAGAAAACCTCACCATTAGATAAGACACAACTAACATAATATCAAGTGATGTAGTTTTGTTCCCTAAACCTCATATCCCTTAACCTTACCTACTCGAATGGCCCTCTGCAACTCTTTATCGTAGTCCTCCAAAGTTGGCATTTCTCCGCCGTATTCCAGCGCCTTGAGATCTTTTGCTAGAGAGTTAAAGTAGAAGTTCTTCAGTTCTCCAAAATGGGATCTCCTAACTTCCAGACTCACGCTGGAGAACATGAAATACATAAAGTCGTAAGCTATGGAGGTATAGTACGAAGCTTGGAAATCAACCTGGAAGGAAAACATAAAAGTATTACTGTCTACTATGTTATTTATAATGTCATATTAATGTCTACTACGCACTAGCTCACAGTACGACTGCATGCATATACTATATTAGGATGACTAGGCTTTTGGAACGGGTCATCAGACTTCAGAACATGTTATTAGGAATCAGCTAGGAATAGCCCGAGAGAAATAAAAAGGATTCATGAACTTACAAACAAGACATCTTCCAAAGATGAGTCTGCTGCGTATTTAAACATAATATTGTTGATCCAACAGTCTCCGTGGATTATTGTGTTGAATTTGTTACCTGGAAAGATAAAAATAATATCGAAGACTATCGCGGTTGTTTGACATTATAAATAGGATAGAAAACGAATTTACCGCGTGAAATTTGTAGGACCCGACGTTTCGGTGACGTTGCAGCCGCCGTTGTCTAGGGTATACTGAAGAGCTGTCAGTCCGTTGTTTTGCGGGTAGGCCGCAAACCGCTGCCGCCCACTGCGTAGGTTATAACGGTGGTGGGGGGCCGGGCTCGGAGCGCGGGAATTTTTAAAATCCGTCTTGCACACAACACTCACTGTATCCTGTTTTACGTCTTTGCGTTCGGCGTTCGGCGGCGGGAACATTTTAAGAAGAGGGTTCCACGTAGAAGAGAGTTTGTAGCCGTCATCTCTATTGAAGTTCGGAGTTCTTCTTATTTCAATGGCTTCCCGGATCATGCGAGGAAAGTAGAATTGTTCCTTGGATAGAACAATGGGATTTTGAAACTGCATCCAGTGGTTACTTCCGCTTCCAATATATGTTCGCAGATCGCCGATTTTTCTCGCTGAACGTTTTTAACAGCTTTGATGTGTTCTGTCAGTCGCGTGGCTATGGGCCGTTTCGTTTGTCCAACGTAGGCTAGACCGCAGCTGCATTCGACTTTATACACACCCGGGGTTTGCAGTGGTATTACATCCTTTACAGGCCTCAAAAATCGAGCTATATTTTGGGTCGGTTTTAAGATCGTTTTTGTATCGAATCTGTTTAGCATCTTACTTATTCGATCAGTCACGCCCTTGACGTATGGTAAGAATGCTCTTGATCTGCTCGGTTTTTGAGTTTCGTCCGTATTAGATCGTGTGCGTGTCTCGTGATATTTTCCGTATCCATTTATCCTAAGGACATCATTGACATGTTCCATCTCCTTCGGAAAATGCTCAGCGTCGTATAGATCGCGTGCTCGATTCACGAGCGACGTTTGCACTGAACGTAGATGGTAGAGATGATGGTGTGAGCTTGCATGCAAATATCTGTCCGTATGTGTGGGCTTCCGATATACCGTATGTCCGAGAGTATTGTCACTTCTCCTCGTCACTTTGACATCCAAAAATGGTAAGGAGCCGTCCTTCTCTACTTCATAGGTGAAACTGATTTTTGGGTGTATGGAGTTTAGATGACCCAGGAATTCTTTCACCGTTTGAATGTTGCCTTTCAGGATGCAGAAGGTATCATCCACGTAGCGAATCCAGAGAATGGGTTTAATTTTGGAGGTTTTTATGGCTAATTCCTCAAAATATTCCATATATAGGTCACTAACTATCGGCGATACGGGGCATCCCATTGCTACTCCGTCGATTTGTTTGTAATAATCGCCGTTCCATAGAAAGTAGCAGGATGTCAGGCAATGTTGAAGCATGTCGGCGTAGCTAATAGGGAGGTCCTCAGACCTTAGTTTAACTCTCACCACCGTAAGACACTCCGAAATGGGCAAATTCGTAAATAAAGATTCGACGTCAAAGCTCACCATTATTTCGTCCGTTATAACCTACGCAGTGGCGGCAGCGGTTTGCGGCCTACCCGCAAAACAACGGATTGACAGCTCTTCAGTCTACCCTAGACAACGGCGGCTGCAACGTCACCGAAACGTCGGGTCCTACAAATTTCACTCGGTAAATTCGTTTTCTATCCTATTTATAAAAATAATATGTCAGAATTTAAACACATCGGGACACAATTCGTCATACATCATTCATTATTCCTATAGTATGTGTTCTATCTATACCTCTAAACTATTGAGATGCCGCGAGATATCTCTGATTTCATCGAAGATCATATTGGCTCAAATAAGGGGAATTTCGGGGAAGAATCAACTCAAGGATGCTTTAAATCACATCTTGCAAAAAAAGTATTTACTCTATAGATATAATTAAAAAAATTGCAAATGCAAGACTTTCAAAACATCTGGACAGTATGAGCATTCTATCAAAAAACCAGTTTGGGTTTCAAAACGGTGTAGGCACTAGCGATGCAATATTGGAAGGAACAAAAACTTTAACAGAATGACTAGACTCAGAACGAAAATGTATGGCCGTCTTTATAGCCTTGGTGAAGGCCTTTAATACCATATCTCATATAATTCTCTTAATAAGGTTGACCCACTTTAAGGATTTCACTAATTAAAAAACTAGTTACGCTACTATATACTTACGACTCATTAATCATTGTTATTATCATTGCAATTAGTCTCAATTGAAACGTGCCCAGAAATGTAAGTACATCGGCAGTTTGATAAATGAAGAATGGGATAATAGTCTATACTAATATTATAAAGAGGTAAAGTTTGTGAGGTTGTAGGAAGTAATCTCTGGATCTACTGAACCGATTTTGAAAATTCTTTAACCAATAGAAAGCCACGTTATTTGTGAGTATCATAGGCTATATACTATTCCGAAAAATGAAAAGACTTTTTCGTGGTAGCCGGATTTGCAAAGTAAGTCGGAGAAAAAACGGTCGAACGAAAACGAAAGAGATATATGATTAAGTTCTAGAGAAAAGTTGTAGATCTTGATAATGCCTACAAAAAAGTCAGCCACCGCATATGTCTAACTTTTATATTTAAGTCACAAAAGTAGTATTTTATATTAAAAAAATAATTTTAATCGTTAGGTCATATTGGTCATAAATTATTATCAACAATTATGAATTATTATCAAAATAAGTAAATTTATCGTCCCAAGTGTTTAAAACAAAAGACTTTTCCCTTTTACTGCATATAATTTCCCTTTTACTGCATAAATGGTTAAAGAGATAAGACACTCACAAGAAGTCACTCACAAATAACGGTAATATAGTCAAATTGGCATGCAAATACATACATACGTATGCAGTTAAAATATAACCCTTCTTTTGGCAGTCAGGAAATAAATCATAGCACTCAGTACTAACCGAACCACACTCATAATGTTATCATAAGTAAAAGTTTTACCGCCCAACGAAGTAGGCACGGGTCAGCTAGTCAGGAGATAAATTGTTGTATAGAAAAAGCCAGAACCGTAAGTAAATATAAAAAACACGACTGCCGACACGACACGAATTATTGTACATAAAATATTTTTATTATGGTTTTTTAATGAAATATTTGTGCTTTATATATTTATCCATAGAGATAGATGTATATTTCCGGAATGTACTCAGTCAGACCTTACATTTGACACTAAACACATATATGCAACATTCTGTCCAAAACAACCATAATAATGGTATACATGGCCTTGTGTCAGAGTATTTTGTCCTACGGAGTCGCGGCATGGGGCGCTACTACTAATGATAATCTGGATAGATTGACAAAAGCGCAGAAATTATTATTGAGAGTAATTCACAGGAAAAACCGGCGTCATCCATCTGCCTTGTTATTTTCCCAATCCCATGTGCTATCAGCTAAACAGTTATTCATTAAGCAAGCGCTTCTTGCATTCTACAAATCTAGAGATGACCACGCCCGAACTCAAAACAATCTGAACACAAGAATGTCCGCGAGTATCAATTATATAATTCCGTCAGTCAGGACAACATTTGCCCAGAGACATATATTCTACATAGCCCCAAAATTATATAATTCCCTTAGTGAAGACATGAAAAATTATCCTAACATAAATATATTTAATAAGGCTACTTAACAAGGGATATGTAAAATCTGATCAACTTCTTTGCAACGCACGACAATTTATTTAGTATCACTTATCTATTTTTCCTAATTAAATTTTATTAAATTACAACTATAAATGTATATATTTATTACATAGCTATATATTTTATAAAATTGGTATATTTATGTGTATATACAGGTGGTGGGTCCAAATAATTTATTTTAAAAAAAAACACTTCATTTCTTAAAATTGCATAAAAATATGCACATCTAGGGACGGGCCAAATTATCGCCTAGTTAGATATGCTATTGGCAGTAAAGGTCATGTAAGATGTGTTAAACCTCCCTATATTAATTATTAAATAATTTATATATTTACTATAAGATTACATGACCTATGAATGAACTGTATACCTAATCCTAAGTACCTAAATAAATAAATAAAATAAAATAATAAAACTATAATACATACCCTCTTTGTAAGGTAGCATATCAGTGAAATTTTTTCTGGTAACAAACGAATCCTCAATTTCTTCAAAGAATTTGATTGCTCTCTGGTATTTCGTAGGATATTTCCCCAAAATTTCTAAAATTCCAGCGATTTTCTTCTTGGCGTTTGTTTTTATGTTTGCGGCCGAGGTCTCGTTCTCGTCAAAGGCGAAAAAAGGACTCTTTCTGTACGCGTTTGAAATGCCGATATTCTGAAATTATTATACACAGTATGTGTTTAACCGCCCTACTTTCGGGTTATTATTAAATAACTGAGTAAATCCTTGATTTTTACAAGCTTTTATTTACCTTGCAAGTTGCAATGTATGTTAGTTAATACGTATATTTGTTTAGGTCAAATTTGGCAAGTTGAATTAGAACCACTTCCTCTTATCATATGAAGTTGAAATTTTGCATATTGGTTCAGTTCCGATGACAGTGCAATTTTATGCAGAACCTGATTCTACACCCAGGATCGGCTCCCGACGAGGATACTTTTCGACGGTCAGCACAGGTATACTAATTTGTATACGCGTTCAATTATGACAGCCTGTTCTAAATTTCACCATGACATGGCTGCTGCGCCCAGGGTTGGCTTCCAACGAGGGCACTCCTCAACAGTCAAAATCAGAGAAACGAAATTTCGTAAACGCATTCAATTATGAGAGCTTGTTACATTACATTACATTTTCGTCGAGAGACCGGAGAAATCTGGTCACAATTGGAAGTAAGGGCGCGACTGTCTCGAGCCGCCGGGTGTATTCCTGGCTATCTCGCGGTAAGGCGTTGGTCTCTTAGGGGTTGTGGCGTAGCTAGACGTCGGATTGTTTTGTCCTAAGTCTTCTACGCTCACTGCAGGTCGATAGAACGACTAATCGTTAAAACGTCCTGTGGTGACGGGCTCGCCCGTTGTAGTCGACAACTCAATATATTACATTTTCGTCGTGTCCAATTGACCGCCAAAGACCGCTCTTGGAAGTGTCAAAATAATTGGTTTAGGTAGTAAGTTTCGTTACGTTTTTAAGTGAATCTTTTGTTTTTTTTTTTTTGTCATGGCAAGAACACCAGAATGGTCATTTTTTATTGGGCCGTGAAATACGGCTATTTCTATTATGACAGATCCAAGGTCAAAGCTTTTAGCGATTTTTTATTGTTTTGGAGATATGTTTTGAGATTTTGAACCAAGATTCCGAAACAACTCAGAAACTGAGTAAGACCAATATAAAAAAAACACGAGAAATACAAGCGAAACATGTTGCAATGCGTGCAACATGTTTTTGAAACATAACATGCCACGCAAATTTGGATTTTTGTTACATCTTTACTGAACATACCTACATAGGTAGTCAAGAATTAACTACTAGATTGTCAAACTATAAATATAAATAATCAAAATAAAAGCCTAATATTTGAAGTAGTTAGTAATTCGAAAAGATACGTAGTAAAATTATTCATCGTAATATTCAAATTGTCATTAAAATGTTAAATAATCAAATTTAATCAAATCAATTTAAACTAGAAGTACAGATTATATAAGACCATATAAAATAATCACACAATAAGGCTCTACTTTTTTAAGTAATTTAAATGGGCTTAATATTTGAAAAATCATGGCCCTCAAATTCGGCCAGATTATAGAAAGGGTGGCCTATCAGCATCTCCTTGATGTTTTTTTTTATTTTATGTCCTCCAGCTGTTTAAATTTTGTAGGGAGTAGATTATAGAATTTAAATCTAAGGTACAAGTAGCTTTTCTGTACTTTTTCTGTACGTTCTAAGTCTCATCGCGACAGGGCTGCTAGCGTTCCCTTCCAACGCGGGGACTCCTCCACGGTCAACCGCACAGACACGAATTTTTGTATAGCATTTAATTATGATAGCTCGTTCTAAGTTCGACTAAGACACGGCTACTGCACCCGGGATTGGCTCGAGAAGGAGCATTTTAATTAAAGCTTTTCATTTATTTATTTATTTATTTATTTTATTTATTTATTTATTTATAGTATTACACAAGTTCGTTTGTACAGTTTACCATATCATGTTGTATATATATATATGAGACGTTAGCATAAAACTGATTCTCGAGGAGATAGAGTAATGAATAAAAGTCGCCTAACTAGGCCAGGGCCTGTTCTAAGGCAGACTTTATAAAATATTGTTTAGATGTATCTAATCAAATTACTAAATAATTATTATATAAAAAAAATTAAAACAATTAAAATTTGTAGAAATTCTATTACGTTGATAATAATTATTAACGTGTAGAGTAAAAGTAAAAATATGTTTGAAAGTAAAAATATATGCCTAAAATTGAAGAATAATGCGAAAATTTAATATACAAAAAATTCATATACAATATTCAACATTCCATTGATGTTTTCTCTGCCTTCTGTAATAAGCCACCTAGAAACCGATTTTTTAAATTTGTTTTTGGTTTCAATGCGTTTAACGACATCAGGTAGGTAGTTGTACATTCTCGGTGCTATGAAGTTGAAATGTCTCTGTTCGAAAGTCGTACGAGTTCTTGGCACTATCATATCGTCATTCTTTGCAGCTCTGGTGAGTCTCACTCGTGTGTTAATAAGTGGCATTTTGAATTTTGCGTGTATCAAGGCTATCTATATTAAAACGTGTTTTTACTATTAACTTATTTTTAATTAGATTTCTCAATACCAAAACTTTTTTTTAATATACCAGACCAAATATAGAACGGTTTATATAAATTTGTATGTTTTTATATTTTTTCTATATGATGATATAGCGGACGTATCACGTACGTTCGTATAGGTAGGACGGTTAAGTTAACCGACATTATTGAAGTTAGTAAATGAATGCGAGAAAATAAGCATATTTCTTCTAAAAAATTCGATAAAGTAAATATTTTGAAAAGGTTTACCTATAAAAGCGTTGAACGCTTTGAGCCTTCTAGCAGTAGGTAAAATATCGCGAATATTGAAACCGAAGACTAGCGCTGTTGTGTGACATTAGAAATAAGATAAAAACGAAAATTGCCGCGTGAAATTTGTAACACCCGAAGTTTCGGCGATGTTGAAACAGCCGTTGTCCTGGGTAGACATACCCTAGACATAGTCTACCTTGGACAACGGCGGTTGCAACATCAATGAAACGTCAGGTGTTACAAACTTCAAGCGGTAAATTTCGTTTTTATCTCATTTATAATCGCGAATATTGTTTATTACCTACCGCTAGACGGCGCAGCGCTCTCAACGCTTCTCAAACGTTTATTCAACAGATTCAACAGTTGCGGTTATTTAAATTTCCAAAAGAAAAAAGGATTAGACATACCTTGGGCATAGTTTACCCTGGACAACGCCGAAACGTTGGGTGTTGCAAACATGACGCGTAAATTTCTTTTTTATCTCATGTATAATCGCGAATATTGTTTATTAATTACCGTTAGATAGCGCAGAGCGCTCTACGCTTCTCAATTTTTTTCAACAGTTGAGTTTTTTCAAATTTCCGAACAAAAAAATGTTTCTTTTGGATTGTTTTTATATTTTTTATAAAAAGTTGCTTTATTGGTCGTACTGATTTACCCACGTCACTAATGCCGGTTAATTTAAGCTCATTCTGTATAAACATCGATGTATTAGCTAGATATGCCCTCAGATAAGTACAAATAAGTTGGCTCCATACCCTTTGCTCGTAAAACATGTGACAGAGAGAGAGCAATAAATTGGACAGTATGCCAATATTCTTCGCGGCAGCTCTCACACTAAAAACGGTCGGCTGTCTGTCAGCGGACTGCGACCAAACTACTACTGGTCGGCTATCAGTAGTGCTTTTGAAGTGGCCATTTTCGAGCGCGAAAGGCCCATCTAGAGGATCTATCGATGTATATAACTGATTCTTGTTTATACGTGATACCATTTAATTAAGCAATATTTTGCTCAGATAATTCTTATAATGCGTTGAAAAAGACTATGTACGGCAGTAAAGTAAGATTAGACATACCTGATCATGGCAGTAGGTCATTGAGGCTGCGTGCATTTTCGCCAATTTGCGCAAAAGGAATTTGCAGTGATTTCGATCAAGACCTTTCGTTCTGTCGGCTACTTCATATTCCAATAGTTTTATGTCCTCTAGCACTAGTATGGACGAATCTTCCACTTTTACGTAGTGTATATACCTGAGAATGATATTGAGGGTCTAAGTGTTACCAAGTTGGGTACATATTTTAAGAGGGCTATAGTTTTAAGAGATCTAAACCACTAGGCTCACATGCGACGAACTTCTAAGCAGAAACATTGGAATCATTAGAGCAGCAAGTGAGGTTCAAAATAGGCAGACTGAAGAAAAACGTATAAACTTATATCATAGTAAACGATAGAATGACCTACAACTCAAAAACAAATTAAGGATATATTGAGCCTGATTGCGTCTCTTCGTGAACTAAAATAGGAACTTAGTTCAACCGAACGAGACGATACTTTAAAATGGAATATGAAATGAACTATGGTAGATTTTTTCGCATCAAATGATGACTGTCATACACAACTAAAACGTAACCCGACGAATTATATCGAAGACGCTGCTTTCTCCTTATATAAGAGCAGGGCTGCTGCTGTTTACATCGCTTGTCCGGAGTAGAGTGGAGTTTGGAAGCGTGGTTTGTAATCCATGTTATGAACAATATGTTTTAGATATTGAAAGAGTTCAGAAAACGGCTTTGAGATGGATGCGTTTTGAATTCTTTCACGAAATAGAATTCGCCGATTACAACGCCCAAACTCACTTTTTTTAATGTCAATCGCTGAAGACGAGACGTACTCTTATATATCTTCTCCTCATTAATTCACCCTTTACTCATAATCATAAGCTCGACTGCCCTGATCTGTTCAGTTGTTTCCCGCTCAACGTTCCGTCGACCCACAGAACTCGTCGTGGTGTTGTGTTCCGCCCGCCGCATTGTTCAACCAATAACTCAATATTCTCGCCGGTGCCCCGTATAATGCACTCATATGATAAAATTGTAAATTGCTTTGATGGTATGCTTCTAAGTAAATCACAATTCAAGCAACTCGCCTCTGCAAAAATAACAGACTAAAAAAACCAAACTGATATTAACATAACATATTTAAGGTATTAGAAGTGTATAACAATGTAGGTAAATTAATAATAAGTAGAAAAAGATTTACATCAAATTACTCAATGTAATATTTTCTCTAATAGTAAGACTGATGTGAATCTGTTGTTTTTTTTCAAATAAAGAGAAAAAAAATAGGTATCGTCGCTTGAAATCCGTTCAAGTATTTAGAAATCATGGTGGAACAAAGAAACGGAAAATATACGTTCATGAAAACCAAACATATTGCACTCATTTTTTGTGGACAGTCGTGTAAAAAGGTAAGTAAAGACTAAATCTAGGTTTATTATCTAGGCGAATTATGGCTTGATTAATACGTCAATAAAAGCTACGGACCAGAGACAACTTGCTTGTTCGCTTAGACTTTAGCAGTGCCTTCAACTCTGTCGAATTCGACTTGCTTGTTGCACGGCTACAAACTCTCAACTGTTCGCAAACCGTTATTAATTGGTTCAGCTCCTATCTAAGAGCCAGACAACAGCGTATAAAAGTAGGGGATCGATCATCCGAACGGGTTAATCTAACAGCTGGAGTTCCACAAGGTGCAGTTCTGTCCCCGCTTCTTTTCCCAATTTTTATAAATTCTTTCTCCAACCAAATTCGTGGACATACTCATCTGTATGCAGATGATGTTTCTCTCCCGGAAACATCAATGCCTCGATCGCCATCATAAACTCCGATCTTTAGGCCATTTGCGAATGGTGTGCGCTGATGGGTCTACCAATCAACCCTTTGAAACCCCAGGCTATACTCATTGGAGGTCGTAAATTGCTCTCCAGAGTAAATGTAAAATCCCTACCGGTTTTAAAACTGAACCATATCACCATACCAATGTCGCAAAAAGTGAAAGATCTAGGTCTAATTATTTATGAAAATTTCTCCTGGCAACCAAAGGTGGACGTGGTAAGTCGTAAAATATTTGCTAGTTTTCACTATCTGCAAACGCTCAGAAGATTTCTTCCTATGGACACAAAAAAATCTCTTGCACAGTCTCTCTTCTTACCTTTCCTTGACTATGCAGATTTGGTTTATCTCGATTTATTAGAGGAACTGCTCAACAAACTTGAACGTTTGCAAAATGTATGCATACGATTCACCTTCGGTCTACGTAGGTAAGTATGATCAGGTGTCCGAATATATGGCACAGTTAAAGTGGTTGCCAGTACGCCAAAGAAGAAATGTTCATATACTGGCTCTCCTATATCGTATACTCTCCCAATTAACACCATCCTATCTTCACGAGCTTTTTGAACCACTAATTTCCCACGGTCTCGTAATTCGGTCGGCCTCTGACAGTTTACTAGATATTTCGAGTCATAATAGTGATTTTTATTCCTATTCTTTCTGTGTCCATGGTGAAAGACTCTGGAACGATCTCCCAGCAAACATACGAAACTCGACTTCTTTACCATCGTTTAAGACTAACCGGATTACTACCTTTCTAAGAAGTAACCAGTTCTTCCCTTTCTATCCTCTTCCTCTTCCAATTTCCTCTCCTCGGGCATTATTAGTTTTAAATTCTTTCACTTGTCTGTATGCTTTGCAGACGGTCTGTATTTTATGTAATAATTTTTATTTTCACAATGCACGCATGCACAATGTGTTTAGGTTAGTTGTAAGACATTGCCATGTGGCAATAAGCTCGCCTTTTTGTATAATAATTAAGTGCAAATAAAGAGTTTATTATTATTAATAATAATAATCATCAATATGTGACACAATTGACACATCACTTTTACGTATAATATCTTTTATGCCTTCCTGAGGTGGCGGGTTCGCCCGTTGTAGTCGACAATACTCTCCTGCTTATCAGTATCAATGCCGAAGAGGGTCGACCCTGAAAATATCTCCTTTTTCACCCTGCTACCATGCTAGTGCCAGCAATTGTACCAACAAATATTGTTCTTATAAGGGTTCAACCTCCCCCCCCCCCCCCCCTTCCCCCTCCCTACCCAGCCCCTGCCTAGGGTGGGGGAAGGGGGGCTATTATAATTGAGCGGGTGGATGCAGTCCTCTACTCGCTGTCGACGATGACGCTGGGGGTCTAAAACGACTAAACGTTGGTTGACTGGAAGATATTGTAATTTAGCAATAAGTGCGCCATTGTACCTTATTTTTTTATTGTACAATAAAGAGATTTTCTTTCATTCATTCATTCATTCACTAAAATTACCTGCATATAAATTTAGTGTCCATTTTCTTCTTCTCCAACTTGTCATGCCACTGTGGTATGATGTCTCTGTACATTTCGGTTTCTCTTTCAAAAGCAAATGGTGTCACATCCGAAAAGTTGCCGTGTTCAACCTTCATGATCACGGTCAGTTCTTCCACCTTATTGGATCTGAACCCAGCGCGGTACGGCACCTTAACCCTGTACATGACACTCATGTAGTTCTCGCCCTTGGGTACCACGTAAGTGACAAATATTTCGTCCAAGTATAAATCAGTGTTTGTTGGTAGTTTCTGTGAATTTCTAATGCAGGTTTTCAAAAGGTCGTCTGATAACCATTCTGGCCTAGGCTCACTCGTCAGATTTACCATTGTTATAGAATTCTGAAAGAGAAACATTTTAATAAGATAACTTAGCAATTGTAGCGTGTTGGCGCCATGCAGAAAGTGTACCCACAAAAATCGTTGTATACGTAATTTAAATGTGGCACGATTAGTATATTCTCCTTAGTAGTTACAATATAATTTAAACCGACAATAGCCGAGGCTAGGGCTGCGACAAATAATACTCACCTATTCAATAGCACACTGAGAAAAAAGCATCCAGCAGTCGCAATGGTTAAACAGAAAATGCCAGACAATACATATTTAAATACTACTTGCATATTTGGATCTGTCTACTAGCCCTCGATTATGCCGGAAAGACACGTATGGTATCTTTTTGGTTTAGACATACTATAAATCTACGCAGTGGTATGACAGTAAAACCATTGCACTGTACCTAAACTTATTATCAGGTCGAAACGACATTTTAAATCGCAACAAAATCTACGAAAGAATGCTAATAGAATTTTGTATTAGTCGTAGTTTCAATACGTTGAAATTCAACCGATAGGTACTCACGTTACAAAACTGTATACTAATCGCTCATAGCTCTCCATACAATCGGTCTTATATATAATGGACCCGGCCGCATTCCAAAAGTAACAAACTGAAGGTTTGGAGTCAGACTGCCATAACTGCAGTAGCCTGCAAGGGCTTTCAACACAACCGCTTATACAGTAGGGCGGTGTTGACTACAGCGGGCGACCCTGTAACCCCAGACTGGTATAATGATATGTGAACATTTTTTCAGCCGTGGGATGAACGTAGAAGACTTAGAGACAAGAACATCTACCGTCTAGCTCCGCCAACAAGCCCGTTAGAGACCAACGCCTTACGGCGGGGCACCCGGGGTAACCAGCGGGCAGCCTCTCCCCCTAACTACCAGTTTAGGCAGGATATCTCCATCTAGAGTTAACCTTCAGGACACTACCGTTTTCCCGACTGGTTACAGGTCCGACATCGCTTACGCGGCTTCTACCTGCTGAATTACAGCGGTAATTCAGTTTGACTTTATCGCAGACCTGGGCGTCCTTTGCCCGCAGTGCCACACGGTATCGGGTGGCTCAGGGTCATTTAAAGAGTGGCATGACAGAATGTCAACATCCACCCCCGCTGCTTAGAAGACAGTATACTTCCATAGTCTTTTATTTTATTTTTATTTTTATTTTATTATTATTAAGGAAACTTACAGCTATTACAGGATAAATATCTGAATTTTATTTCTAGACTACAATGCCAGTTAAAAGTTTCCACTTAAAGATCGTAAAAATATACAGTCGCCTAGGAATGGGATAGGAGGAAGTGGAGGGGAATTAAAGTTATAAATATTGTTTTAATAATATTTTATTTTATCATTTTATTATTAGGGAAATTTTATGGTTTATTTTAATATTGAAGAAAGAAAAGAAAGAGGTAAAGAAAAAATATAATATAATTATTTGACTCGTCCTTGAATATTGCCTTTCAGGAGACCCGGAATAAGAGTCTTGAGCGCAGTCGCAGTTGTATTAAACAGGTCAATTTCGCTTAGCTTGGTATTGCAGAAATGAGAGACTCGATAAATGTAATTATTTTGGGCGTAGTTTGTGCTTACTTGAGGTAGATGAAATAAGTTGAATTGGCGGTGAATTGAGTCTTCAGTTTGGTCATGTAAACTCGGTTTATTTTCCTGGTATTTCAAGTTGGCCTTTGCATAAAATAAACACTAATAAATGAATTCAGAATTAAAAGACAATGTTTTTTATCTATGAAGGTCAACAACCTTTTATCTTAAAGGTCGCTCGGTGTCAACTACAACGGCGAACTCGTCACTTCAGGAAGTGTTAACAATAATGATCGCTATGACATATTACTGAGGAATCAACACCTCGCAACGTTCAAATCATACTAAGTTCAGGAACTACGAATTTAAAATAAAGAATTTAAATTGAATTCAGTGGAATTATAACTTCGGAGCACACTGCACAGTAGGTAGTATAGTATGGCCAACAACTTAGGTTATCAAGTACAACGGGTGAACCCGTCACCTCGGGAAGTTTTAACGGTAGCGATCGTTCTATCTCCAGTGAGGTGATCGTAGATGACTTAGAGTCAATACAAATCTACCGTCTAGCTAAGACGACATGCCCGACAGATGACAACGCCTTACAGCAAGGCACCGGGAAAGATAAACAGCGGGTAGCCTCGCTCCCTGACTACCAGTTTTGGTAGGATATCTCCGGGTGGAATTATCCATCAGGATACCTCCAGCGTCCCGAATGGTTACGGGTTCGAAGTCGCGCAAGCGACCTCTACCTGCCGAATATTCAGCGGTGATTCAGTTTGAATTTATTTCAAACCATTAGCATATTTTGCCAGGCTCTGAATTCAGGATGAAGAGTCAATCGGACATGACAAGTCAGCATCCACCCTCGCTGCTTAGAAAACAGTATATTTTATTTATTTATTTATTTATTTATTTTTAGGAAAACCAACAGCTAATTATAATTTAACAAAAAGACGGAGTAGTATAACAGAGAGCCAATTAAAGGTTTTCACGTTTAAGTAACGTCGTAGAAACATAATATGTGACCTTTCAATTAAAGCTATCGGTTAAAAATACATCAAAAAATATTCAAAAATTAGTGCTAAAAAAATCACTGTTTAGCCGCTGCCTAGCTGAGTTGATACTCGTACAGAATAGATCAAAGTCAAATCGCTTAATCAAATCATTGAAATTATCACTTGTTCGCCACAGAAATGAGTTTTGCCTATTGTTGGTACCAGCATAAAGAACATGAAGAGCAGGGTTAAATCTATTGAGTTTGGAAGGAACACGGAGATTTATTTTATTTAGTAAGTCGGGACAGTTAATATTATTGGAGGTGATTTTTAGCAAAAAGGTCAAGTCCGCGGTTTCACGTCGCTTAATCAAGGGGAGGATATGAAATTTCTTTCATAAATTGAAATAGTTAGATGAGCTGTATGGGATTTTCAGACGGAAGCAGAGATATTTCACGAACTTCATTTGAATGTGCTCGATTCTATTTATATATTTATCATAACAAGGGTTCCATACCTGAGATGCATATTCCAAGATGCTTCTGACAAAAGTGCAACTTGGGTTGTCGACTACAGCGGGCGAGCCCGTCACCTCAGGAAGTTTTAACGATTTGTCGTTCTATCTCCCTGAGTGAGCGTAGAAGACTTGGGGACAAAACAGTCCACCATCTAGCTACGTCACAAGCCCGTAAGAGGCCAACGCCTTAACCGCGAGATAGCCAGGAATGTTACCTGGCGGGCCGACACTCACGCCCTTACTTCCAATTGTGACCAGGTTACTCCGGTCTCTCGATTGGTTACGAGTTCGAGGTCGCTTGCGCGGTCCTCTTTCTTACGAAACGGTCAAACGGTGTATACCGAATCTATCGCGGACCACAGCGTCCTTTGCCCGGCTGTTCACCCAGGATCGGATGGCCGATGGTCATTTCAAGAGCAGTCGCCGTAAGGTCCGCAACCACCCCCGCTCTATAGGAAACAGTACTGCTTCCAGACTCCCCCGACTGTTAGTCAGAGTTGGGGGCTAACGGGCCCATGATGAGTTGGCCACGATGACCCATGTGTCCAGGGTCGGTCACACTCACGGGTCAACACCCATCCGACGGCCTCCTCGCATGGGGAGCGAGTCCTGGGTAGGACACTGGGTCAACCGGTCTCCCCTGGGAATCAAACCTCTGGCGCCCCTGGACGGTCTGCGCACCGTGCGGGGTTTGCTCCAATCGGTTGTGCTCTCCGACTAACAGTCGGGGGAGTCTGGGAACTGTACTGTTTCCTATAGAGCGGGGGTGGTTGCGTACCTTATGGCGACTGCTCTGGAATTGACCATTGGCCATCCGATCCCGGGTAAGAGGCGGGCAAAGGACGCCTTGGTCCGCGAAGATTGTACGGTCTGCGCACCGTGCGGGGTTTGCTCCAATCGGTTGTGCTCTCCGTTTCACCGCTTCATAAGGGAGAGGACCGCGCAAGCGACCTCGAACTCGGTACCAATCGAGAGACCGGAGAAATCTGGTCACAATTGGAAGTGAGGGCGCGAGTATCTCGAGCCCGCCGGGTTTACTCCTGGCTAACTCGCGGTAAGGCGTTGGACTCTCACGGGTTGTTGACGTAGCTGGACGTAGAATGTACTGTCCAAAGTCTCTACGTTCACTGCAGGGCGATAGAACGACTAATCGTTAAAACGTCCTGTGGTGACGGGCTCGCCCGTTGTAGTTGACACCGCAAGATGTTAGTCAGAGTTAGGGAGCTAACGGGCCCATGATGAGTTGGCCATGATGACCCATGTGTTCAGGGTCGGTCACACTCACGGGTCAACACCCATCCGATGGCCTCCACGTACAAGGTGCGAACCTGGGTAGGACACTGGGTCAACCAGTCTCCCCTGGGAATCAAACCTCTGGCGCTCCTGGACGGTCTGCGCACCGAGCGGCGCAAGCCAATCGACTGTGCTCTCCGACTAACAGCCGGGGGAGTCTGGGAACTGTATTGTTTCCGATAGAGCAGGGGTGGTTGCCTGCCTTACGGCGACTGCTCTTGAAATGACCACTGGCCATCCGATCCCGGTTCAGAGTCGGGCAAAGGACGCCTCGGTCCGCGATAGATTCGGTGCACACCGTTTCACCGCTTCGTAAGGGAGAGGACCGCGCAAGCGACCTCGAACTCGGAACCAATCGAGAGACCGGAGAAATCTGGTCACAATTGGAAGCAAGGGCGCGAGGGTCGGGCCGCCAGGTTATAACATTACTGGCTATCTCGCGGTAAGGCGTTGGCTTCTTGCGGGTTGTGACGTAGCTGGACGTTGGATTTGTTCTGTCCAAAGTCTTCTACGTTCACTGCAGGGCGACAGAACGAGAAAATCGTTAAAACGTCCTGTGGTGACGGGCTCGCCCGTTGTAGTTGACACCGCAAGTTGTTAGTCAGAGTGCACAGTCGATTGGCTTACGCCGCACGGTGCGCAGACCGTCCAGGAGCGCCAGAAGTTTGATTCCCAGGGGAAACTGACCATAAGGCCAGAGTCCTACCCAGGCTCGCACTTCATGCGTGACAAAAGTGCAGTAAAATTTTCATTTTGCAGTAAATTTTTCATAGTATCCCGACTCTTTCAGTAATTAGTCAGAGTACACATACCGATTGGCTGTCGCTGCCCGGTGCGCAAACAGACCAGTAGCGCCGGGAGGCAAACACGCAAGGGAACCGATCCACGAGACGTGAGGCATGAGACGCGAGAGTCCTACCGGGAGTAGTCTTCCACACGAGGAGGCTACTGAATAGGAGGTGAATCGTAAGTTGGACCGATCCGAAGACACAATGGATCGTATGGTCCAAACTGCACGAAACCGTTCGCTACCAAAGGTCGGAGCACAGTGATCGTCTATTTTTAAAACAATTATTGTCCTAAGAGCATGCCTTTGCAGTAATACAATGACTATCCGGTGCATTATCCCATGTTAAAATAATATATGCCATCTTCTAATATATGCACGCATAGTTTATTTACCTATTTATTTTATTTTATTTATTTGTTTATATGTTTATTACTAATCAACATTACAGTAAAACCAATGTGTTGAAAAGCAAAACTTATAAAGATATCACCGTAATTATACAAATAGAATGTCACTTATATTACTAGCTATCATATTTCATATTCATATTCATTTTATTAGTATACTGGTATACAAGTTAGACACAGATTAGGTTCATACATTCATACATATTAGCAAACAAACATTTTTTTTATCGTAAAAAAAAGATAAAATAAACAAAACAAAACAAAGGAAAAAACACAAGAATAATGTAAAAGAAGAAATACAAGACAAAATGCAAAGAGACCATTAAATATTTTTTCCACCAAAGCATTTTAGACTTCACTCGAGTAATATTCCTCCAGTGAGTAAAACGCTTTATCTGTAAGGTATCTCTTAAGGCGTCTCTTAAACACGTCAAGAGATTGCGCCTGCATAATGTGCTCGCTGAGTTAGTTGTAAACCGCTGGGCCGGCGATATAGGCTAGCCTCTCCGACTTGGATAATGCATGACTTACCGAACGTAGCATGCTACGGGGATCTTGTTGGATACTGATGATGCATACCATTCACTTCAAAATCGGCTAGATTTCTGCGAACAATATTTTTGCCACCAAAGCATTTTAGACTTCACTCGAGTAATATTCCTCCAGTGAGTAAAACGCCTTATCTGTAAGGTATCTCTTAAGGCGTCTCTTAAACACGTCAAGAGATTGCGCCTGCCTAATGTGCTCGCTGAGTTAGTTGTAAACCGCTGGGCCGGCGATATAGGCTAGCCTCTCCGACTTGGATAATGCATGACTTACCGAACGTAGCATGCTACGGGATCTTGTTGGATACTGATGATGCAAACCATTCACTTCAAAATCGGCTAGATTTCTGCGAACGAACTTCCATTATATAAATGGACGGCAGCGTCATGATGCAGAGATCTCTAAACAGAGGCCTAGCTGGCGTATCTAGAGCCACACGCGCTTTTTTGCGGACTGCACGTTTCTGCATAACGAAAGCCCTCTGCCGGTCGGCTGCTCGCCCCCATAACTCCGCGCCGTACGTTAGCAGTGGATGAACGTATGCAAAGCGGATAAATCGAGAAATGAAGCGATGCGATAGAGTGCATAGCACGCTCTTCCCAATTTGTCACATAAAGCATCAATATGTAGGTGCCATCGTAACTCATTGTCGATTTCGAATCCCAAGAACTTTGTTGAGGATACCTGAGTTAATTCTTCGTTATTGACGGTCACATGTATTTCGGTTTTAGTAGGTCTAAGGCTGAAATACATAACATTAGTTTTGTTAATGTTGACTATCAGGCCATTAGCGTCAAACCATGCACCTAACTCATTCAACACAAGTTGGGTATTCCTGGTTAACGATGGTAGACTCTCGCTCTCTATTACTGCGCATGTGTCATCTGCGTAAAGTATCAGCTCAGCTCGCGATGTGGCAGGTTAAGAGTTTCAAGGCGATAGGTGAGGGCAACAAACCCCGCCCACCGCCCGGGCAGTTATTTTTTATTTTTTTATTTATTTTATTTATTTTTGTTTATTCAATTATTACTAATCAACATAACAGTAAAACCAATGCATTGAAAAGTAAAATTAATAAAGATATTACCATAACTATACAAATAGAATGATACGTATAATACTAGCTATCATGTAAAAATAAATAATTAATAGCTTGCAATTTAAACAAGTGAGGGTTGGCGGTAAAAATATCGAAATCTGGTGCCATCGAGTGAATTTCATTTAAGCGCCGCAAAGCACGCGCCAACAAGTTCCACCTCGTAAGGTTAGTGCGCGAGAACGGCTCCGCGAAAAGATGGTGCGATCGAGTACGGAGATAATTATTTGGTATGAATAGATCCACCTTTGCTAGTAAGCTAGGGTTATCAGTTTTACCACGAATTAGATTGAAAACATAGGACATGGTCAGCATTTCTCTTCTGAGACAGAGAGAATTATAGCCAACCATGCCTGTGATAAATGCAGTCGGATACAAAAATGGATAATATCCGTACTGCTTGAAGTACAGAAATCTCAAAAAACACTTCTGTACCTTTTCCAGCATGAGGGTATAAGTATCTTCATGTGGATTCCAAATAGGTGCATTCGTTTCCATGCGACTTCTAACAATCGAGTTGTACAACGTGCGCATAACCCGAATATTATTGAAGTGTTTGGATTGCCGTATTACAAACCCTAGAAGCTTGAAAGAAGTTGTAGATAGTTGTCTAATATGTTCCTTGAAGTTTAACTTGGGGTCGAAAAAAACTCCCAAGTCCTTGACTTCAGTAACTCTGGGAAGCACACATCCAGCGATGGAGTAATCATACATCAGATGATCAGGCGACCTTGTGTATGTCATCACTGCACATTTGTTAATATTGAAGTGAAGGTTACGAGCTTGGCTCCATGCATAAACTGCATCAATATCACGCTGGAAGAGCTCGCAGGCCTCAGCACTTCCAGTTGATAAAAACAATTTGACGTCATCAGCAAACATTAGACAACGTGCAGATGTGACTACTTTACTCAGATTATTAACAAATAAGTTGAATAACAAAGGCCCTAAGTTTGATCCTTGGCTAACCCCCGATTGAGTGTTGTATAGTTTGGATTCAAAATTGCCAAATTTAACGAATTGCTGGCGGCCCCCCAAGTAATCTGCGAAAAGTTTCAACAGTTTACTCGAGAATCCAGCAGCAGCCAGTTCTCGGAGTAACGCATCGTTGGTCATATAACGACGAGGGTCATATAACGACGAGGGTCGTCTTGTCTGGCCGGGATGTCGTGCTACGACAACCCTGCGCGTACCAGAAGGGTAAAACGCGCAGGGGGTGAAATAGGGTAAACCACCACCCCCCCCCCCCCCCCCGTACCGCCCCGAGAACCGATTTATTCGAAAAATAAAAGGTATTTACAAAACAAAATAAAAATTTACAAAATATTACAAAATTTACCGAAGAAAAAAAAGAAAAACAACAATAGCATAAATTTAGGAGCCGGTAAGCGGGGTAGAGGACACTCTAGAACAATGAAGGTGAAGGCGCACTGTCCGTGGGCAGGTCTCGGAGCAGCCACGGGGGGGAGGAATCCCTGGATCCTGCAAAGAACGAAACGCCCCTCGGGGCGGTAAAGAGACGGACACAAAGACGGGCACTTCGGGCTGGAAGTAGCCGCCGAATCACGCCACCAAGGAAGAGGGTACCCCCTGGGGGGTATCCCGAAGCCTCATGCTTTCCCAAGAAGCCACCCAGTGCTCCACAAACTCGCCAAACGTCTGGAAGCAGCTCCTACAACTGACCAAATCCGGGTACCAAATCGGAGAACGCCCAACGCACGCGCCCACTGCATCCATCAATTTCTCCCGTGCAGCCGCTATGTGGCGGATGTAATATCATAGAAGAATAAATAATTAATAGCTTGCAATTTAAACGAATGAGGGTTGGCGGTTAAAAATATCAAAATCTTGTGCCATCGAAAGAATTTCATTTAAAGCACGCGCCAACAAGTTCTACCTCGTAAGCTTAGTGCGCGAGAACGACTCCGCGAAAATATGTTGCGATCGAGCACGAAAATAATTATTTAGTGCGAAAAGATCCACCCTGGATAGTAAGCTAAGTTTATCAGTTTTACCGCAAATTAGATTAAAAACATAGAACAGAGAGAATTACTTATAGCTAACCATACCTATAAATATAGCGATGTAGTGAGGCGTAGTGATCATATTATACTATAAGTTGTGAGAATTATAGCCAACCATGTAGTGAGGCGGTGTCGACTACAACGGACGAACTCGTCACCCCAGGCTGGTATAACGATATGCGATCGTTCTTTCAGCCGTGGGATGAGCGTAGAAGACTTAGAGACAATACAAATTTACTGTATAGCTATGTCAACATGCCGGACAGCGGCCAACGCCTTACGGAGAGGCACCATAAAAGTATCCAGCGGACAGCCTCGCTCCCTGTCTATCAGTTTGGAAGGACATATCCGTCTAGAATCAACCATCAGTTTACCTCCTTTCTCCCAAATGGTTACAGGATCGCGGTGGCTTACGCGGACTCTACCTGTTGTATTTCAGGTAATTCGATAGAAATTTATCGCGGACCTGGGCGTCTTTTGCCCGTGATCGGATGGCTTATAGGTCCTTTCAAGAATGGCATGGCAACAGGTCAACATACACCCCCGCTGCTTAGGAGACAGTATATTTCCATAGTCTCCGGACTCTTTCAGCAATAAGTCAAAGTGCAAAATCGAGTGGCTTTGCCGAACGGTGCGCAAACTGTCCAGTAGCTCCGGGAGGCATTCCGACCAGGAGAATCCGATCCACCAGCCGTGAGACCTGAGATGCGAGATTCTTACCCGGGGTAGCCTTCCACACGGGGAAGCTTCTGAATAGGAGCTGAATCGTGAGTTGGGCCGATCCAAGAACAAATTGGATACAAGCTGCACGAAACCATTCGCTACCGGGTGCAGGCATAGTATACATATACCTGTATGTTTACTGCTGCTTGTTCCTCTAGCCAGAAATTTCATTTTCCGAATGGCTCTAGTTTAGTATCTGGCCTATTGTAATACCTAGAAATGGCGGTGTTAACGACCTGAACTTTATTAAAGTCCATAGTAATTATTAGAAGAAAGTACAGATAGATATTGCTCAGTATGTCGTACTTCATGCCATGTTGTCTCTTGAACTATAAAACTAGTGGCATCTGCCTATATATAAAATATAAATAAAATATAACCGGAGCTTCCATTTCATTCACCGACCGGAGGCAAGCCCATCATAATACTGTTATTACACTTCTGAGGGGTAAGCAGTGAACTCCGGTCCACCTGTCAAACTTTAGGACACCTGTCGTACCACATGTGAGCATTCACCTTACCACTCATTCACTCCCCCTTTGAAGCCATACTATGCGAAAATAGCGGTTTTAGATATTTTTTTCTTGGAAGGAATTAATTATTTTCCTGGAGAGACCAAAATCTTTGAAGAGGTGAAACAGAGATTTGGCTGGCAGACCACGAGCGCCAACTTCCACCACGTGAAGGTGAACAGCGAAGCCGTTCCGGGTGTCGGCATTTGGGAGATCATGGGATTTATTTAATTTGTACTATTTTAATCTACGGTATGTATTTTAATTATCCATACTGTTTTTAAAATTAATAAGTAATGGCGGACCCAGAATAGAAACTTGAGGTACTCCACATGTAATATTTTAGGGAGTGATTTCATTTTCTTTATCTCCACAATTTGAGTTATGTATATCTTTCAGAAATGATTCTAGTAAATCGTGAATTCGCCCTTTAAACCCATACATTTCTAGTATATCTCGAAAGTTTATCTATCATGTATGACAGATTATCTATTGACAGTTTATCAATCATGACAGAATAGAAAGCCTAAGATAAATCTACCTACCTATGTGAAGATAGCAGACAATCCGAATATTATAACTGCAAAACTTGACAAGGATGTAAAAAAAATTAAAACATAATAAACCATTTGTCAAATCTATTTTGTTCTGTATTTTGTTAATTTAGTCTTGATTTTATTGTAAATAGTCTTTTAAATAGTCTTTTATTGTAGATAGTCTTGTTGTTTATTAACTGATTATTTTTAAAAAATATTGACTATTGAAAAAAACTTATGGATAGATTATTTTTTTTAGTTGACCTGTATGTAACTATGTAATGGAATCTAAGGTAACTAATTTAACCATCTTCCAAGGATCGTAGCGTCATGAAAATTGGCAGCTGTATGTAGTTCTGATGACAATATAGTAATATAGTACTGTCGAACTGATCTGATGGTGGAGTCGGAAGATATGAACTGGAACTTCATGATGGAACATCGTATCATAGCTGTGTTTGGACTTGTTAGAAAAGTCTTGGAATGAACTTTGACCACGATTAGGTTTCAAGGTCTGATGATGAAGCCGGAAGATAGGCACTGGCATTCCATGATGGAATATCGTATCATAGCCGTTTGGACCGGCTTTTTTTTACAGGCATTTATAAAAGCGTGGTTTTAGTGTTTTTTTAAAACTATTAATTTATTATAATTGATCCGAAGGTGGCTTGCCATTAAATATAAAAAGTGTATGCACACGTAATGAAGTTGTGAATAACTTCTAGCAAATGCAAAATGACGTAAACCACAGTATGTACTTTTGGAATTAATAAAATATGGCTAAAGCTATGACATGACTAACTGGTTGATGAGAATAGCGTTGCCAGTAGTGCCGAGAATAATGTTTGTAATGTGTCTGTGCTAATTGAGCGTAAGTTTTCAGAATACAAAACGGATCTGATCGAAAGACAATGTGACGGAATTGATCGAAAGACAATTTGCGGAACAAAATGCCCAACAAAATTTCAAATATGACAGCTTGAAGCAGCAAATGGAAAATATACAGAAGACAATAAAATTTATATCCAATGATTACGGCTCTATCATTATACAAATTATAAAATATTACTACCAAATCACACAGCGGGCCGACACTCGCGCCCTTACTACCATTTGCAACCAGATTACTCCGGTCTTCCGACTGGTTACAGGTTCGAGGTCGCTTGCGCGGTCCTCTCCCTTACGTAGCGGTGGTACGGTGTCTACCGAATCTATCGCGGACCACGGCATCCTTTGCCCGGCTTTTCACCCGGTATCGGGTGCCTGATTGATCGTTTCAAGAGCATTTGCCGTAAGGTAAATACTACCCCCACTATATAGGAGACAGTACTGTATCCAGACTCCCCCGACTGTTGGTCAGAATGCACAATCGATTGGCTGACGCCGCACGATGTGCAAACCGTTCAAGAGCGCCCGATGGTGGACTCCTAGGGGAAACTGGCCCGGAGGCCAGAGTCCTACCCTGGCTCGCACTTCTTGGTAGGACTCTGGCCTGGCCAGAGTCCTATGTTCAGGCCGCGCAAGTGACTTCAAACTAGAGATGACACGGGAGGACGGAGACATCCGACCAAATCTGGTAGTAAGAGTGGAGAGGTCGGCCAGCTGTATTTTCTTCCCAGGTAAGGCGTTGGCTTCTTTCGGGCGTTTTGGCGAGCTAAACTGTGGACCGTGTTGTCCCATGCATTTGCGTAATCACTCCACGGTTATATAATATATTATATAAAAAATATTATATATCGTTATACCAGCCTGGGGTGTTGGGTTCGCCCGTTGCAGTTGACAGCTCCAAAGTGTCAAACGATCCAAAAAGTATTTTTTATTTTAAAAAAACGATGAACCCAAATCCACAATACTATTTAAACAAAAATCGTGCCGATTTTTACCAGACTTAAAAACAAGTAGTAAGTTATGAATTCGGTTGTATTTTTTTTAAGGTTTCTTAGAAACCTTACAACTCCGTCAATTATGAACCGATTCGTAAATTACTTTTCATTTGAAAAGATATACTTCCGGATTGGTCCCATTTTTATCAAAATCCTGTTCTGATGATGTGGTCCATGAGGAATTGAGGGAAATCCTCAAATATTATCATATGAAGTATAAAATTTACATGGTAATTCAGTTCCGATGACATTAATTTTTTTATGGTAAGCGTGACCTGATTCTACAACTTGAGTTGTCAACTACAACGGGCGAGCCCGTCACCACAGGGAGTTTTAACGATTAGTCGTTCTATCTCCCTGGAGTGAGCGTAGAAGACTTTGGACAAAACAATCCAGCGTCTAGCTACGCCACAACCCGTTAGAGACCAACGCCTTACCGCGAGATAGCCAGTTTTGTTACCTGGTGTGCCCGACACTCGCGCCCTAACTACCAATTGTGACCAGATTTCTCCGGTCTCTCGATTGGTTCCGAGTTCGAGGTCGCTTGCGCAATCCTCTCCCTTACGAAGCGGTGAAACGGTGTATACCGAATCTATCGCGGACCATGGCGTCCTTTGCCCGCTTGTTACCCGGGATCGGATGGCTAATGGTCAATTCAAGAGCAGTTGCCGTAAGGTACGCAACCACCCCCGCTCTATAGGAAACAATACAGCTTCCAGACTCCCCCGAATGTTAGTCAGAGTGCACAATCGATTGGCTTGCGCCGCACGGTGCGCAGACCGTCCAGGAGCGCCAGAGGTTTGATTCCCAGGGGAGGTCCTTCGCCCAAACGTCCTACCCAGGTTCGCACCTCATGCGTGGAGGCCGTCGGATAGGTGTTGACCCGTGAGTGTGACCGACCCTGAACACATGGGTCTACGTGGCCAACCCAGCATGGGCCCGTTAGCTCCCTGATTCTACATCCTGGGCTAGCTCCCGACGAGGGGATTCCTCAACGGTCAACAGCACAGACACGAAATTTTGTATATTCATTCGATTACGACAGCCCGTTCTAAGTTTCACCAAGACAGGACTGCGGCACCCAGGGTTGGCTTCCAACAAGGGAACTCCTCAACGGTCAACAGCACATTCACGAAATTGTGTATACGCATTCAATAATGATAGCCCGTTCTAAGTTTTACCATAACATGGCTGCTGAACTTATAAAAAAATTGGAGTCGTTTTTTTTCTGTAAAAATGTTGTAATATAAAAATTTACATCGTTAGATAAATAATCAGAAAATATTATAAGCTATGATTTAAAAATTGGTTTGTTATTATATTATGATTTTATTTCGAGATGGTATGCCGTATAGCGTTTCGCAGTAAAATCCTATTTGCCAAATCGTAGTGCGAATTTCAGCAGTATATATTTTTTTTTTTTTTTTTTTTTTATTTTCTTTTATTCAGGAAATTAACAGTGTATAAAAGTAAGTAGCCAAACAAGATAGATATAAAAATTACACCAGAGACAATTTTCCACTAAATGTTAACATCAAGATTATCTAAATGATAAGAGACAGAAAAAAAAACGAGAAAAGAAAGAGGATAGGAAGGGAGGGACCAGGAAGGGAAGGAGGAACATAGGAAAAAAAATACATTATGTTGATGGGTGTCCACGTATTTAACAAATTTACCAATACGATATTTGAAGTTGAGACAGGTACGTTGGTATGAATAAGTACAAGTGCAAGCTGTAGATAATAAGTAATAAATTTTAAATAATAATAATTATTAAATTTTAAATATCAAGTGTTAATTACACTGGTCGACATTTTTTTTTTAAAGTGCAGTCCCTAAAGCATAGCTAATTTTTTTATATGTATTTACTATCCTTAAACACAAAATGAAACAAAAAAAATTTTTTACAGGTCAGGTTTTTTTTATTATTTAACAAAGTGTTTTAATATAATTCTGTCATAATATGACGGGTACTTACTTAACAAAATTTGAAATTTAATTCAATTTAATTTGTTTTGCTCCTGATTTGCGCTTGTGAGTATCTTGAGAGTCTCTCTGCAGGGTCCAGCAATAGTCAGCCAGCATAGATGGGCTCCACTTTTCTTGGTATCGCTTCTCCATAGCCGCAATGTCCTGGTGAAATCGTTCGCCGTGCTCGTCACTGACATCTCCCATATTTTCGGGAAAAAAATTTAAGTGAGAGTGAAGAAAGTGTATTTTTAGTGACATGTTACATCCCATATTTTTATAGGCCATGAGCATTTCAGATACAATGCTGATATAGTCTTCACTTTTATGATTTCCAAGAAAGTTCCCGACAACATTCTTGATGGCCGACCAAGCGGCTAGCTCATCTGGTCTCAACACTGTTTTAAAATTCAGATCAGTCTAGATCTCCCTTATTTGTGGTTCCACGAATATTCCTTCTTTAATTTTTGCGTCACTGATCTTAGGAAACTTTTGCTTTAAGTAAGTCATGCCATTTCCATCCTTAGACAAGCCTTTAACAAAAATTTTCACCAAACCCAATTTAATGTGTAAGGGTGAAAGTAAGATATCTTCAGATTTTACTAAGGGAACATGGTGAACATTCTTCGTGCTAGGTATAAGGTGCTCTCTAGTAGACCAGTCCTTCTTGGTATAATGGTTTTTCCTGTCTCTGCTGTCCCACTCGCACAAAAAACAACAATACTTTGTGTATCCCGTTTGCATTCCTAGTAGGAGCCCTATTACTTTTATTAGATCACCACATATTTTCCATTCGTATTTTACGTATTTCATTTTTGTTAACAGCAGCTTCATGTTGTCATAGTTCTCTTTCATGTTTGCAGCATGACCAAGGGGAATTGACGGTTGAGTATTTCCGTTGTGAATTAAAACAGCTTTCAAACTTACTTTGATGAGTCTATGAAAAGTCGCCAATCTGCTGCGTTATGTTGCAAGCCAAGAGCTGCGAACAGACCTTCAATGTCTTGACAGTAACATAAAGTGTCTTCCATGACATATAATGGAACCAAGAGACGATGCCGGTTTCTAAAGTGCGTGATTTTTGTACCTTTTTCGAGAAGATTCCACTGCTGCAAGCGCGAACCCAACATTTCTGATTGCAGTTTTGATAAATTCAGGTCACGTACCAGATCATTTAGGTCATTTTGGTTCAACAAGTGAGGCTTCGCAGAAGTAGACACCTCCACAGAGAACTCAGAATCCGACTTTTCAGTATCAATGATAACACACGAAAAAATATGAATTTATACATATTTTAGTAAAACTCCATAAATTCCATAAAAACGTGACGTAATAGAAAAAAACTGATTAAATATCTGAAATCAGCGTGAAATTTCCTATAAGATTTAATTACTTTTGTTAAAGGGACAAAAAATGTGTTGACCAGTGTTATCGCCCTCTTTAACAAATTTCTGAATCCAATGTTCGATTCAGCGAAGATATCTATTGATGCGTATCGATCATCGTAAACCCTACACACACGGTTTAAGAAAGAGTTCTTACGGTAGTTGTTATTACAACGGCTAATGTGAAACAATGAGGACTGTCTTGTCGTTCTTGATGGGGTCCGGAAATGTATTAGTTGGACCAAGTCCATGCAGTTTAATTTGTTGTTTAAGATTTTATGTAGGAAGACTAGATCATGGTACATCCTTCGATCAGCCAAAGAAGTAAAGTTGTACGAGTGGTGAAAGTTGATGCCGTAAGAATTGTCAAGTGTGAAGTAAAATCTATAGTTTAAGTATTTCAAGAATTTAGTCTGGATGCGCTCGATTCTGTTATTATGGATGGCATATGAGGGGTTCCACACTTGCGAGCAGTATTCAAGATGCGGGCGGACGTAGGCATAGTAAAGCGTTTTAATAGTGTGTATATTAAAGAGTGATTTAGAAGTCCTTAGAATGAAACCCAACATTCCAAATGCTTTATTCGTTATTGTGTCGATATGATCAATAAACTGCAGTTTGTCGCCCAATAGAATACCTAGGTCTTTGGTTACGGATTTAGAATGGATGTCAATATTAAAGAGTTGGTATTGGTGTTTAATCATATCTCTTTTCCTGGTAAATCGAACCAAGTGGCATTTGTGTACGTTGAGCTGTAGGTGGTTCAGTTTGCAATAGGTAGAAAAGCGATTGAGGTCTTCTTGGAAGTTTAAACAATCGTGTATCTTGCTAATACGCATAAAGGCTTTCATATCGTCCGCGAATAGAAGGATTTTAGAATGCTTAAAACATTCGTCGATATCATTTATATATAATGTGTATAATAAAGGCCCAAGAATACTAATATGCATCTAATATATAATCGATGGTAATGATTAATGAATATATCACCAACAATTAGTGAAACTAAGATAAGGGTGTAAGTTTCACCATGACATGGTTGCTGCGTCCAGGGTTGGCTGCACTTATAAAAAAAATGGAATCGGTTTTTATTCTTGTTAAAATTTTGCATATTATTATAGAGTAATGTATCATCACTATCCACTAAATTGAAGCGTGTGTATACAAGCCTTCGATATACAAATATGCCACACATGTTATTTTTACATACCTGTGTCTCTGAGATCAGCAGCAAGTATACAGAACAAACTCTTGTATCGTCGATTAATCTTTATTTTAAAAAACCAACACCGATAACAGTAACTCAATACTGATACAGCGAATTATTTAAACGTCTAATCACGCTGATAAACTAAAAATTAAAGTCGTCGCGCCTCCTCTTTATATAAATAGCAATGAAAGAGTAAAAAACGGGGTCAGTTGATGTATCTTACGAATAACCACACGTTACACATCACGCCGACGTGATCATAATATAAACTCCATTATTTAACCTGTATCACATCCTATTGAATTTCCTTTAATTATTTATTTTATTATATTTCTTTATGATGGGTGTTTTTAAATATTATTCGTTGACTAGTAGTAGTAGTAGATGTAGTAGTAAACGGAGTGGGGAGCTTACTTCCAATCCTTGATATCACCTGGATCTATAAGATATTTTGTAACTACCCACTTTGTGGTTAGGTCAGTGGTCTGCTAGTAGCCCGGTACTGCTATTCAGTCCGTGCAGGACACTGACCTTCAAGTTGGGCAGATCGCTGTGTTCAAGAAAGGCTCATCCCCGTGTCTTTTTGCGGCGAGGCCTGGGCAGCGAGCAACGATGCGTATGCTGTCTTCAGGTTCGTATCCTGTCTTCAGGTCGTGTGTCCGGTGAGGAGACCGATAAGGGTTCTAAGATTCTTCTTGATCATGTCAAATTCGTAGACTATATATAGTATGACTATAGGAATGACTTTTTATATGAAAGTTATACTTATAGGTACGACTTTTTATATTGAGTTTTTAACGAAATATTTCGTTATGCCCGGCTGTTCACCCGGAATCGGGTAGTCGATGGTCGTTTCAAAAGCAGTCGCCGTAAGGTGAACAACTACCCCCGCTCTATAGGAGACAGTACTCTCTCCAGACTCCCCGACTGTTAGTCCGAATGCACAATCGATTGGCTGATGCAAATCGTCCAGGAGTGCCAGAAAATTGACTCCTGAGGGAAACTAGCCCTCAGGCCAGAGTCCTGCACGGGCTCGCACTTCATGCGTGGAGGCCGCCGGATGGGTGTCGACCCGTGAATGTGACCGACCCCTAACAAATGTGTCTAGATGGCCAACTCCAACAGGGCCCATTAGCTCAGTATAATGGCTATATTAATGTTAATTTATAAAATATATATATTTTTAATATAATGAATATGCTGTATATATTTAGCTAATAAAAAAAATAAAAAAATAATATTTGTTATATTTTTCAAGGATTGAAATGAAGGAATCAAAAAAAATATATATTAAAACATCTTTTTCAGATTTCTTTAGTTCATATAAAAGAGAAATTCAAAATCTTTTTTTTTTTTTTAACAACTCGATCCGTCAAGTAGTTTATTTTATCACCAGAACAGAAAATTATAGTTTTAAGAAAAACGCGTTGAAAGTTTTCTTTAAAGAACAGTAGTAAGTTGTTTACGCTTACAGCAATCTACAACTATCAGAGATTCGAGAGGTACAAAAATCATACTTCAACTAAAGGTTAAAAAAAACATGTTTTTTTCCTACCCCCTTAAATTTTACGTCCTCCAGCAGTGCAATAGTGGCAGGGAGTAGACTGTAGAATTCAATGCTAATGTATAAGTAGCTTTTCTGTACTTTTGCTAGTCTTATTCGGGAGGGCCCTTTCCGCTCGACTCTCTCTACAAACGCCCGTAATCGATTGGGTCGTTAACCTCTGCAATCGCAAAGTAAAAATTCAGCTGTCACTTACGCCGGCGACATTTTCGCGCGTAAATTCGCCGCAAGTCAATGACCTTGAGTAAAACGACTATAACTTGTAAACCACTATACGGATCATTAAAAGAATAACTGTAAAATGATCGCATTGAAATTTGACATCTAAAACATCTAACCTTATCGGTTCTAATCTATCTATCTATCTAGAAACGCGTTCTATTTTTTAAATGGATTTTTTGCAAGGTGACCGTTGGCTAACCAAAATTGATTAGCTCAAATCTTAGCATTTGTAAGCGTCAAACCAAGAATGGTTAACTCAAGTAGGAGGGGTTAATACGCATTTTAATATTGATATTTGAGTTCATTTGAGATCACTAAAGTTAAAACTAAGATTATGTAGTGCCAAAACTTCGAAATTTCTATCAACATCCAGTTATTAGCCCTAAAAAGCGTAAATTTTGCCTCAATTTCACCTTAGTTTGGCGAGCCGTAATCTACTTTACAAATAATGAAAACTAAAAAATATTTCGAGGCAATCCTTTCATGTAAAGAAGATTAAAAATAATTTTACCTGAAGGTTCTAATGATAACGGTTTGGTCAAAAACATTTATTTCCTGGAACAAGAATTTACAAGACGTTCGGTTTGTTTCCGTTTGAATACCTTGCTATCTCTTTCGTCGTTCTACAAAGCGCTATCTCTTTCGTCGTTCTATCTCTCTCGTCGTTCTATCTCTTTCGTCGTTGCTATCTCTTTCGTCGGTCTACAGTCCCTCTCTTTTCAACAATTAAGACCACGCGCGGGTCGCAGTTGCGGCGTCCGTACAGGGCCACCTTAAAAGAAAGCTACCGCGGGTATGGTAAGAGTGAATGTCCGCATTCATTGTAGTTTCTGTTAGGTGCCATCTGGTATACATTAAGCACTGTTACATGAACGCCGAATACAAGGTGATTATCCTTACCTAACTGAAGTATTCTCTATTTCTTACTGAAAAATACTCTTTCAGTTAATGGTGAACGAAGTTCTTCCCTGTGTTCATTCAAACACTAATGCGCCCTCGCGTCTATTCTGTTTGCTCCTTTTAGTCTTTTTTTTTTTGATGGGGTCTTTTCTAAGGTCTTTATGAGCCTTGTAACACTGCGACCATTGCTGATCTATTGTGTGCGCCACCTACTATAGTTCTGCGCTAAGCCTCGTGTCATTTAAGAACCGCAGCAGGCTTTTGGCGCCAGATTGTTTTACCTCGTCAGGTTGGAGGCAATGACCACCCAAGTCATCTTTTACACATCGGCGGGCCACGTCTTACGGTCGTAAGCCTTAATTAGCGCTTTGGAATTATTCAACCCTGGCGTGTTTTTCCAGTGGTTGACGGATTGTTCTAAACATATTTTTGCAAGGCTTTTTGGTACGCCACAGCAAGGTCTAGGGCCGTATAACGTTCCCTTTGCTCCCGTCTTAGCAAGTTCATCGGCTTTTTCATTTCCCTCGATTCCTGCATGCCCAGAACCCAACTTAGAATTACCCTGTTCTTTTCGCCCAGGGAATTCAGTAGTGATATGCAGTTTTGCACTAGCTTTTAATTAATGGTATTCGAGGCTAGTACCATAAGAGCTGTTTACTCTTTACTTCGCAGTCGTAGGTTTAATAACGTGATTCGTAGGAATAAATATCTTACCAACAATTAGTTAAACTAAGATTACCGTTATGTTAAGTCATTCGGCCCTTTTAAATCCATGTGTCATGACCATCTCATTAACATGAAGTTAAAATGCAAATATTGTTTTCATATGTGTTTGTTCCGGTAATAAATGTGTTACGCAATGCCATATTCTAATATTTCCGTATCGATTTTTTTTACGTGTCAGATTTTAACCATTTTTTCCTGTGTCAAATACGTGTGTGTACTGTTTCTATATAGCCCAGTCAAATACGAAATTTTAGGAGAAATAATTGGTAATGTATTTATTTCTTTAGGAAATTTACAATAAAAGCTTAAGCATAAAATACACAATACATACATTGGAGAAAATAACCCATAGCAAGGTTGAATCGGAGGCGTGTCTTTAAAAATATCTCATGTCGCTCCACTAAGCTACGCTTGTGCTAGAGCAGTTTGAAACTTTGCGTAGATGTTATTTGAGGCGTATCGTTAAACATAATAAATGTCCTATGCTATACTCGTATATGTTTTGCTCGAGCCGCGATCTTAGAAAAATAGGACTCCGATTCAGTGTTTCGCTTATATCTCGCTAACTGTTAGCGATATCGGTACTAAAACCAATAAAATTGCTGCACGATAAAAGTGCGGAGGCTGCACGATTATTTACCTCATCAAGCTGCAGAATAATGCCGCTTTCTACACCTAATGTTAAGCAGGTACAAACCAATGTAGAAATAAATGGAACTAGACTGGAGCCTGTTGCTTTAACTGTGTTTCTAGGGATAACAATTGACTCCAAATCACAATGGGGCCCACAAATTGAGAAAATGTCAGGAAAACTTAGCTCTGCGGCATACGCAGTTAAAACAATAAGGCGGCTGACTGATGTAGATACAGCAAGAATAGTATACTTTAGTTACTTTCATAGCATTATGTCCTATGGGATTCTTCTCTGGGGAAGCTGTGCGGACATCAATAACATCTTTATACTACAGAAACGTGCTGTAAGAGCTATATATAAACTTGGTCCTCGAGTTTCACTTAGAGAAAAATTCAAAGAGATAAATATTCTTACTGTTGCATCACAATATATATACGAAAATCTGTTGTATGTCCACAAGAATATTGACAAGTTTAAAATAAAAAGCGACACTCATAATTTTAATACTAGACATAAGCATAACCTTGTTGTACGTGCTACTCGTCTCCACAAAATAAGCAATTCTTTTTTGGACAATGTATACGCTTCTATAACAAACTTCCTCATACTATTAGAGAACTATCTGTAAATAAGTTTAAAGCTACCATCAAAGCAAAATTGTATAAAAAAGCATACTATACAATTTCTGATTATGTAAATGACAAAACGGCTTGGGAGTAAGGCTTGGACGCATCATAAGAACATAAATTAAAAATAATATTTAATTGTGTCTATATGAATAAAGAACATTTTGATTTTGATTTTTGATTTTGATTCTACGAAAAGTAGACCTTAAATAGGTAAGAAACAAATTGGTCTTCCGTGGCTCAGCTCAGTAAAGATAAATGGTTCACCTCAAACCATCATTTTAACTCACGTGGTTACAGAACTAAACCTATTCGTTGGCCTTAGAGACCATTAATAGGTCTTTAAAAACCACGTCGCCCTAGCCCGTGTTAGAGGGTTCCACTTTCCAACCATTTTTAGGGGTCAATTTATCTAATTTTTACCTCATCGAGTTTTATACCTGAAATTTTTCAATTTTTACCTTAATATTTTCGCAGTAGCTAAAATTATGCCCTTTAAACATTATTTGGTCTGCTAGCTCGCAGCCTGAGAGTTTGTGCAGTCCAACCAATTTTTTGGCTAATCTATACTAATATTATAAAGAGGTAAAGTTTGTGAGGTTGTAGGTGGTAATCTCTGGATCTACTGAACCGATTTTGAACATTCTTTACTAATAGAAATCCACGTTAGTTGTGAGTGTCATAGGCTATATATTAATCTAAAAAATAAAAAGACTTTTTCGTGGTAGTCGGATTTGCAAAGTAAGTCGGAGAAAAAACGGTCGAATGAAAATGTTTCTTACGAACGGTGCCTTAACGATGAGAGATATATGATTGAGTTCTAGAGAAAAGATCTATAGCTTGATAATGCCTACAAAAAAGTCAGCAACAGCATATGTCTAACTTTTATATTTAAGTCACAAAAAGTAGTTTTTCATATTAAAAAAATAATGTTAAATCATTAGGTCATGTTTATTGGTCATATTATCAACAATTATGAATTATTATCAAGATAAGTACATTTAAAAACAAAAGACTTTTCCCTTTTACTGCATATAATTTTCCTTTTACTGCATAAATGGTTAAAGAGATAATGCGACATAGGTATGGAACCGCGACCGTATCTCGGGTTGGAACTACTAAAAGAATGGTACCAAATAATAACATTACATCTAATATAGTATACAGAGAAGTTTTGAACAATTAAAATAAACGTAATTTATTCCATCATAATCATTTCATTCACTCATTTGAATCCCGGTAATATAGCCAAATCGGCATGCAAATACATACATACATATGCAGTAAAAATGTAACCCTCCTTTTGGCAGTCAGGAAATAAATCATAGCACTCAGTACTAACCGAACCACACTCATAATTTCATCACAAGTAAAAATGTTTACCGTCCAACGAAGTGAGCACGGGTCAGCTAGTAATTAATATTTACTTCTAATGATGGGTTTGTAGTTACCGGCATCATTGAAGTCCGTGACTAAGGACATAAGATAAAGTTAATTTACAAAATATAATTATCTTAATTTTCAAAAACACGGTGACATCTAACGTTATAAATTTGAACTACCGGTTCTTTTGTTTTTGAAAGGTATAATGAAGTTCATATTATATTGACAGAAAATTAGTTTTATGTTTGACATTTGCAAAATGGGACGCTATAAGCTCAAAAAAAACTGGGAAATATTAATAACTTACTTCCAAAGCGGTGAGTCTTTATGGCGAGCATTACCGTGCCATGCTCAACGAATTATTGTTTCCAAAAGTTGAAGAGATGAACGACGGTTGGTTTCAACAGGACAAGGTTTTTTTGCTTAATAAGATGATTTTTTTTATGTTTTAATAACATGAAAAGAAAATATTCATAAATTATTCCTTTTCGATAATTTATAAAATGACTACAACTATGGGACACACATGTCCCATGAATCTTAAATGATTAAAAACGTTGTTGAAAATAGAGAACAGGACATGTGGAATAAACTGTCATTTCATCAAACAGACTTGATTTGTAATTAAGGCGACATAAGAACTCAGAAAAATATCCGAAATGGGTGGACAGCCAAAAAATAGGCGGAGTCAATTTTGTAGGGTTTGACCAATAAAAATCCAGCGTTGCCGAAGCGTCAAGCGCAGATTCCACGTCCGCTAGCGCCGGGAACCAGACGCATACTAAACGGTCAATCGCAGTGCTAGCACAGAATAACTATCTTTACGCAGTGGTGGTATAAGGGTGTTAATGGCAAAGCATATTTAGCGTGACTCTCAGAGCGCTCTCACGTTTTAATTAATTATAATTAATTTAGGGTCTAAATAAAAAATGTGGCTAAGTGCTGTCCTAGAAAATTAACCAGTAAATATAATGAAATTATAATAAAACACACTCACCGCTTACATTGTAGAAGTAAACGCGCCTGAAAGTTTTCGAAGTCAGTTTAAAGCCTTAATGTCCAATGCAATGAGTAACTTTTTTGAGTCCAAATTTTAAATTGGTTCCTTATCGAGGGATTCGCTTAGAAACTTTTTTTAATTAATGTCTATATTTTTAAAAAAACTTATAAAACTAAATTTCTCAGATATGGTCGTTCCCAGGTATCATGTCGCCTTAAAAACTTGTTAATATTGTTTATGACTCGCTTTCCAAGGTATGATCTGGACGTATCAGAAAGGCTAACTATCCATAATAAATAATAACGATTCAATAATCATAATAACGTTACAAAATGCGGCTACGTAATTTGTGATGAAAAAAAAACTTACAAATACAACATCATCCGGTTTTGAGTCTGGCCCATATTTAAACATAACATTGTTGCTCCAGCAGTCACCGTGAATTAAAGCATTTAATTGATTACCTATAAATACGAAAATATGTTACTATTTTCAAGAAGCACAAACTACCTGAAAGCCCTCACAATTATAAATAAGATAAAAACGATTAGCGTGAAGTTTGTAGCACCCAACGTTACGGCGGCATTTCAACCGCCGTTGTCCAGGGCAGACTGAAGTACTGTCAATTAGATGGCAAACTGCTGCTGTTACTTCGCAGATTATAACGGTGGTGGGGCGGCAAAATGTAATACCACTGCAAACCACGGGTGTGTATATAGTCGAAAGCAGCTGTGGTTTAGAATACTTTGGACAAACGAAATGGCCACAGCCACTCGACTGTTGAAACACGTCAAAGCTGTTAAAAACGTTCAGCGAGAAATATCGGCGATCTGCTAATACATATTGGGTAGCGGAAGTAACCACTGGCTGCAGTTTAAAAAACCGATTGAACTATCCATAGAACAATTCTACTTTCCTCGCATGATCCGGGAAGCCATTGAAATAAGAAGAACCCCGAACTTTAATAGAGGCGACGGTTACAATACAATACAATACAATACAATACAATCAACTACTCCAGTAGATAGGCATTCCTACACTTGGATGCGTCACAAAATTAAATGCTAAAAATTTCATTATTATAAACATAACTATCGTGATAGTTGTCATGACTGTAATATTATATTCAATATTACCTACATACAAATAATCAAAATATGCTAATGTGATGAGTCAGGGAGAATAATATATTAAAATAGAAATGCAAATTCTATGTAGAATAATCAAAAAATATATATTTTATTGCCAATCCAGCAATATGCCTTCGTACTTTTTTTTTAAAATGAATTTAATTATATGAAAATTAGAATGTCAGCTATCATAATACCATTATGTTTAAAACTTTACGCATTTCATTAATCATCAACATGGAAAATAAACTCAGAATTTTCAGACTCCCTTATACCATAAATTGGGTTTCTTACCAAATTATGTATAATTATCTTTTTAAATTGGTCCTCTCCGAGGCTTTTCATTTGCTCTGGAATCTTATTATAGAAGGACAAATTTTGGTGAATAAAACTGTTTCGCACTTTGCTAAGTCGCTGTCGGTTTATGTGGAGATTGGATTTATTCCTCGTATCGTGATGATGAAAATCACTATTCACCGGAGCTTCTGTTAGGTGTCTACGATCGTACATAATATTTTGGTAGATGTAAGAAGAAAATAGAGTCATTATTCCTGATTTTACAAATAGCGGCTTACAAGAACTTCTCGGTGAGACTCTATATAAACTGCGTACCGCTCTTTTCTGGAGGAGAAAAATTCTTTTTGAGTTTGGTGCCATTCCCCAAAACAGTAGGCCATACAAACTCTCTTCTACGTGGAGCCCTCTTCTTAAAATGTTCACATCGCTCATCGCCTAACGCAAGGATGTAACACAAGATACAGTTGGGCGGTGTCGACTCCAGGATAGTATAACGATATGTGATCGTTCTTTCAGCCTTGGGATGAGCGTAGAAGACTTAGACAATGACAACTCACTATCTAGCTCCGCCAACTAGCCCGCGAGATACCAACCCTTAACGTCCGGCACCGCGGGCAGACCAAGCGCCCTCGCTACCAGATATGGCCAGATTTCTCCGGCAATCCGACTGGTTACAGGTTCGAAGTCGCTTGCACGGTCTTCTTCCTTGTGTAGCGGTGATTCGGTGTCTACCGAATCTATCGCGGACGACGACTTCCTTTGCCGGGCTCTTCGCCCGGTATCGGGTAGCCGAATGGTCGTTTCAAGAGCGAGTGCTACAAGGTAAACAACGCCCCCGCTCTATAGGAAACAAAGCCACTTCCAGACTCCCCCGGCTATCTGTCGGAGTGCACAATCGATTGGCTAACGCCTCATAGTGCGCAAACCATCCAGGAGCGCTCGAACTACGATTACCAGGGGAACTGGCCAGCAGCCACAGAGTCATACCCGGGCTCGCACTTCTGCTTAGAGGCTGCCGGATGGGTGTTGACCTGTGAGCTCGGCGGACCCTTTCACATGGGTCTTGATCGTTTAACTACACTAGTCCCATTAGCTCCCAACACAATATAGAGTGAGTATTGTGCGGATTGCAGATTTTCAAAATTCGCGGGCACCGAACTGGCCGCCCTACCACCGTTGCCAATACCTTTGTCTAGCCTAGACAACTGCGGTTGCAACGTCGCCAAAACGTTGGGAGCTACAAACTTCACGCGGTAAGATCGTTTTTATCCTATGTATAATGTCAAACAACCGCGACAAGCTTCAATCTCATCCTCACCATCTTCGTAGGATATCATGTCGGTAAAGATCTTTATGTCTCCAAGCATATCTTCATGTTTTTTATAGTATCTGATAGCTGTTTCGTATTTTGTGGGGTATTTTCCTAAAGCCACGAGTATGTCGTCAATTTTCTTTTTCGTTGACGCTTTTATACTTAAAGCGTAGTTTTCATCGTCATCGTATCCAAACCAAGGGCTTCTTTTGAAGTCTTTTGAAAAACACTGTTCCTGAAAACCAATACATTTTAGGAGGACAATTATCGTTCATTTATTTATTTACAAAAAATCGTAACATATTATACACAGAATTTTAACATCTAAGTACATTTAAATTACAGTTTATACGTCTGTTTTTATAATATCCAAATTGATCCTCAGGTACATATAGTTCAAAGTTCTTTTATTAAGCTATTGCATAGCTTTTATCGCGGGCCTAGGCCAGCGCGGCGACCGAATGAAGAAATTTCTTAACGAAAATTAATGATTTTAAACTGATAATTACGCCTAAACGAGTACTGCTTACGATTCGAAAAAAAGATATGTTAAACAAGAACATTTTCCTAATATTCTTAGGTTTGAATATTTTAGATTTTGTTTATATTACATAGTGTAATTAATTTGTGAAATTAGGTCTATCCGAACACAAAAACGACTACTACGCAAATACTATCTGGCGTATTATTATGAAACCTGCACCATTTTAAAGATAATTTAATTATCTATCTTTTCACCTACGATTTTTTTCGAAAAATCCGTTTTTTTTGCTTTATCGAATAAAAAAATCGTGCGCGGCTCTCTATCGGAAGACGTTTAAATTATTATTCCGAATCATTTGCGGCTGCGGAAGCAGTTATCTGATATCAGAAAAAAAATACTTGTGGCACTCGGGGACTGCCGCGGTAAAGCTATTGCATAGCATTTTTAACAACCTATGCAATTATAATTATTGATTTATTTAATTTATTTTATTTTTTCTGATATCAGATAACTGCGCTCTATCGGAAAACGTTGAAATTATTCCGAATCATTTGCGGCTGCGAAAGCAAATGATTCGGAATAATTTAAACGTCTTCCAATAGAGCGCCGTGCACGAATTTTTTATTCGATAAAGCAAAAAAAAACGGATATTTCGAAAAAATCGTTAATAAAAAGATAGATAATTAAATTATCTTTAAAATGGTGCATGTTTCATAATAATACGCCAAATAGTATTTGCGTAGTAGTCGTTTTTGTGTTCGGTTAGACCTAATTTCACAAATTAATTACACTATGTAATATAAATAAAATCTAAAATATTCAAAGCTAAGAATATTAGAAAATGTTCTTAACATATATTTTTTTCGAATCGTAAGCATTACTCGTTTAGACGTAATTATCAGTAAAAATCATTAATTTTCGTTAAGAAATTCTTCATTCGGTCGCCGCGCTGGCCTAGGCCCGCGATAAAAGTTATGCAATAGCTTAAAAATAAAATAAATAAATAATTATAATTGCATAACTTGTTAAAAATGCCATGCAATAGCTTTAACGCGGCAGTCCCCGAGTGCCACACGTATTATTTATTTTTTTTATTTTATTCCAACTAAAGAGAAAAACAGCGCTCGGGTCTTAAGTTAATAAATAATAATAACAATATTACGGCCAAAATAGTCTCCTGATAATATACAGTTTATGTGCGTGATGTTTATTTATTTATTTATTTATTTTAAGGAAAACCAACAGCCATATAAAATATTAAATAACAACTTAAATAATAAATGATAGCCAATAACAGGTTCTCACATATAGAAACAGTTTAGAGAATATGGAATTGCCAGCAAAAACGCTTGGCAGGGTCCGGTACTATAAATTTAAAAAACGCAAATAAAAATTAAACAAAAGGGACAAGAAGGCAAAAAAACAATATCGAGAAATCGAATACAAAAAAATAATAACAATAAAGAAAAGCAGAAGAGTAGGTACTAAAAGAAATTGTTGCTGAGGATACGTCTCGCTGATACAACACTAGTGCTAAATAGATCGATATCAACGTCGCCGCAAATCAGTTTATTGAGGTTGTTACTCGCACGCCACATATAGGTGTTTTGCATGTAATTAGATGTAACAACAGGTAGCCGAATTGGGATGGTGTGTCTCATGGATTTAACCGGGGCATTAAAAGATAGGTATGATAAAAGTTCGGTACAATCTAAAGAACCTTGGGCAATTTTTTGCAAAAAAGTGAGGTCACCGATTTCTCGCCGTTTTGCTAGTGGAAGCAGGTGGTGTTTTTTACATAATTTGACATAGTCGTCTGAACTGTATTTGTCTTTGGTACGGAAACATAAGTATTTAAGGAACTTCCTTTGGATGCCCTCGATGCGATTGGAGTATTTAAAGTACATAGGGTTCCATATTTGAGATGCATATTCCAGGTTGCTACGTACCAGAGTACAGTAAAGAATTTTAAGAGTTTTAATGGATTTAAAATCTTTGGTACTGCGCATAACGAATCCAAGAGCTCTGGAAGCCTTTTTAACTATTTTGTCTACATGAGTGTCGAAGAGCAGCTTGGAGTCGTGGTACACACCGAGGTCACGAATGATAGAGTCCCTTTGTAACTTGGTACCTTTTAGGACATAGTCGTGTAATACAATATTTCGCTTTCGAGTAAAAGTGACCACACTACATTTGGATGGATTTAAATCTAAGTGGTTCAAGGTACAATAGCGCTCGAGGCGTTCAAGGTCGGCTTGAAGTAGTAGTATGGAACATTGAATACCCTTGGGTGACGAGTTCGGCGCGATGGGACATTTAAGGCTATTCTGCTTAGAATTTGTGGGCTGTCGATATGATATGGGCGAAAGTATATTGTGGAAGAGAATTTGTGGGCTGTCGATATGATATGGGCGAAAGTATATTCTGGAAGAACGTCATATCAATCACTTTACGTCGCTGCTGAAGACTCAGCATTTCGAACCTTGCCAAGGCGTCAGAATATGAGCTATATTCATAATATTGCTTTTATCATATGTCGATATGCAACGTTTTAATACTGGCGATACTCAAAAATCAATATTAAAATGTGCTCACTAAAACCACAAATTAAAATAATCAAGATAAGAAGAATCACCTATAAAGTAGAGAAGGACGGCTCCTTACCATTTTTGGATGTCAAAGTGACGAGAAGAAGTGACAATACTCTCGGACATACGGTATATCGGAAGCCCACACATACGGACAGATATTTGCATGCAAGCTCACACCATCATCACTACCATCTACGTTCAGTGCAACGTCGCTCGTGAATCGAGCGCGCGATCTATGCGACGCTAAGCATTTTCCGAAGGAGATGGAACATGTCGATGATGTCCTTAGGAAAAATGGATACGGAAAATATCACGAGACACGCACACGATCTAATACAGACGAAACTCAGAAACCGAGCAGATCAAGAGCATTCTTACCATACGTCGAGGGCGTGACAGATCGAATAAGTAAGATGCTAAACAGATTCGATCTAAAAACGATCTTCAAACCGACCCAAAATATAGCTCGATTTTGAGGCCTGTAAACGATGTAATACCACTGCAAACTCCGGGTGTGTATAAAGTCGAATTCAGTTACGGTCTAGCCTACGTTGGACAAATGAAGCGGCCCATAGCCACGCGACTGTCAGAACACATCAAAGCTGTTAATAAAAATACGTGTGGCACTCGGGGACTGCCGCGGTAAAGCTATTGCATAGCATTTTTAACAACTTATGCAATTATAATTGTTTATTTATTTTATTTTTTTCTGATAGCGGATAACTGCGCTCTATCGGAAAACGTTGAAATTATTCCGAATCATTTGCGGCTGCGGAAGCAAATGATTCGGAATAATTTAAACGTCTTCCGATAGAGCGCCGCGCACGAATTTGTTATTCTATAAAGCAAAAAAAAAACGGATTTTTCGAAAAAATCGTAGATAAAAAGATAGATAATTAAATTATCTTTAAAATAGTGCAGGTTTCATAATAATACGCCAGATAGTATTTGCGTAGTAGTCGTCTTTCTGTTCGGTTAGACCTAATTTCACAAATTAATTACACTATGTAATATAAACAAAATCTAAAATATTCAAAGCTAAGAATATTAGGAAAATGGGCTTGTTTAACATATATTTTTTTCGAATGGTAAGCAGTACTCGTTTAGACGTAATTATCAGTTTAAAATCATTAATTTTCGTTAAGAAAATTCTTCATTCGGTCGCCGCGCTGGCCTAGGCCCGCGATAAAAGCTATGCAATAGCTTAAAAAGCTGTTAAAAACGTTCAGCGAGAAAAATCGGCGATCTGCGAACATATATTGGATAGCGGAAGTAAACACTGGATGCAGTTTCAAAATCCCATTGTGCTATTCAAAGAACAATTCTACTTTCCTCGCATGATCCCCGAACTTCAACAGAGACGACGGTTACAAACTCTCTTCTAGGTGGAACCCTCTTCTTAAAATGTTCCCGCCGCCGAACGCCGAACGCAAAGACGTAAAACAGGATACAGTGAGTGTTGTGTGCAAGACGGATTTTCAAAATTCTCGCGCTCCGAGCCCGGCCCCCCCACCACGGTTATAACCTACGCAGTGGCGGAAGCTGTACGCGGCCTACCCGCAAAACAACGGATTGACAGATCTTCAGTCTACCCTGGACAACGGCGGCTGCAACGTCACCGAAACGTCGGGTGCTACAAATTTCACGCGGTTAATTCGTTTTCTATCCTATTTATAATGTCAAACAACCGCGATAGTCTTCGATTTTATATATATATTTCAAGTATTTATTTCTAGCTACTGTACGGTTTGCGCACCGTTCGGCGACGCAAATCGGTTGTGCACTATGACTAATTGCTAAAGGAGTCTGAGGACCATGGAAATATACTGTTTCCTAGGCAGCGGGGGTGGATGTCGACCTGTTGTCATGCCACCCTTGGAATGAATGGCCTATGGCCACTCGATCCCGTGTGGCACTACGGGCAAAAAACGACCAGGTCCGCGATAAATTCTAATTAAATTACCGCTGTATTACAACAGATAGAGGTTGCGTAAGCGACTTCGGACCCGTAACCAGTCGGAAGGACCGAACGGATCCTGAAGGTTAATTCCAGACGGATAAATCCTGTCACAACTGGTAGTTAGGGGGTGAGGCTGGTTTCAGAGCCGTGCAAAAGATGCCATTGGTCCGTGATCGATTGAAACTGAATCACCGCTGAATATACGGCAGGCAGAGGTCGCGCGAGCGACTTCGGACCCGTAACCAGTCGGGAGGTTGGAGGTATCCTGATAGTTAATTCCAGACGGAGATATCCTTCCAAAACTGGTAGACAGGGGGCGAGGCTGCCGGCTGGGAAACTTGCCCGCTGCTTCGCCGTAAGGCGGTGGCCTCTGACGGACATGTTGGCTTAGCTAGAGGGTAGATTTGTATTGTCTCTAAGTCTACCCTCACCTCACGGGAGCTAGAACGATCACTATCGTTAAACCTTCTTGAGGTGACAGGTCCTCCCGTTGTAGTTGACAACCCTAGTTATGTTATTGGTAATACAATTCTAAATTATCGCGAACCGCGGCGCTTTTTGCCTGTCAATATCACACGAGATCGGGTGGCCAACGGGTCGTTTCAAGAGTAGCTGACATCAGGTAAAAAACCACCCCCGCTTCTTAGGAAGCGTATAAGATCTTTTCTAGATCCCCCTACCCCACGCTCGTTTCTGGTTATTTGCCAGAGTGCGCAGTCGAATAACTTACGCCACACGATGTGCAAACCGTCCAGAAACGCCACGACACAGCCGTGACTAGGAATACACAGTCTTTTCCATGTCCGACCCTCTTTGAGGAGGCTACCGGATGGGACTTTAATCGTGAGTTGAGCCGACCAAAGATCAGGAGTATTTTAAAATGACCCAAGCTTCATAGGAAACGCTAACTACCTTCCTAAAGTAGTATTAAACCCTTCCTCTCGCGAAGTAAAAATTCAGCTATCACTTTTGCGCGCGACCTTTTCGCGCGTAAAATCGGCGCGAGTCGACCGACCTTGATACAAACGACCATAACTTGAAAACCACTATACGGATCATAAAAAAATACTGCAAAATGATCGCATTGAATTTTGACATATAAAAAATTATAACCTGGAAATTGGGGGAGTCCGCCGTTGGTCCCGCAAGGGATGTTACGGAGCTACCGGGTTGAGACAATTAAACCTTAAAGACAAGTAAGAACAACCATACCTTCTCCTGGCAGAGATACAATGAGGCCGCGTGCATTTGCGCCAACTTCTCAAAAACCAATTTGCAGTGCTCCAAATCAAAGCCTTTTGTCTTATCCGTCACCATATATCCAGCATGGTTTAAATCCTCTAGCACGAGTATCCTACGTTGTTCCACCATATCTGAATGTATGTATCTGAGAAGCAAGAAAAGACCAAGGAAACATTAACTGAGGGAGATACGAGAAAGGAGAGATACAAGAGTAATCGATTGGCTCATCAGAATCTTGGAGGAGGGGGGGGGGGCTATGAGTTACAAAGAGTGTCCATAATAATAAGGACACTGTTAATTTCGGTAATAATTCTCGCATTTCAAAGAAATACGGTAGGACCTCGCTTATCCGAGGTAATGTTAACCATGCTCACCTCGGATAATCGAAAACTTGGATAACACGGACTCAGTCGTAAATCGAGGGGAAAACATACGGTAAACTTTTAAATGACTGAAAACGTAGTCAATGAAGTAAAAACTACATCAATTACATATTTAAATGTAGTTAGGTAACAAATGTAATAAAAAATACGTGTGGCACTCGGGGACTGCCGCGGTAAAGCTATTGCATAGCATTTTTAACACCTTATGCAATTATATTATTTATTTATTTTATTTATTTTATTTTTTCTGATATCAGATAACTGCGCTCTATCGAAAAACGTTGAAATTATTCCGAATCATCTGCGGCTTCGAAATAATTTAAACGTCTTCCGATAGAGCGCCGCGCACGAATTTTTTATTCGATAAAGCAAAAAAAACGGATTATAAAAAAAAACGTAGATAAAAAGATAGATTATTAAATTATCTTCGAAATGGTGCAGGTTTCATAATAATACGCCAGATAGTATTTGCGTAGTAGTCGTTTTTGTGTTCGGTTAGACCTAATTTCACAAATTAATTACACTATGTAATATATAAACAAAATCTAAAATATTCAAAGCTAACAATATTAGGAAAATGTTCTTGTTTAACATATATTTTTTTCGAATCGTAAGTAGTACTCGTTTAGACGTAATTATCAGCTTAAAGTCATTCATTTTCGTTAAGAAATTTCTTCATTCGGTCGCCGCGCTAGCCTACTAGGCCCGCGATAAAAGCTATGCAATAGCTTAAAAACATATACCGTAATCTGCCCTATGTACCAATTTTCATAGAATTTTAGCGATAACTCTATATAGTTTATAGATATATAACTGGTGTTTTTTTATTTAAAATAGATTATATGTATAAGGTATACGACAAAGTAATCATATAATGGAAAAAGTATCCCGGGATGTTTCTGTGATTTTTTGAAAAGTGGTACATTGAATGGAGGCAATGTGCTCAAGAATGTACCATCACAGAAATGTCATTGAATCAGTACCAATTTGTTTGGCTGGTGCGTTGCTTTGTATTTGATCGTCAACAGTAGATAATCCTAAATAATATGCAACCAAAAAAATGTTTCATGGCGAATATTTTATTATTTTTTTTCAAATTACAAAAAAAAATACCAATTACTTGAATACCAATAGGTCGAAAACAAAATTAAACTAACAGGAATGATACATCAAATGCCCTGGGTGTTCTGCAACTCTAAGTTTTCATATATTTGTAATTAATTTAGGGTGCCCTAGAAGTGCTGCCTAGAAAATTAACCAGTCAATATAAATAAATTATATAAAACACACTCACTGCTTACATTGTAGGAGTAAACACGCCTGAAAGTTTTCGAAGTCAGTTTTAAAGCCTTAATGTCCAAATCAATGAGCAGCTTTTTTGAGTCCAAATTTTAAATTGGTTCCTTATCGACGGATTTACTTAGAAACTATTTTTAATTAAAGCTTTTTTTTTAAGCTATTGCATAGCTTTTATCGCGGGCCTACTAGGCCAGCGCGGCGACCGAATGAAGAAATTTCTTAACGAAAATTAATGATGTTAAACTGATAATTACGTCTAAACGAGTACTGCTTACGATTCGAAAAAAATATATGTTAAACAAGAACATTTTACTAATATTCTTAGCTTTGAATATTTAGATTTTGTTTTTATTACATAGTGTAATTAATTTGTGAAATTAGGTCTAACCGAACAGAAAAACGACTACTACGCAAATACTATCTGGCGTATTATTATGAAACCTGCACCATTTTAAAGATAATTTAATTATCTATCTTTTTATCTACGATTTTTTTCGAATCATCGGGTTTTTTTGCTTTATCGAATAAAAAATACGTACGCGGCGCTCTATAGGAAGACGTTTAAATTATTCCGAATCATTTGCTACCGCAGCCGCAAATGATTCGGAATAATTTCAACGTTTTCCGATAGAGCGCAGTTATCTGATATCAGAAAAAATAAAATAAATAAATAATTAAAATTGCATAAGTTGTTAAAAATGCTATGCAATAGCTTTACCGCGGCAGTCCTCGAGTGCCACACGTATTATTATTTTTTTTTTAAACTCATAATTCCGTAGATATGGTCGTTCCCAGGTATCATGTCGCCTTAAGACGGAATTCTATAATCAGCGCGTGCTGCCATTGATGACATATGGCAATAAGACGTGTTCGCCAACTATTGGCCTCAAACACAAGCTTAAGATCGCGCAAAGAGCTATGGAGAGACATATGCTTGGAGTTTCACTGCGCGATAGGATCCGAATAGGAAATCCGCATAAAAACCAAGGTCACTGTCATACCTCGTAAAATTAGCAACTTGAAATGATATTGTATATGTACAATATCCATAAGGCTCGCAGAACCGACAACCGTTGGGGATAAAAGGTTCTCGAATGGCGACACGAACCAGCAGACGTAAGTGTAAGATAGCCCTTCAAAAATAAACCGATGACATTTCGCTGTCGCAGGAAGTAGGTGGAGAGAAGCAGGTCTTTGCCGTTCGTCATTGCACTTATGAAGGAGGCCTACGTCAACAGTGGATTCTACCGGCCGATGATGATGATGATGTGTTGTGACAATATAAATACCTGCAGAAGAATCTGGTCTTTAAGCCGCTGTTCCCAAGCAAATTAATAAATGTTGGTATAATGTCTCTATACATCTTAATCTCGATATCAAAAGCTTGTGATGATATAGTTGGAATTGCATCATGTTCCGCCTTTATCACCAAAGAAATTTCTTTGGCTTCATTCGCGTTGGCTCCAGTGCTTCTGAACTCGATTTTGGTCCTGTATAATGTGCTCATGAAGTTCTCTCCTTTCGGAACCAAATATGAAATCGAAACATTAAGGATTTCCGCGTTATGTTCCTTCGGGAAATTTTGAGAATTTCTGATGCAGGTTTTTAAAAAATCGTCTCTTAACCATTGTGGCAGAGGCTCGTTCGATGGATACATCATTGCTGTTGAAATCCTGAAAAAAGATAAACACGGTCAATGAGGTCATAAAATCAAATCAAATCAACTTATTTATTTCTTGATATTTCACTCCAATATCACTCCAATCACTCCAATACGTTTTCTGTACAATATTATTAAGAGTCTTGTCAATATTATTCCACAATCTTTTCAAGTCTTGTCATGACCAAATGATGCTTGCATTCCAATTTCAGCTCAATCGGATTAAGCGTTTAGGCGCACACAGACCTCAGGGCATCAAAATTGATATTTCCGTCTTCATCTCGAAAAAAAATCGTGTTCACAATACTTTCCCTCCTTGTTAGTTGGTGGGCCCTTGCTCCTGGGTGCCCTCCCCCCTCCTTGTTGGGAGTTACTGGGCCCTTGTTGAGTTGGCCACGAAGACCCATTCTGTTCAGGGTTGGTCACACTCACGGGTCAACACCTATCCGACGGTCTCCACGCATGAAGTGCGAGCCTGGGTAGGACTCTGGCCTTATGGTCAGTTTCCCCTGGGAATCAACCTTCTGGCGCTCCTGGACGGTCTGCGCACCGTGCGGCGTAAGCCAATCGACTGTGCACTCTGACAAACATATTGAGATGTCAACCACAACGGGCGAACCCGTCACCGCAGGACGTTTTAACGATTCATCGTTCTATCGACCGTGCAGTGAGCGTAGAAGACTTTGGACATTACAAATCCGACGTCTAGCTACGCCACAACCCGCAAGAGACCAACGCCTTTACCGCGAGATAGCCAGTAATGTTACCTGGCGGGCCGACACTCGCGCCCTTGCTTCCAATTGTGACCAGATTTCGGGGGGGGACTAACAGTCGGGGGAGTGTGGAAGCAGTACTGTTTCCTATAGAGCGGGGGTGGTTGCGGACCTTACGGCGACTGCTCTTGAAATGACCATCGGCCATCCGATCCTGGGTGAACAGCCGGGCAAAGGACACTGTGGTCCGCGATAGATTCGGTAAACACCGTTTCACCGCTTCGTAAGGGAGAGGACCGCGCAAGCGACCTCGAACTCGTAACCAATCGAGAGACCGGAGTAATCTGGACACAATTGGAAGTAAGGGCGTGAGTGTCGGCCCGCCAGGTAACATTCCTGGCTATCTCGCGGTTAAGGCGTTGGCCTCTTACGGGCTTGTGGCGTAGCTAGAAGGTGGACTATTTCGTCCCCAAGTCCTCTGCGTTCACTTCCAGGGAGATAGAACGACTAATCGTTAAAACTTCCTGAGGTGACGGGCTCGCCCGCTGTAGTCGACAACCCAAGTTGTTGGTTGGTGAACCAGGAAAGAAAACTCGTTAGGTGTACCCTTATACTTAAGCGATTATGTACATATACTGTAAGGGTGTACCAAATATACGACAATTAAATGCCTGTCTTGTGATGATTTTCTTAGGTTTAGCCTTAGTGTATAACTGTTAAGTCCCAAAGTTACACAAAAATGTCACAACACTAAACCAACATTGAAATTAATGCAAATGCCTGAATAATTTGCACACCATTTTTATTTATTATGATTATGGTTAACAATTTTGTCTTTTCCATTTTACTTGATTTGATTCAAATTTATTATGTTTTAAGCTATTGCATAGCTTTTATCGCGGGCCTGGGCCAGCGCGGCGACCGAATGAAGAAATTTCTTACCGAAAATTAATGATTTTAAACTGATAATTACGTCTAAACGAGTACTGCATACGATTCAAAAATAATATATGTTAAACAAGAACATTTTCGTAATGTTCTTAGCTTTGAATATTTTATATTTTGTTTATATTACATAGTGTAAAAAATTTGTGAAATTAGGTCTAACCGAACACAAAAACGATTACTACGCAAATACTATCTGGAGTACTATTATGAAACCTGCACCATTTTAAAGATAATTTAATTATCTATCTTTTTATCTACGATTTTTTTCGAATAATCCGGGTTTTTTTACCTTATGTAACAAAAACTGCTTATTTTGTTGTCTTGTTTTTCGCACCTTTGTGCAGATTATGTTCGCTGCACCCGTTTTTCCATGTTTTCCCCGTGTTTAGTCATGTTTCCTGTTGGTTTTCGCTGTTTTCATGACTTTCTCCCATATTATGACAATTAAATGAACCTTTTACGAAATTTCGTAAACATCAAATTTTTGACAGATAGAGCTGTGCAGTCGTAATTTTTATCGCTCTAGGCGATTCTGGCGATTAATCGCGGTTGTGCTGGTCTAGCCCTACCTGTTATGGCTGACTTCCGCCGTCCTGCAATCATTCTATTTCGCTTCAACATGGCTAAGAGACAGACAGAGAGATTGGGCTGTGAGAATTGGCGACCGCCAGAAGGAGTAAATCGGAGAGTGACCGCCTGGCGGTAAAAAAATTTGTTATGTGAAGTGTGTGTGATTTATCTGCTTGCGGCATCTATGACCTTCTGACACATGCGTATTTTAATTGCTGCTAATTAAGTAACGAAATCGTCACTAAATGTGACGAGACTTGCCTCCACGTCAGGAAATTTGCCTTCATATCCGGAATTAACCTCTTTATTTGACTGAACACATGTGACGTGCCGATAAGCGGAATTTGAAGAAAAGGGTGCCTGTGGGCGAATAAACACGGATACTTTGCATAACCTTGTGTTTCTTTTTGTGCTGTAGACTTTTGTGTCTGAGGAAAGGGGTTTTCTGTTGGCCAAATTCAGTGCCGATCAATATAACCCACTCTCTGAGATCGATTTTTTTTTTAGGTTAACTTTCTTTCGGGTATCTTTCAAAATTTCTTTCGGGTATCTTTTTTTAATATAATTAGTTTCCTTCTTTTTCTTTAAAAGGAGGTGGCGTCCTTTTTTTTTTTTTTTTTTGCTTTCATTCTTTTGGGTTTTGGGAGTTTCTACCTTGTTTCTTCCAAACACGGAAATTAGTTTTTTGAGGTTATAAAATTAGCGCTCCAACGTTAGGCCTGTAAATTGGATTTTGGCTTCCAGAATATTCTTTTCCTCAGCCATTGAAGCACGATTTTTTAAGCACTTTGTTTTAAAATTGTATAAAAAAAATTAGAAGCATTTTTTTTTGTTTTTATATAATTTTCATTCATAGCGATTACCGTGAAAGAGGTTTATAAGCACCGTCTTTTTGTTTTTTGTATTGAACATCATCTTTTGTCATTATATAGCAGCATTCTTTTTGTAATTTAAAGCGGTTACCGCAAAGAAGTATTTTGTACTTGCCGTTTTTTTTTATGGTTACTATATTTTTTTTGTCTGAATCTTAGATTTAAAGGCAATTGTTTAGCAGCAGATTTTGTTATTTTAAGGCGGTTTCCGCGAAAAAGTTTTACGCTTGCCGTTTAAGTTTGTTAATATCATACTAATTATTTTTTGTTAATTTTCAGATGTGAAGGCAACATATCTTGGTGGAGGTAAGCAGCAAATTGTGATCAGAAGTGCCGCAAGCAGTGAAAAAAAGTCAGTTTATTCCATTTTATTTTTTTAATATTTTTTATTTATTTTGGTTTTAATTTTTTTGGTGGGATTTAAATTATATATATAGACATGATGGCGTCTCCAGCGATAGTGTATTATGCTGCGTCACATTTAGTAAAGGCAGAACTCGATTATGAGTTCACGATTCGTGAGGTCACTCCAACCAATGTTGAAGCGATGAGAAAACAATTTAATTCACTCTTAAGGGAATTTCCCGCAGAATCAATTACCTCAACGGATTTAGATCCGGATTCAGAATTTCAAGAATGTTCGATTAGACTTTCATGTCTCCAAGAACTTATAGAGGAATTTATGAATAGCAAACAGAAACTTTTATATAAACGAATTAGCACTAAAACTGCACATATCTTTCATAGAATTTCACGCATAAATCCTGCTAATTCAGACTCCAAGAAATTATTAGATAATTTAAAGGAGGAAGTTTTGGAAATTGTCGTTTTGTTAGAAAAATATTTAGATATTGTTCGTTCGCCTAGCCCGTTACCAAATCCTGTAGTTCTTCCGATACCTTCTACTTCATTGCACGAGGGTGAGAAGCTTAGTCCTGAGGTGGTTCCTTTGGGCAGGAATTCTGAAGTGACGTCAGCTCCGTATATACAGCATGTTGATACGAAACCAGTTCCTTTGGACAATAACTTTGTCATTTCTGATGAACGCATTCTTAAACCTTTAAATCTTGGTTTCACATTTGACGGCGATTCCTGTGTGGTCGAGTTCTTAGAACGATTGGATGAGATTAGGTTTTCGCGTAATATCTCGGATGCCAGGATGCTGAAATCGGCTTGTGAACTATTCCAGAAACAAGCGCTTAGTTGGTACCGTGCTAGAGCTTCGAGCATTTCCAGTTGGAAGCAGTTAGTTGCTGCACTCCGCTCCGATTTTGGCAGTTTAAATTACGATGCTGAAGTTTTGTCGTTTGTACGGGGACGCAAGCAAAAGTCGGACGAGAGGATGCATATTTTTGTTTCCGTCATGTTGGGCTATTTCAACAGGTTGTCAAGGCCATTGTCTGGTGAGGAACAATTAGGAATTATCCTTTCAAATATCTCAATTTCTTACCAACGACATTTCATGCTAGTTGATATAAATTCAATCGACGAACTTCTGCGTTTAGGAAAAAAAGTTGAAAATGCACAACAGCGTATCAACGCATCTAATGCAGCCACTCCTGCCCAAGCGAAGGTCAAGCCTTCTGGCTCGAAAGCAGTTTATGCGGTCGACGAGTCTCCTACCAAATGTGCGACGGAGGAAGTGAAAGTTGAACAGAAGTTAAAAGAGTGTAACGTTTCTTCTGCTGGTCCATCCAATCGTGGTGGTTTTAATCGTGGTGGTTCTCATCGCGGTGGTTTTCATCGTGGCGGTTTTAATCGTGGAAATTTTTCCCGTAATGATTTTTCTTATGCTAATTCGTCTTCTGGTAATTACAACCAAGGAGCCAATAATAGTTCGCGTGGTTCACGCGGTGGCACTCATCATGGCTATTCTAAATATTGCTATCGTTGTGGTAGGTTTAACTACACGGTAGCCACTTGTCCGGAATGTTCTAAGAATAACCGGCCTGGTAATTCCCCGGTTTCAGAGCCAAAAAACTCGAAAGGCGGGGCAGAATAGAGGATTTTCTACATTCTGCCTCGATATTGTTTGCAAATGAGAAGGATAACCGTCGCCCTTTCTTAGAAGTTTCACTTGGTGATATAACTGTTTGTGGATTACTCGACACTGGATCGAGTGTAACGATTTTGGGTGCTGATTCACATAAATATTTAGTTGATATCGGTTTTACTCTTAATAAGTCTCCGTTGGTGACTTTATCCACTGCTAATGCAAGTTCGGTTAAGACGATTGGGTCTATGTTTCTTCCTTTTAAATTCAATAATCGATGCCAGGTTATTCGAGCTGTTGTAGCTCCTGATATAGGTACTTCCCTTATTTTGGGAATTGATTTTGTCCGAGAATTTGAGTTGGCTCCGGAAATATTAAAATTCGTCAAGTTTGAGTCCTGCGATGCGATTGTTTGGCATCGAGTCAGTGAAGTGAGGGCCTTGCGGCCTTTTGCTTCATTGACTGGAGACCAACGATCGCTAGCAGACAGAATGATCAATAATTTTGAAAAAATTTCTTCCGAAGTCAAAGGTCTCGGTCGTACTAATTTGTTGTCCCAGGTTATTGATACTGGAGATCATCCTCCAGTGAAACAGCGTTACTATCCTTTGTCTCCAGCTAGATTGGCGCTGTTGAATGAAGAAGTTGATAAGATGTTAGAGTTAGGTGTTGTCGAACCTAGTTCCGGGGGTTGGAATAATCCAACAATTTTTGTTCCAAAGTCAGATGGTACTCTTCGTTTCTGTCTCGATAGCAGGAAGCTGAACTCTATCACGAAACCGGATGCGTATCCCCTGCCGAGAATTACTACTATCTTGGACAGTTTGAGAGATGCGAATTATTTATCTTCTATCGACTTATCCTCTGCCTTTTGGCAAATCCCTTTGGATCCTTCTTCACGAGAGAAGTGTAGCTTCACTGTTCCTGGTCGAGGATTCTTCTGCTTCAGATCTTGCGCCTTCGGCCTAAGAAACTCGCCGGCGTGCATGCAAAGACTGGCTGACAAATTGTTCGATCCCTCTTTCGAAAACAAAGTTTTCTGTTACCTAGATGACATAATTATTGTATCTGCTACTTTTGAAGAACATATAACTTTGTTAAACAAAGTATTAGATCGCTTGTTGTATGCCAACCTTTCTATAAATTTCAAGAAGTGTCAGTTTCTCCGTCAGGAATTGAAGTATTTAGGGTATGTAGTTGATTCTCACGGTCTACATACCGATCCCGAGAAGGTAAAATGTATTCTCGATTTTCCTACTCCAAATTCTCCAAAAATGGTAAAGAGTTTTCTTGGTATGGCCGGTTGGTATCGTCGGTTCATTAAAAATTTTTCTAGTATTGCTGCTCCCTTATCTCGGTTGACAAGTACCCGCAAAGGTGCTCCCCCTTATGAGTGGACGCCCGAGGCGGAAGAGGCATTTCAAAAACTGAAATCGGCCTTAGTTTCTAGTCCGATTTTGGCCTGTCCGGATTATTCAAAACCGTTCGCTCTTCATTGCGATGCATCGTTGTACGGTTTAGGCGGAGTTTTAACCCAGGAAGTGGATGGCGTCGATCATCCTATCGCTTTCACGAGTAGAACACTTTTACCCGCTGAGACGCGATATTCGGCTACCGAACGCGAAGCCCTAAGTGTTATTCATGCTGTCGAGCATTTTCGCGGTTACTTGGAGGGCGGTCCCAAATTCACTATCTTTACAGATCATGCCAGCTTACGTTGGTTTTTGCGCTTAAAAAATCCTACCGGCCGTCTGGCTCGATGGGGTATTCGTCTATCTGCTTTTGATTTCGAGATCGTCCACAAGAAAGGTGTCGATAATGTGGTTCCCGACACGTTATCTCGGTTGCTTCCCGTTTCCTCTCTGTCTGTTGTTTCCGACTCATGGTACAACGATTTGTTTAAGGCAGTGTCTGAAAATCCCGCTGGATATCCAAATTTCCAGATTAAGGACCATGAATTGTTTAGGTACTCTAAAAGCAAGTATCAACTCACCAGTTGTTACGATTGGAAGTTAGTTGTTCCGTTGCAGCTTAGAGAAAAGCTTATTCGAGAAAATCATGAGTCTGATTTGGCTATGCATTTTGGAATTTTTAAGACACACCGTCGTCTTTGTCTTCGTTACTTTTGGCCTAATTTACACGGAGACGTAGTTAACTTTGTTTCTAAATGTGAAACTTGTCAGCAATACAAACATTCAAATATTTCCCCTTTGGGTCAGTTAGGAAATCCTAAGTCCTGTGCCTTCCCGTTCCAAATGGTCTCGGTCGATCTGTTGGGTCCTTATCCGATGACGAGGAACAGAAATATGCATATTCTCGTGGTGACAGATTGTTTTAGCAAATACTGTTTACTTTTTCCGTTAAAACGTGCTACCAGTAAACTTGTAAGTTACGTCGTTGAACATAATGTATTCCTTCGCTATGGTGTTCCGCAGTATTTAATTTCAGACAATGGAAAACAGTTTATCGGAAGGGAGTTCACTGAACTGATTGCGAAATATAAAATTCCAAAAGTATATTTAAACCCGAAATATTGCCCTCAAGTTAATCCAACTGAGCGTCAGAATCGTAGTGTGGTCACTGCGTTATCGTTGTGTGTAAAAGACGATCATCGCAGCTGGGATCTCTACCTTTCTGAGATTCAGATGGCCATTAACGCGGCAGTCTCGGAATCAACAGGGTTCAGTCCATTTTTCCTAGTCCATGGTCGTGAACCAAAAATGAATGGTTCTTTTTATGCTCAGGCGCCGGAATCTCAAGCAGAGGTTATTTTTGGTAGTAGGTTGTCTTACGCTCAAAATTTGAGTGAATTATCTAACATTTTTCATGTAGTGCGGCAGAAATTGTTAAAATTACATGCACATAATAAAGTTTACTATGATCGAAAACACCGTCCTGCGGAATTTCAAGTAGGCGATACGATCTATAAAAAGACTTATTATCTAAGTAATGCTGGGAATTATTACATTTCCAAATTTGCCCCAAAATATGAAAAATGTAAAATAATTAAAAAACTCTCTGCGTTAGTGTACGAGTTAGAAAATGCTACAGGGAAGAATATAGGTTCCTGGCATATTAAAGATTTTAAGCTAAATCCGAATAGTTCAGAATAGTAGTATCGGAGTTCTTCGCGTTAACATTCTATTACAAAAATTGTCTATCTTGGGTGAAACTAAAATGAGCCCTTTAAATTGTCTTTACAAAGGCATTGTACCAAGTGGTATCAATAGCTGAAATCATTTTGTTTTGTCAGTCATGCTAGCATTTCTATCTAGCATTATTGTTCTAAGAATGTCTCATGTCCGGGATGAATGAATGGGGATTGGTATGAAAGGTAGTAAATGACAACTACTATAGTCTCTTAGTAAGTAAACGTTTAGTCGAGGTCTAACGCTAGAGTTATTGTTGTTTTCGGTAGGAGTCGGGTATCCGCAATGAGTTGATCCTTCCTTAGTTGTTGGAAGTTGTCGGAGTTCCATAAGTTTTTTTTTGGTTATGTTGGTGTTGGGTTTAATTTCTTGATTTTCTTTTCTTACTCTAGTGATAAGAGTAATGGGTGTAAGTTTTAGTTGGTAAAAGTTTGCCTCTGCTATTGTTACTGAACGGATTAATTGATTATAGTTAACGTGAAGAAGGTTTGTTAAGTTAGGAGTTGTTAGTTGATGCTTTGACGTTTTTGTTATCCTATAGTAGGATAAATTGAATCGGGACGATTCGTCTGAAATCGTCGTTGGCTCTTCCGATTTCTTTTTTTGGAGGGGGCTGTAACAAAAACTGCTTATTTTGTTGTCTTGTTTTTCGCACCTTTGTGCAGATTATGTTCGCTGCACCCGTTTTTCCATGTTTTCCCCGTGTTTAGTCATGTTTCCTGTTGGTTTTCGCTGTTTTCATGACTTTCTCCCATATTATGACAATTAAATGAACCTTTTACGAAATTTCGTAAACATCAAATTTTTGACAGATAGAGCTGTGCAGTCGTAATTTTTATCGCTCTAGGCGATTCTGGCCGATTAATCGCGGTTGTGCTGGTCTAGCCCTACCTGTTATGGCTGACTTCCGCCGTCCTGCAATCATTCTATTTCGCTTCAACATGGCTAAGAGACAGACAGAGAGATTGGGCTGTGAGAATTGGCGACCGCCAGAAGGAGTAAATCGGAGAGTGACCGCCTGGCGGTAAAAAAATTTGTTATGTGAAGTGTGTGTGATTTATCTGCTTGCGGCATCTATGACCTTCTGACACATGCGTATTTTAATTGCTGCTAATTAAGTAACGAAATCGTCACTAAATGTGACGAGACTTGCCTCCACGTCAGGAAATTTGCCTTCATATCCGGAATTAACCTCTTTATTTGACTGAACACATGTGACGTGCCGATAAGCGGAATTTGAAGAAAAGGGTGCCTGTGGGCGAATAAACACGGATACTTTGCATAACCTTGTGTTTCTTTTTGTGCTGTAGACTTTTGTGTCTGAGGAAAGGGGTTTTCTGTTGGCCAAATTCAGTGCCGATCAATATAACCCACTCTCTGAGATCGATTTTTTTTTTAGGTTAACTTTCTTTCGGGTATCTTTCAAAATTTCTTTCGGGTATCTTTTTTTAATATAATTAGTTTCCTTCTTTTTCTTTAAAAGGAGGTGGCGTCCTTTTTTTTTTTTTTTTTTGCTTTCATTCTTTTGGGTTTTGGGAGTTTCTACCTTGTTTCTTCCAAACACGGAAATTAGTTTTTTGAGGTTATACTTATCGAATAAAAAATTCATGCGCAGCGCTCTATCGGAAGACGTTCAAATTATTCTGAATCATTTGCTTTCGCAGCCGCAAATGATTCGGAATAATTTCAACGTTTTCCGATAGAGCGCAGTTATCTGATATCAGAAAAAATAAAATAAATATAATTGCTTAAGTTGTTAAAAATGTTATGCAATAGCTTTACCACGGCAGTCCCCGAGTGCCACACGTATTATTTTTTTTACTTACATTTCTAATAGGGTAGGTACACTGATATTTACACAAATGTATTCCCCCCTGGAACAGATTATACAATATTGTATTGTCGTATACAGTATTGTATTATACAGTGTTGTATTGTATAGTATTGTAGAGTAGCGACAACCTATGCAAATTTCTTCGATCGCGAAATCAGAAGAACGCCAAACTTCAAATGAGATGAAGGACATTCCACTACATGGAACCTGCTAATTAAGAAGATGTCATTGCCGATCCCGGACAACAGGAACGTTAATCAGAGCTCAGTGAGTTACTTATGCACAGACGATTAAAAAGCTGAATTCACTCTTGTTTACATATGTGCAAATTATATTGTGAGGGATATGTGAGGTATGTGAGGATACCTCACATATTTATATTGTGAGCGATATGTAAGGTATGTTGTGTGAGATATGTGAGGGTGTGTAAATTGTGTGTGTCTAAATGTGTCGCTATTTTTGAAATGTCATGAGGATAGTTTCAGTTTTCGTTCTTCCATTACTAACTAATCACTGAATGAGACTTTTTCTAAGAACCACCTGTGTCAACCCTGAAATATCGGAGTGTTTCCTGATATATTCATTAATCTCGGAGTAATGTAATGCTATTGGTGTTGCCCAAACGATGTAAATCTCCTGGGCACTATATAAAGCTGATAAACGAGCAGCTTCTTGTGGCTAACACTTGGTTTGAAAAAAATCAACTTTTCATAAACCCATCAAAAACGGTAGCGATGAAATTTTCAACTACTAAAAAGAGTAACAAAAATATTACGATTAAAATGGAATCAGAAAATATAAATATTGTCAGAAATACTAAATTCTTAGGGATCACATTAGATGAAAATTTAAACTGGAATCAACATATCGATAATTTGTGTGCAACTTTGTCATCGGCAGTCTATGCTATAAGAAAGGTGAAATTTCTGGCTGGCGAACGTGCAGCGATCAGTGTGTATCACTCCTGCTTCCATTCAAAAATGTCTTATGCGATACTACTATGAAGTAATGCAACCGATACCCATCGCGTTTTTGTGCTACAAAAGCAAGCCGTTAGGACAATTTTTGGTGTAAGCAGAGAAACACATTGCGCCCCTTTTTTTATTAAATCTGGTATCCTTACCATGTCGTCCATGTACATATATCAGTGCCTTTTATACGCCAAAGAGAATGTTTTAAATTGCGAGCTTCACTCCACTCGGCATAGCCATAATATGCGACATAAAAACAATGTGTTATTGCCTAAAGTACGCTTGACTAAATATCAAAAAACATTTTTATATATTAGTTTTAAATTGTTCAATGCTTTGCCATCATCAACGAAAAGACTTGAGATGGCAGCATATAAAATCTGCTTGAAAAATCAGTTAGTCAAACATGCCCTTTACAAACTGGACAACTTTTATGATATTGCGTCCACAATTGCTTGATTATAAATAACCATATTATGACTATACTTTCGAACTAAGTTTTAGATTTTATTGACATTGTTTTTAATTACGCATGTTTCAGAATTTTTCTTTTTATGGTATTTGATTGATTATTTTGTAAATTTGACTATTTTTAAGTAATCACCTCTGATTACAATTATTTTTTTTCCTTTTAATTAATCAAAGCGGTTTTATCATCCGGTAAATTATGATTGTAAAATTTGACATGTTCCTCAGTATTGTGAAATGCTTTTATGGAATAAATAAATGATGATGATGATGATGATGATGATATATTGGTACCTATACTACATATTGGTACCTGCGCCGATGTTGTGTTCTTAGCATAGAACGATGTCTGCTTGCACGCAATTGAAATTTAAAGCAGTTTTCAAACAATACAGTTGCCTAATATCAAGTATTTTCGCTTCGAGAATAACTCATTAGAAGAACACATATTTCATTTTTTGAGTATAATACGAATAACAAGTCTTTCGATTGTAATTGTAGGGTATGCTCTGCACCCCAGAATAGCGTATGTCATTATATATTAGCATATAGCGTAGAACATCATGTTTAAATGACCAAGTTTAAGAATATACCTTAATTGCTGCCTTGTGGTATAACTAAAGTCAATGTTTTTGGGTCGCTTTCCACTTTGCCATGCTTTACAGCAGGCGCGGATCTATGGGGGGCAGAGGGGGCGACCGCCCCCCCCCCCTCCCCCAACGAGGATTGAAAAAAAAATTGATGACAAAAAGCGGGCAAGATTCCTGAATGACGATTACCTACAATCTACAGATTTTATCGTCTTACTACACTGACGATTATACGTCTACACTGACGACTAAACGACTACACTGATACTTTTACATAAGAGTCTCCTAGGAGTTCCTGCGACAGGAGTTCTGGGAGAATGCAAGATCTGGATAGAAAGTTTTAGAAGGGAAAAAAGAAATAATCCCGCTTATTCGGAACCAAAAAATATTCTAGATGTTCTAGATCTGGCCAACGAATTCATCTACCCTGGCATACATCGCCTCATCCTTATCATGGCCTCCCTTCCCGTAAGTGTGGCGACTGCCGAAAGAAGTTTTTCAACTCTGAGGCGACTAAAAACCTGGCTGCGATCCACGATGGTAGAGGATAAGTTAACAGGGTTGGCAATCCTGCGTATTTTGATATTCCAGTAGACAAAGAGAAGATATTTGAAAGATTTGCAAAGAAAAAACACCGGAAACTGCAATTTGTAATTTAATTCTGTATTATGCACTATTATGTATCATTTATTCATTGTTCATTTAGAAGTAAAATAAAAACGTATGAGTGTATTCATTATTTCTTTTCCCTTTTTATAATTCTTAGTTATTTAATTACCTATCTCTATTCAGCATATTGGATGCCCTAAATTCACACTATAATTTATTTTAACTATCTATAGACAGAAACCCACCCCCACTGTCCGCCCCCCCCCCCCCAAAACAAGACGTAGATCCGCGCCTGCTTTACAGTGTGAATCCTACTTTGGGATAGTCTTGGAACCATCACCGTGCGACTACACAGATATCATATCCCATTAACCTTTTTAAGAGACTTTTATGAGATATGGTATCGAAGGCCTTCTCCAAGTCTAGAAAGACGGCCATACATTTTTTTTCTGAGTCTAGTGGTTCTGTTAAAGTTTTTGTCACTTCCAATGGCAACATTTTGGGCATATCGTGTTACCAGGTTTTTGCTACTGTGTGTTTGTTTATGACATTTCAATTGTACACTTTGACCATTCAACTGTATATTTTTGTGAATTAAAGTTATAAAGTTAAATTAAATTGAAATTAAATTTAATTAAATACCTGAGAGCGAGCGAACGAAACACACATCAAACACGAGGAGTAAGTGCAGTGCAGACTGACAGAAGACTGGCGCGGCGCTGCGGGGAGTGGTAGTGGGTGGAGCATCGGTGTCTTTGACCCGAGCGAGTTACGACGATAGCGAGAATGTGTTAGGGCTCTCTAGACGATCAAGCATGCTTGTCAAGCATCGCGCCGCGGGCTGGGAGGGGATCGTAAACCGCAGGAAATAAGCATATATATATTTTTTTAATATTTACGAAAAATGCCTAATTTTGTAGTTTATACAAGGGAATCACATCATTCATCAATCAATTACGTCTAATTAACCTGACTCCCTGGTATACAACTACAAAATTAGGCATTTTTAGTAAATATTTAAAAAAATATTTGCATATATCCTGCGGTTTACGATCCCCTCCCAGTCCGCGACGCGATGCTTGACATGCATGCTTGATCGTCTAGAGAGCCCCTTAAGTTCTCTCTAGACCAGGGTTTCCCAATTAGTGGTACGCGTACTTCCAGGGGTACGCGAAGTTACATCAAGGGGTACGCGTGGCAATCTCTTGACTGAGTTGTTTCAAAGTTGTACAAAGAAAAACGTGCCGATTTTTGTCAAATTAAATTGTTTTTCGCCGTCATCAACTATCTGTATTTTATGGTATTATTTAGTATTCCTGCAATAAGGGGTACGCGAGTTTGAGGTCTTTCTTGAAGTGGTACGCAAGAAAAACTAATTGGGAGACACTGCTCCAGACGATCAAAATTGCTTGTCAAGCACGTGAATCTTTCGTGCTTGATGAGTCATTTTGACCGTCTAGAATTAAGCTTGATAAGCCAACTACGTGCAGTGGAAAATGCTTGACAAAAATTTATATTTTTGCAATACTTGTCAAGCCTTGCTTGACCGTCTAAAGCAGGGGTCTCCAAACTAAGGCCCGCGGGCCAAATCCGGCCCGCCAGTGACAGCAATCCGGTCCGCGACAGCTAATGGCTTATTGTTGTTATTATTGTTGTTAATATTCTTGTGATAAGTTGGATACTTGTATCAGAATTCACAGAACGATAATAACTGAGTTTTATATACTTGCTAGGTAAGCCTCTCGAGGAATGCTTATCTAGCAACTGTCAACCAGTCGTCTAAACCTTCCGATCCCATTCACTGTTTCTACTTCCCAACGGGTAGTACTAGCAGTATTTACTTTTTTGAAAATATGGCTAATCCGATAACCGTTAATAATATTGTTCTATAAGAATTATTTAAAGAAATTAATTACCATTTTGTTTACGGTTTATCTAAATATCTAACTTATAAAATACACACCTAGTGCTAGTAAATAAATATCTAGCGAGCAACCGCTACTATATAAGAACTTTAAATTACGTCTATTTAACGTGACTTCCTGGTATAAAACTGCAAAATTTGGCATTTTCAGTAAATATTTTTTTTTTAATGCATATTTCCTGCCGTTTGCGATCCCCTCCCAGCACGCGAGACGGAGACGCCGTACGGTAAATGAAAAAAAGAAGCTTGATAAGCATGCTTATGTCTCCCTAGACGTCAAAGCTGATTTTTCAAGCACGCGGATTTTGCCCAGCACGCGACCCAGTGTATAAATGCTTGACAAGCATACTTAATGTGTCATAAGGCCACGTCAAGCCTTGCTTGTCGAGCACGCAAATACCTGACAATCAATTTTGATCGTCTAGGGTGCCCTTTACGGCGAGCGCGAGACCTTAGACGGTCAACATCACTTGTCCAGCACGTGAAATTTTCGTGCTTAACAAGCAATCTTGACCGTCTAGAACTAAGCCTGATTGCTTAACAAGCAACCTGTGTGCTGTGATGAAAATTGATATTTTTGCAATGCTTGTCAAGCCTTGTTTGACCGTTTAGATAAATGTTTGTCAAGCAACTCACATCCAGTGGTCTCGAACCTTCCGAATTTTCAGTATTTCTACTCATATGGGGTCCGTCCTACCGAAATCCCGAAATGTAACGATTTTTCAGGATTTCTGAGAATATAAGGAATTTTAAGACTAGATTATAGCTTTTTTTAGACTAAAAATACTCTTTTTACTACTAAATACTGCTAAATTTTAGTAATTTAGGAACTAAGTCTAAGTCTCGTCAAATTAAGAGGATGGATCCAATACCATCGTTTCTTATTCTTTTTCTGCGTTAGCGCGAGCAAATATGCAATAAGCAGTAGTAAATATTTCGAAGTCCATCATTTTCATCTACTCCCGCAAACACGACGGATGGATGTGCCAATAGCCCAGGAACGACTGAGTTCTGAAATGTCGGTCAGTAAAAATCGGACGTGTATGGAGTGAATCCGATCCGATAGTGTGATCAGACAATCGAAACCAAATAGGACGTGTATTGCCGGCCTTAAAAATATTTATGACCAACTTACCGGTTTAGATCGATCGGTTTAGTTCGATACCTGTAATACCATATTTCCCAAGTTTCATTAGGAGCATTTCATGGGATACTGTGTCGGGGGCTTGCGCTGGGTCGGGAAGTACAGTAATACACTTTTTGTTGGCGTCTTCATACCTAGTGATATGCTCCGACATTTTTAGTACTGCATCTTGTGTTCCCATTTTTGGATCTGAAGCCGTATTGGTTTTCGGATGACATGTGATTGGTTTCTAGATGATTACAGAGTTGTGTAATTACTATTTTTTCCAAAATTTTTGCTAAAGCATCAGGTACTGGTATCGGTCGATAATTTGAGGGATCAAACTTCGGTCCATATCTGTCACCTGATACTTGATAAGAAAAATATTTTTTCGGTTGATTATGTTTAAAAAAAAAAATGATAATATTATATTAATTAATTAAATTCACAAGTATATGTGCACAGTAAGAAACCTTTTTAGGCTACTTAATTTATTGGTCAATTTAGTTATATATTAATCTATATACTTATTTATTTATTTTACTTATCTATAAACTTAAATATTTTCTTTTTCTTTATTTAATATTAGTTCTTTATTTATATACACATTTATATATTTATAATAACCTTAACATTTATAAGAATGAATGAGCGATCGGAATGAATGAGAAAAAAAAAAAAAAAAAGAAAGAAAGTGAAGTCACTATGATTAAAGTGAAGTCTTAAATACTATCACCCCAGAACAGATATACAATCTAGTGGGGGGATAAAATCCACACAAATGCAATCTTATCTGCTTCGCAAAAATCAATTGTATTGTTTTTGGATAATTTTATAAAAAAAAAAAAAAATTAAAAAAGATATATACACGGTTTATATATATATATATATATATATATATATATATATATATATATATATATATATATATATATATATATATATATATATATATATATATATATATATATATATATATATATATATATATATATATATATATATATATATATAAACAAATATACACCCGTGTAAAAAAGGCGCGCTCCCACAACAGCCTTCAGAGTTATACTAAATTCTATACCTACTCAATAGGGCGATACAAATAATAAGGAAGAATTATGCAGAGCCATGACGATAATCATTTCTACATATTTAAACGCCAAAAATAAAACTTGTGATATATTATGTAATTTTCTAAAATAAAAAACAGTATTTTGAATATTTTTAGTATTATTGCGACACAAAAATAAATTAAATATCCTAATTAGAAGACTCGAACATTTTTATCTGGAAAGAAAAAGAAATAATTATTATTATGACTGATTATTATGCAATAATATTATGCAATGATTAATATGCAATAATTATTATGCAAGATTTGATTATTACTATTATTATTATGATTGATTATTATGCAATACAAATAAGGAAAAATAGATATGAGCTCATACGAAGACCTCATATGTAGATTCAGTACCACTTTCGAAGTGTCATATATAACGAGTGAACCCGTCATGGTATAACCCGTGAAGGTATAACGATATATTATCGTTATTTCAATCTGGGTTGAGCGTAGATACTTGGAAACGAAACAATCCACCAACTAGCTCCGCCAAGTGGCTTTGCAGGGGCTGTCCAAGCGTCCTCGCTTCCGGTCATGGCCGGATTCCTCCGTCCTTCTGATTGGTTACGGGTTCGAAATCGCTCTATAGTTTAAATTTATCGCGGACCATGGCATCCATTGACCGTCTGTTCACTCGGGATCAGGTGGATAATAAGTCGTTTCAAGAGCGGCTGCCATCAGGTAGAGAGCCACCCCGCTCCATAGGAATCAAAGTCGTTTCCCCGGTTATCGGTCGGAGTACATAATCGATTAGCTGACGCCGCACGGTACGCAAACCGTTCAGATGCCCCGAAAACCGATTCCAGGGGAAACTAACTCACCTGCAACTAGAGCTGTCAACTACAACATGCGAAACTGTCACCTCAGGAAGTTTTAACGAAATATGATCGTTCTGTCTCTCGTGAGGTGGGCGCAGAAGACTTAGGACAAAACAGTTTACCGTCAAGCTCCGTCACATGCCCGTAAGAGGCCAACGCCTTATCCGCGAGATAGCCAGGTATGTTACCCAGCGGGCCAATACTCACGCCCTTACTTCCAGTTGCGACCAGATTACTCCGGTCTCCCGACTGGTTTAGAGTTCGAGGTCGCTTGCGCGGTCCTCTCCCTTACGTAGTGATGAAACGGTGGCAACCGAATCTATCGCGGACCACAGCATCCTTTGTCCGGCTGTTCACTCGAAATTGGGTAGCTAATGGTCGTTTCAAGTGTATTTGCCGTAAGGTCAATTACTACCCCCGCTCTATAGAAGACAGTACTGTTTCCAGACTCCCCCGACTGTTAGTCAGAATGCACAATCGATTGGCTTACGCCGCACGGTGCGTAGACCGTCCAGGAGCGCCAGAAGGTTAACTCCTGGGGGATACTAGCCCTAAGGCCAGAGTCCTGCCCGGGCTCGCTCTTCATGCGTGGAGGCCGCCGGATGGGTGTTGACCTGTGAGTGTGGCCGACCCCGAGCGAATAGGTTTTCGTGGCCAACTTAACAAGGGCCCATTAGCTCCATGCAGACTTAGTTACAGGGGGAACAGAGCCGTTACCGGGCTCGAACTTCTGCTTGGAGGCTACCGGATGGTTGCTGATCCGTGGGTTAGGCCGAGCGAAAACGACGCGGGTCATAGTGGCCTAACTGCGCAAGATCCATTATGAGATACATTAGCGCCCACCCGTCATCTCTGCAGATGGGCGGTGTATACTACAACGGGCGAACCTCACCTCAGGAAGTTTTAACGATATTAGATCGTTCCGTTTCCCGTCAGTTGAGCGGAAGATTTGGGACGAAAGCAGTCCACCGTCTAATTACGTTATTCTCCCGTCAGAAGCCAACGCCTAACCGCGAGATAACAAGCGGACCAACACTCGCGCCCTTACTATCAGTTGCAACCAGATTACTCCGGTCTCCCGATTGGTTACAAGTTTGAGGTCACTTGCGCTGTCCTCTCCCTAACGTAGCGGCGATACGGTGTCTACCGAATCTATCGCGAAACAATACTATTTCCAGACTCCCCCGGGCTCCCCCGGCAGAACATCATGCCCAAGCTCCTCGGAACCACAAGAAACCAGATTCAGTGCTGGTCGAAGCACAGCTATCGAGTATACATCAGTGTCGGAATATCCCAGGATAGGTTCCGGGTCAGTCGTGGACAGCGCCCCCACGGAAGCAGCGCCCAGGGCGACCACTAGCTGACCCGTGCCCACTTCGTTGGGCGGTAGAACTGTTTACTTGTGATGAAATTATGAGTGTGGTTCGGTTAGTACCTACTGAGAACTATGATTTATTTCCTGACTGCCAAAAGAAGGGTTATATTGTAGATAACAGTTGTAGATAATAAGCTGAGATGGGCTGATCATATAGACTTATTGTCTTCAAGGATCAGACGTCTGGCATACATATTTAAAGATTTAAGGAATATTCTAGACCCCAAAACATTGAAAACTACCTATTACGCCTTGTGTCAAAGCATTTTGAGTTACGGGATCATTGGGTAGGGAGGTTGCTCCAAAACAATTATCCATCAAGTAGAGGTAGCACAGAAGCTGATAATTAAAATTATCACCCGTAAACCATACAGATACCCGTCAGAAAAACTTTTTGAAGAGTTCAGTGTACTTGAAGTAAGGCAACTTTATTTAAAATTTTGTCTGGTTTTTATTCAATTTCAAAATAAGAGAGCGCCCACACAACAAGCAAACCGAACAAGGCGATCCGTGGCGGATATGTTAGACGTCTGTCGAACGAAAACATCTTTTGGTCAGAGGCATCTTATGAGTATAGGCCCCAGGATATACAACGAATTGGATGAGTCGATAAAAATCGTATACAGTAAAGACCAATTTAAAAAACGGTGTCACAGGTGGCTTCTGAATGAAGGTCGGGATATTAGCCACCAAATATTTGATATTCTTATGTAATTTAATTTAAATAAATTGGATTACTATTATTATTATTTTATTAAATCGCTGTTCTTGTTTTTCTCTTTTTTTTATTGAATTATATTGAAATATATATTTTAACTTGTAACATGGACATTTTATATATAATTGTATCCTCGGACTATTTAAATATGATTCTTTAAATATTTATTGAGATATCATTTTTTCCTTTATTTCGATTCATTAATAATATTTTTATATTTTATTGTATTTATTACGACATTATATTATTATTATTCAGTTTAATTATTTCACCATTTACTGAATGTTATTTTTCCAGCACACTACAGCTACATTTACATCACACTACACTACACTACAGTTACATCACACTACACTCAAATTACAATGTTTATTATTATTAGTTAATTTTTAATATTATTTGATACCTACCATATTTTTTAAATTAAGTATTCTAAAGTATGCACAAACCACTCTACTTGGTACGCTTGCCTTAGTACGGGCCTAGGCCTAGTTAGGCGGCGTTGATTTAAAAAAAATTGGTCTGCGGTGCTTTCTATTTTGCTATTATTTAGATTTAAGCCTATAATATTAAACTTACAATGTACTACCATAAAAATGTGCTTTTCTTTAATAAATAAATAAATAAAATTAAATTTTACTGCATATCCATGTATGTATTTACATGCCAATTTGACTATACATATTACCGTTATTTGTGAGTGTCTTCTTGTGAGTGGCTTATTTGTGAGTGTCTTATCTCTTTAACCATTGATGCAGTAAAAGGGAAATTATGTGCAGTAAAAGGGAAGTCTTTTGTTTTAAACACTTGAGGCGATAAATTTACTTATTTTCATATGAATTCATAATTGTTCATAATATGACCAATAAACATGACCTAACGATTAAAATTATTTTTTCAATATAAAAATCTACTTTTTGTGACTTAAATATAAAATTTAGACATATGCTGTCGCTGACTTTTTTGTAGGCATTGCCAAGCTCTACAACTTTTCTCTAGAACTTAATCATATATCTCTTATCGTTAAGGCAGCGTTAGTTTATCTATATAACGTTTACGTTGTACTATTTTTTCTCCGACTTTGCAAATCCACGAAAAAGTCTTTTCATTTTTCGGATTAATATATAGCCTATTCACAAATAACGTGGCTTTCTATTGGTAAAAGAATTTTCAAAATCGGTTTATTAGATCCAGAGATTACTTCCTACAACGTCACAAACTTTACCTCTTTATAATATTAGTATAGATATAACAAATATATTGGAACCGGACATACCAGACGCCATTGCTGCAGTCTATATCGCCAAGATCTGAAAATCTGGGGTATTTATCGAGGATTCTGTTATCCTGTAACGCTTCGACAGCCGCAGTCATAGTATCATTGTAAATCCCATCATTTTTATCCATGGAAGATATTAAATCATCTAGAGATGTCTCATCTGGATGCTGCTCATTGAGGCGTTTTCCCAGTATTATGGGCAAGGCATTCGTAAGCGCCGAAATCACTAAAAATAATGATTGCAAATTTAAAAGTAAAAGCTCGTAAACAAGGTGAGTTTTTAATTAGTGTCATCCTTGTAGCAGGTGAATCAGTACGACAAACTAAGCAACTTTATTTTTATTTATTTTATTTATTTAAGAATTAATTACTATGAAACATTGATTAGCTTATAAAAATAACAGGAACCGAATGGCAAAACCTTAACCTTTTGCTTATTTGTTTCTGTCACCCAACTGGGACTAGCCCGTTCTAGGGTGCACAGGACTCCAATATTACAATCAAGTTTGCTTGATTGCTTGGTTGCTTACAAATATACAAGTTTTAGTAAAAAGCCAATGACACTAAATTGCCCTAAAATGTGGTCTTCAGAATAAAATAAAAAAATAATAATAATAAAAAAATATTAAAAGATAATATAATAAATAAAATGCAATTCCATTATTTAATCGGCAATAAATATCATATAAAATTCGATTAAATAAAATAAATAAAGTTATATGTGAGAAAAGGAAGAAACGGTCATTAATATTTATTAATATAAAATTACCTAGTCTAAAAAGTATACTTCATTGTCAAAGTCAAATAATTTTTGGTAGTTTGTTCAATGTTAAAATATACTTAACATATATGTTTAAAAATATGTCAATAATTTGTGCACCTAAGTTTTATTATACTATTATTTCTAACATTTGATGTATGGTTAGTCTATAAATAGGATAGAAAACGAATTTACCGCGTGAAATTTGTAGGACCCGACGTTTCGGTGACGTTGCAGCCGCCGTTGTCTAGGGTAAACTGAAGAGCTGTCAGTCCGTTGTTTTGCGGTTAGGCCGCAAACCGCTGCCGCCACTGCGTAGGTTATAACGGTGGTGGGGGGCCGGGCTCGGAGCGCGGGAATTTTGAAAATCCGTCTTGCACACAACACTCACTGTATCCTGTTTTACGTCTTTGCGTTCGGCGTTCGGCGGCGGGAACATTTTAAGAAGAGGGTTCCACGTAGAAGAGAGTTTGTAGCCGTCATCTCTATTGAAGTTCGGAGTTCTTCTTATTTCAATGGCTTCCCGGATCATGCGAGGAAAGTAGAATTGTTCCTTGGATAGAACAATGGGATTTTGAAACTGCATCCAGTGGTTACTTCCGCTATCCAATGTTAAAAATTCCGATTTTAAAAATTCCCGCGCTCCGAGCCCGGCCCCCCACCACCGTTATAACCTACGCAGTGGCGGCAGCGGTTTGCGGCCTACCCGCAAAACAACGGATTGACAGCTCTTCAGTCTACCCTGGACAACGGCGGCTGCAATGTCACCGAAACGTCGGGTGCTACAAATTTCACGCGGTAAATTCGTTTTCTATCCTATTTATAATGTCAAACAACCGCGATAGTCTTCGATTTCATATGTATGGTTAGTCTGTCATGATTCGATAACCATTTCTTTAGTTTATTTTTGAATTCCCTAAATGTCAAGTTCATTTTTATTTCCATATTGATCAGATTGTAAAATCTCGGCGCAATGAAAGAGTATAAAGTAAAGAGATCTATCAAATATAATTTTTATATATAATTATAAAAACTTTAAATATAATTTTTTGGAAAAATAAAATATAATAAAAATATAAATATTATAATATGTCCAGGGTAGACTGACCAGTCTACCCTGGACAACGGCAGCTGCAACGTTACCGAAACGTCGGGTGCTTCAAATTTCACGCGGTAAATTCGATTTCTATCCTATTTATAATGTCAATCAACCGCGATAGTCTTCGATATAATAAAAATAGCGGGTATCAGTACGGAATATCAGTACGGCGAACTAAGCAAGTTTTAAGAAAAACAAAAATTAAAAAAATGCAAAAATATGTTTTTATATAGGTACTATAAAAACGTATGAGCACGAAACGCTATCTAGCGGTAGGTAAAATATCGCTTATATTGTTTATTAGCCATATTTTTTCTACCGCTAGATGGCGCAGCGCGCCTAACGCTTCTCAAACTTTTCTTCAATAGATAAGTTTTACAAATTTGACAGAACCAAAAACAAAAACAAAAATACGTGTGGCACTCGGGGACTGCCGCGGAAAAGCTATTGCATAGCATTTAAACGCGGAACCAGATCTGGTCGTATCATACTCAACGTATAATTGTTTCAGAACCAGATTTGGTCGTATCATACTCAAGGGGTTTACAACTTATGCAATTATAATTATTTATTTATTTTATTTGTTTTATTTTTTCTGATATTAGATAACTGCGCTCTATCGGAAAACGTTGAAATTATTCCGAATCATTTGCAGCTGCGGTAGCAAATGATTCGGAATAATTTGAACGTCTTCCGATAGAACGCCGCGCACGAATTTTTTATTCGATAAAGCAAAAAAACCGGATTATTCGAAAAAAAACGTAGACGAAAAGATAGATAATTAAATTATCTTTAAAATGGTGTAGGTTTTATAATAATACGCCAGATAGTATTTGCGTAGTAGTCGTTGTTGTGTTCGGTTAGACCTAATTTCACAAATTAATTACACTATGTAATATAAACAAAATCTAAAATATTCAAAGCTAAGAATATTAGGAAAATGGTCTTGTTTAACATATATTTTTTTCGAATCGTAAGCAGTACTCGTTTAGACGTTATAATCAGTTTAAAATCATTAATTTTCGTTAAGAAATTTCTTCATTCGGTCGCCGCGCTGGCCTAGGCCCGCGATAAAAGCTATGCAATAGCTTAAAAACAATAAAAATATTTCCAAAAAAAATTGTTTTTTCCAAAAAAAAATATGAAAAGTTGCTTACTTCGTCTTAATTATTCAACCACTACAAAGTTGTCACTTATTAAAAACTCACCTATACATAGTGCCAATGGCCCAGTAGACAAATGTAAACAATAACTTTCGCAAAAATAAATTACTTCTAGGGTTGTCACTGACCAAAATTCATATGTATTTTTATATTCCTGGTAGAGGAAAGTATTGTGAACGCACTTCTGTGTGTCTGTGTGTCTATCTGTGTATTCCTCGACGGTAGCGCCCAAACGCTTCATCCGATTAAGCTGAAGTTTAGCATGCAGGCATCATTTGGTCATGGCAAGAGTTGAAAAAGTGGTTAGAATCGGTCCAACAGGGGGAAGGCTAGTCATAATTCAATCTCGAAATATTACTTTTAGATACTTGAAATCCGGTACACAAATGCCTTGTTAGACCGAAATCACGTTGTGACATTTTGGTCCGAATAACTCGTAAACAACCGACACAAATAATGGGCTCGATTGCGATTTGCGCTCTTAAACTAAAATCGGAAATTAGGTCATGTGAACGAGACAGAGCATTACGTCAGAACGGAATGTGAAATGAACGGTTGTCACTCTTTCGGATTAAAACTACCCACCAAAGATAAAGCAACTAAATCTAACACAGCACGAAATTTCCTAAAACTTATTCGGGCGTCTATAATTTCGACAGGTAGTATTGGTGGGGGAAAATCGACTACAGTTTATTTTATATTTCGTTCTAACGTATTGCTTTGTCTCGTTTTAAGAACTAAGGTCAAATTTTAGTTCACGAAGAAACGCAATCGGGCCCAATATTTAAAATCCAGTATATTAATAAAAATCCCTACAAAATTTAAACAGCTGGAGGACATAAAATTAAAAAAAAACATCAAGGAGATGCTGATAGGCCACCCTTTCTATAATCTGGCCGAATTTGAGGGCCATGATTTTTCATATATTGTACCCATTTAAATTACTTAAAAAAGTAGAGCCTTATTGTCTGATTATTTTATATGGTCTATCTGTACTTTTAGTTTAAAATGCATAACGTATGTAGCTTTAATTTGATTATTTAACATTTTACTGACAATTTGAATATTACGATGAATAATTTTACTACGTATCTTTTCGAACTACTAACTACTTCAAATATTAGGTTTCTATTTTGATTATTTATGTTTATAGTTTGACAATCTATATGTATGTACAGTTAAGAGTAGTAACGAGACTTTCTACCTAACCCAATTATTTTGACACTTCCAAGAGCGGTTTTTAGCCGTCAATTGGACATGACGAAAAATGTAATAATAATCAAAATAAATTGAAAATTTATTTTTTTAGGAATTTCATTTTATAACGTCGGAAAACGTTACAAATATACTACGAGTTGGCGCGGTGGGGGGCGAGTTGGTTGGCGGGGAGGGGGTGAGGGTTGGCGGGGGGTTGTCTATTTGCTGGAAAAATCTAGGGGTGACCCAACCGTTTTTTTTTTTTTTTAATTTGTGCTGCAATTTTGATTACGATGCTGACGACCATACACGGTACGATGATTGGGATACTACGAGAATCCTTTCAAGTGGTAACTCTGTACGGTAAATTAAACAACATAAAAAGGCAGGTGTTGCCAACGTATGCGCTGCGGCACCCTGGGGTGCCACGTAGAAATATCTTCCGTCTGCTTCATTTGCGACTGCGACTTTTCATCAGACATCCATAAACACAGTATTTTCGCAATCTGCAATCGCGGCCTCAGGCGACGATTCTCGCACTGTTCCAAGGGGGCTAATGGGCTCTGTTGCAATTTGGCCACTAAGACCCATGTGTTTAGGGTCGGCCAAACGCAAGGGTCAACACCCATCCGGTGACCTCCACGCAGAAGTGCGAGCCCAGGTAGGACTCTGACCTGCGGGCCAGTCTCTCCTAGGAGTCAACCTCCGGGCACTCCTGGACGATTTGTGCACCGTACGGCATCAGCCAATCGATTGTGCATTCCGACTAACAGCCGGGGGAGTCTGTAAACAGTAAGTTTCCTAAAGAGCGGTAGACGCCGTACCATCGCTGCGTAAGGAAGAGGACTGCGCAAGCGACCTCGATCCTGTAACCAGTCAGGAGGTATGAGGTATCCTGAAGGTTAACTCCAGACGGACGAGACGGAGATATCCATCCAAACTTGTAGACAGAGAGCGAGGCTGTCCGCTGGGTACCTTTCCCGGTGCCTCTTCGTAAGGCGTTGGCCTCTGTCGGGCACGTTGGCATAGCTAGATAGTAGATGTGTCTTGTCTCTAAGTCTTCTACGCTCATACCATGGCTGAAATAATGATCACATATCGTTATACCAGCCTAGGGTGACGCGTTCGCCCGTTGTAGTCGATACCGCCTTACTGCCCCAGACCCCGAGACCGCATGGTAGCGAATGGGTTAGTGCAGTTTGGGCCATAAAATGCACTGTTTATTCGGATCGGCTAAACTCACGATTCTGCATCTATTCAGTAGCGTCCTCGTGTTGACGACTACCGTGGATAGGACTCTAGCGTCCCAGGCCTCACGGCTGGTGGATCGGTTCACCTAGGGGATTGCCTCCTGACGCTACTGGACGGTTTGGACGCTACTGGACGCCGGTTCAACCTCCCAGTGCCACGCAGTAAGGAGTTGGACTCTCACGAGCAAGTTGACGTAGCTAAACGGTGGACTGTTTCGTCCCCAAGTCTCTTCGTTGACTTCCGGTTGAAAGAACGATGAACAACGTTATACCTTCCTGGGGTGACAACGTTATACCTTCCTTGTAGGTGACAACTAAGCCGTTTGACTGTATTGGTTGAGGCATCTGTCGTTCTATATATGAATCTGAGCAATTATTGTTTACATTTATCTACTGCACCAATAAGGTTACATTTGTTCGCCTTGGTAGGTACGGAACCCTAAAAATCACATACCTATGAGGGAACCTCTTTGTAGTTCTTTCTGAAAATCGTTCATAGTTGGCATCTTTCCTTTGAATCCCAAGTTCTTCAAATTCACCAAGAATTTTTCGAAATAGTATTGCTTCAACTCAGCGAACTGCAGTTTGACGTTGGGGTCGCTGCTGGTCACAAAGAAGTACAGAAAATCCTGGCTTACTGAAGTCAGATGGGACATTTGGAGGTCAACCTAAAAAAGATATATTATATACAACTAGAGTTGTCAACTACAACGGGCGAACCCGTCACTTCAGGAAGTTTTCACTTCGAAATGTATCATTCTGTTTCCAGTGAGGTGAGCGCAGAAGACTCAGGACGAAACAGTCCACCGTCAAGCTCCGCCACCTGCCCGTCAGAGGCCAACGCCTTACGGCGAGGCACCAGGAAAGGTAACCCGCGGGCAGCCTCGCCCCCTGACTACCAATTTTGGCAGGATATCTCCGTCTGGAATTAACCAGAAGTCGCTTACGCGACCTCTACCTGTTGTATTACAGCGGTAATTCAGTTAGAATTTATCGCGGACCGCGCAACCGATTGGCTTTGCTGATCGGTGCATAAACCGTCCAGTGGCGCCGGGATGCAATCCCGCCGGGAGAAACCGGTCCACCAGCTCTGAAGCCTGAGACACGGGAGTCTTACCCGGGGTAGCCTTCTACTCGAGGAGGCTTCTGAATAGGAGCTGAATCGTGAGCTGAGCCGATCCGAGAACAAAATGGATCTTGTAGCCCAAGCTGCACGAAACCGTTCACCACCTCTATTATATACAGTATAATATATTCAGCATATATTACATACAACTAGAATTGTCAACTACAACGCGCGAACCCGTCACCTCAGGAAGTTTTAACGAAATGTATCGTTCTGTCTCCCGTGAGGTGAGCGCAGAAGAATTAGGACAAACAGTCCACCGTCAAGCTCCGCCACCTGCCCGTCAGAGGCCAACGCCTTACGGCGAGGCACCAGGAAAGGTAACCCCGGGCAGCCTCGCCCCCTGACTACCAATTTTGGCAGGATATCTCCGTCTGGAATTAACCTTCAGGATACCTCCGTCCTCCCGACTGGTTACAAGTCTGAAGTCGCTTACGCGACCTCTACCTGTTTTATTACAGCTGTAATTCAGTTAGAATTTATCGCGGACCGCGCAACCGTCCAGTGCAATCCCGCCGGGAGACACCGGTCCACCAGATCTGAAGCCTGAGACACGAGAGTCTTACCCGAGGTAGCCTTCCACTCGAGGAGGCTTCTGAATAGGAGCTGAATCGTGAGTTGAGCCGATCCGAGAACAAAATGGATCTTGTAGCCCAAGCTGTAAAGTTGATTAGGTTGATAGAATTGTGACAATGAATTGCTATAATAGTGAAAGATAAAAAAAAACACGTGTTCTTTTTATTAATCTTTTTTCTAAAGTTCGGCAATAACATAATTTTTTGAAACTTCATTATATTGAACGATAGTTTATCTACAACTAATTAGGACTTTACAAATCTCTATCTCTTTTAGTTTACTGTATTCGTTTAACTATTTAAGGACCATGGGGCATATGTGTCCCATAACTTCAAAAATCATTTTATAAATCAGCGAATACGAATAAATTATAAATTATATTTATCCATGCTATTAAGACATCTTATTATTAGCATCATCATGTTATTAGTAACAAAGAAAAATATTGTTTAAAAATATACCGTATTTTTTTCTGAAAATATCACAAATTACCAACGATCTCTGGTGATAAATAAATAAAGTATTTATGGCGATTTTTCCAATTTGATTTTACTTCTTTTAGTACTTTTAAAGTACGTATTATTTATTAGTTAAATAAGAAAATAATCAAATTTGAACCAATTTCCACAGAAATTGAAATAAATGTTTTTTTTTTTTTTTAGATTTAATACTTTATTCATTTATTTGTTTGTACATTTAGCCCCATTGTTATCAATGTTATAAGTAACTCGGAAAAATTGAACACCGAAATGCAGCTAATGCTCAGTGCCCACCTAACTAGGACTTGAATGTCCCGTATCTAGGCGGGTCAGAGTAAATAACTGAAATAAGTAAAACAACTTACGTAACAATTAGCCTAATTAAAGTAAAAAAAACTTTTTATTTTTATATTCAATGAATGTACTTAATTAAGATTGAATAATATATCAGAATAAATAAATAACACTATAATACAAATCAAAACACTAAATTTGTAAGAATAATAAAATGTAGGTAATACAATATGGCAAATACACATATACGTAAATACGATTTTAATAAATAATAAATGCTATATGGTATAAACATATTTATAATTCAATAAAATATATAAATACAATTTTAAAAGCAGTGCTTAAAAATATATGAAATAATATAAATAAAAATATGATACTATTAATATATGCATAATTTACATCTACATCGCCCTTTAAGGGTTGATAGGATCTATCGCGATTCTTAGTGAACTAATATCGGAAAATAGTTTACGCGAACGAGACAGAGCAGTGCGTTAAAACAGAATGTAAAATGAACTATCGTATCTTTTTTCGCGCCAAAAGTACCTACCGAACATAAAACCATCTGAATTAGTTTGAAAACATTTCGTCCGGTCTTAGATTATGCCGCTTTAGGTTCGATTGGTAGCTTTATGCTGGAAAAGTGGCAACCGTTCATTTTATATTACGCTGTAACATATTGCCCTGTCTCCCTGGTATGAACTAAAATTGCGATGTTAGATCAAGAAGAAACGCAATCGTTCCTACTGTATACGTAATAAAATAAAAATAATGGTGAATGTTCCCGCGTAAAAAAGCAAGGACTCTCGCACGAAACGTGATGCTATGCGACTATAAAAAAATATAATAGATTCAATATATCAATACTTACGAATACACACTCCTCAGGGGAGCCATCTTCAGAGTATTTAAACATGATATTGTTGACCCAAAAGTCTGAGTGACTTATAGTATCGAAAACGTTACCTAAAACATGTAAGGTTTTTAAATAAGTAGGGTAGACTAGGTACAAGAGGAACAAAAAGAGAGTGAAAATAGTGGACAGAACAATAATTTGACAGAACTATAATAATTAGAATTATATTTCTATTTTTGTTTTATTTTTTTGTACATATTTTACATTAGAAGTGCACTCGCATTTTGTAATCTCAATAAGCATGGCCGAGTATGTATCATATATGATTGTGCATATATTTATTTTCAAAATTTCTGGCATACAATAGTAATCAAATGTAATTTAACTTTCTAGTAATATAAAAATTTCTTGTAAAATAATTTAATTTAAATAAAGTATATGTTTACATCATTTTTAGGTTCATTTATATTAAGAAAACTACTTTTATATGAAATGTCTTATCCGTGTGATTAATTGTATATTCGATATAATATCGCCAGTTATGAACCCCTGAAAATCGTCAATCGGTGAAGACTTCGGGTCGGATACGAAATTATTTGCCTAGCTTCGTTATGCCGGGAAATATTAGGGGTTCTCTGGACGATCAAGCATGCTTGACAAGCTTCGCGTCGCGGGCAGGAAGGGGATCGTGAACCGCAGGAAATATGCAAATATTTTTTTGTAATATTTACCAAAAATGCCTAATTTTGTAATTTATACCAGGGAGTCACGTTAATTAGACGTAATTGATTGATGCATGATTGACTCCCTGGTATAAATCTGCACAGTTAGGCATTTTAAGTTAGGCAGTTAGTAATTAGGCATTTTTCGTAAATATTTAAAAAAATGCATACTTCCTGGGGTTTACGATCCCCTCTCAGCCCGTTACGTGATGCTTGACAAGCATGTTTGATCGTCTAGAGAGCCTTTTACAATAATAAAAACGCCAACGCCAAACGCAAAGACGTAAGACAGGATACAGTGAGTGCTGTGTGCAAGACGGATTTTCAAAGTTCGCGCGCTCCGAGCCCGGCCCCCCACCACCGTTATAACCTACGCAGTGGTGGCAGCGGTATGCGGCCTACCCGCAAAACAACGGATTGACAGCTCTTCAGTCTACCCTGGACAACGGCGGCTGCAACATCACCGAAACGTCGGGTGCTACAAATTTCACGCGGTAAATTCGTTTTCTATTTTATTTATAATATCGCGTTAAGGGTTTAATTTTATATTTTTAAATTTATCATCATCATTTTTTTTTGTAAATGGTGTAAATTGTAAACGGTATTAGTCTTAAGTCCCGATTTCATTATGCACAATTTAATTTGATACTGTAACTTAGCACAAATGAAATAAATAAATAAATAAAATAAAAACACAAAGTGGGAAGATTCAAAAACGAGTCTCCCTTCCTGCCTGTCTTTAACCACCTGGAATCGCAGGGCAGATATTTGAAGTGTAGTCCCTCGGATACGCCAGATAACTTTCAAAGAACTTTATCGAAGTGGCATACTTGTCCGCGTAGGTGGATAGTTCTTCTATGATTTGAGCTGCTTTTTTCAAGGACCGTTCTTTAAATTTCCGTTGGGTTTCTCTGCCGTTTTCGTCGCCGTTGTCTTTAATTGGCTGGGCACTGATTTTCGCCTTGGAGGCATCGTCCTATAGAAGAAAATTCTTGTTAGAGTATCAGTAGGATTGTGTCGACTACAACGGGCGAACCCGGCGCCCTAGGCTGATATAACGATATTTGATCATTCTTTCAGCCCTGGGACGAGCGTAGAAGACTTAGAGACAAGACTGTCTCGAAGTCTAGCTCTGCCAACAAGCCCGTTAGAGGCCAACGCCTCAAGGCGAGGCACCGGGAAAGGTAACCAGAGAGCAGCCTCGCCCTAACTACCAGTTTTGGAAGGATATCTCCGTCTGGAATTAACCTTCAGGATACCTCCGTCCTCCCGACTGGTTACGGATCCGAAGTAGGCTACGCGGCCTCTACCTGTTGTATTACAGCAGTAATTCAATTTGAATTTATCGCGGACCTGGTCGTCCTTTGCCCGTAGTGCCTCAGGTGGCCCATAGGTCGTTTCAAGAGTGGCTAATATCAGGTCAAAAACTACCCCCGCTGATTAGAAAATTTACCAAACCCCCACAGTCGGAGTGCACAGTCGATTGGCTAACGCTGCACGATTAGCAAATCGTCCAGCAGCGCCCAAGGTCTTCCCCCAGAGGATTCGATCCCACCTGTCCACGACACAGCTGTGACAAGAGAAACAGAGTATTTTCCAGGTTTGTCCCTCTTCGAGTAGGCTACTGGATAGTAGTTAATTTGTGTGTTGAGCCGACCCAAAGTAACGAACAGGTCATGTGGCCCAAGCTACACGGAACCCTTAGCTGCCAACCAAGCCCACTTGCTGCACACTTAAACTATAAAATAAACGTTTCATAATAGGAAGCTGGATTTTGATTTGATTTTATTGACCGATCGGTGACAAGAAAGTAGAAAAATTAGTTTACAAAAAGATCAAAGAATCAAATAAATGCTTGAAGTAGACTACCAAATAAAATTTAAATTAAAGTTTTTAATGGCCCGTTCTGATTAACCCCCTACTACATGGATGTCACTAGTAAAAAACTCAAGGGTATGTTTGACTAAAATTCTTACCAGAGTATCATAAAATATTTTGGATGACGCATGATATTTCGCCAGTTTCTTCAGCGCCAGTTTGTAGTGTTTCAGATCTAGTCCTTTGCACCGGTCTCCAAGTCCATAACCTTCAGGGGACAAGTCTTCCAGTACCAACACGAGAGGTTCACTGTTTATAATTGCGCAAAGACTCCTAAAAATACAATACTACATTTCAGTTTAAAGATATTAAATTGAGTAGGGGAGGATGGGGTAATTGTGAAAACCTAAGGGAAAACTAAGATTACTGAAATTTTAAATAAGAAAATATTATTTTAATTTATTAACCTTAACTTTTTTTATCATTTTTTGTTTGGGCCTTTTTTAAGGTCTTTATGATCCTTGTAACACTGCGACCATTGCTGATCTATTGTGTTCGATCCTGCTATATTTCTGCGCTAAGCCTCGTGTCATTTAAGAACCGCAACAGGCTTTTGGCGCCAGATTGTTTTACCTCCTCAGGTTGGAGGTAATGACCACCCAAGTGGGTGTATCTTTAACGCATCAGCAGGCCACACTCGCACATGAGGTGCAGGAGAGTTTCCTCTGCCTCTTGGCAGAGCCTGCACATTTTCGTGTCCCGGAGCTTGAGGTTGTATATGTGTTTGTTCAGGCCACAATGCCCCGTGCCACAATGCCCTCACCAGTATGCGTAGATTGTTCATATTTAGCGATAAGGCCTCACGGACAGTATTTTTGTTTACACTCTTTATTGTGAAAATGTCACAATGGGCGGGTTTATTGTCATATGACAATCTCTTACAACCAACCCTATATGACGTGTGCGTGTAACATGTATGTAAGTGTGTGTCTTGTTATTGCATTCGATCGAAAGAATTGAAAATGCAATTCCGTTAATTTGATCCCAACGGAAAATGGTGACCCAGCCGGGAATCGAACCCGGGACCTTACAATGTAAGATCAGGCGATCTAACCACTATGCCAACGGGCCGTGACAGTCTTACGGTCGTAAGCCTTAATTAGCGCTTTGGAATGATTCAAACCTGGTGTGTTGTTTCAGTGGTTGACGGATTGTTCTAAACATATGTTAATCCGTGTGTTCTAAACATATTTTTTTGAGCATTAGATTTGCAAGGCTTTTTGGTAAGCCACATTTTATATTTACGCGGCTAAAGGCGAGGGTTTAAAACCCCGCCCACCACCCGGGCAGTTCTAACGACGTTGGTCGTTTTATCTACCCTGTCATGCAACGGCAACCTCACGCGTGCCGGAAGGGTAGCGCGTGAGGGGTGAGCGAACGGAGACCTTAGGAAGGATTCTCCGGGCTTCAGCCCCCGCCGGCACCCCGTAAACCGTTTATTTGAGCTTCTAAGTGTTTACAATTATTACTTAATTACTAAACTAAACTAGGCGACTAAGCGGTAACATATTTTGTTATTTATATAGTATAATATATTATTTTAAGCTATTGCATAGCTTTTATCGCGGGCCTAGGCCAGCGCAGCGACCGAATGAAGAAATTTCTTAACGAAAATTAATGATTTTAAACTGATAATTACGTCTAAACGAGTACTGCTTACGATTCGAAAAAAATATATGTTAAACAAGAACATTTTCCTAATATTCTTAGGTTTGAATATTTTAGATTTTGTTTATATTACATAGTGTAATTAATTTGTGAAATTAGGTCTAACCGAACACAAAAACGACTACTACGCAAATTATACCTGGCGTATTATTATGAAACCTGCACCATTTTAAAGGTAATTTAATTATCTATCTTTTTATCTACGATTTTTTTCGAATAATCCGGTTTTTTGGTTTATCGAATAAAAAATTCGTGCGCGGCGCTCTATCGGAAGACGCATCCGCAAATGATTCGGAATAATTTCAACGTTTTCCGATAGAGGGCAGTTATCTGATATCAGAAAAAATAAAATAAATAAATAATTATAATTGCATAAGTTGTTAAAAATGCTATGCAATAGCTTTACCGCGGCAGTCCCCGAGTGCCACACGTATTTTTATTACAATGATAAGGCGGTGGAAGTTATGCTCCATGCGGCGTGTCGAAAAAAAATAAATAAAAACGGGCAGCAAACGGCAGGGGCGCCGCGGAGACGTCGACGACCGGGATCCTGTGAAAGGGCACGCACCCACAGGGGCGATTAGGGACGATACAGTACGGGCGACTTCGGATGATGAAGCAGCCCCCGGCTCGCACCGCTAAGAGGGGGGGGCCTCCCCCGGAGGAGGATAGCCCCTCTGCCTCAGATCCTCCCAGAGGAACACCCAGTGATCCACAAACTCGCGAAACGCAGCAAAGCAACCCCTACAACTTACCAAGTCCGCATACCAGTAACGTTCCCTTTGCTCCCGTCTTAGCAAGTTCGTCGGTTTAGCAAGTTTTTCATTTCCCTCGATTCCTGCATGGCCGGGAACCCATCTTAGAATTACCCTGTTCCTTTCGCCCAGGGAATTCAGTAGTGATACGCAGTTTTGCACCAGCTATTCGTGCTAAAGATATTCGATTAGAGCATAATGACACTAGCATAAGATCGGCAACATGATATCGACATCATGACACTTGCATAAGAGCTGCGTTGTTATCCGAGTGGATGTAAATATGGTGGTTGGCGTAGTTTTTATTTTATTTATTTAGATAAGTAACAGCATGAACTTATAATTAGATACATAATTCTTAAAAACAACATGTTCTTATACCGATTATAACTTAGGCCATTCGAAATTATTTGAAAAATATTTTACAAACTAAATTATGAAACAAACAATACAATACATCCGTAGATATGTATTAGTTGAGAGAAAACGGATCCATACCGCGCGGAAATAAACGACAGTCCTCCCGATGCATTTGTAGATGGCCAACGTAACTTTTCCGAAAATGTAACTTTGCCGGGAGGACTCATCGTCCAAGTCCACGCGGCAAGGACTCATCCCCACCAACCAAAAAATGTCAAATGACCGTAAAAGTTGTAGAGTTAACCGCAAACATATAAGTCATACTTATACAACATAAATTCAAAATAAGTAAATGAGAATACATATATAAGTTATATTATATTTATACATACATATTACATCAATAATACTGGCAGTACAATCAATAATACTGGCAGTTGTCGCTGCTGCTTCAAGGGCGGTCCGTACTGCCGATTTGAAGCTAATTTTGTCAAGCCTTGTGTCAAAAACTATAAATGTCAAGCCTTGTGAATTTATCGTTATACGTACGTGGCAATCGGTTAAGCATTGAATTGCGCGTGTAGTTAGAATGTCGTCTCGGGGGCTCGAATAACTGTATAGATCGGGTTTTACGTTGCGGCACCTTCAGAGCGATGCTCGAAACTATGTATGGTATGTATGCGTCCCATTGACGATGTCATGTAGTGCAGTGCCCGCAGTCTTATCCGCAGCAGTTCGCCGATCCTCAAGCGATAGTTCATTCAAATGCCGTAGCCTATCACGGTAAGAGTCAAATGCGAGATGTTCGCGTCGGGCTATGCACCGGACATGCATGCGGATATCAACCTCCATTTATGGAGGTTGATATCCGCATGCAAATGTTACGCAACCAAGGTTTCCGTCTACGGCCAGGTCTCCTCTTCCCTGCAACATTTCCTATCATAATGAGTTGCAGGAGTTCGTACCTGTCGGGCCTAAGCACGTGACAAACGTAAGCAGCTTTGCGCTGTTTGGTGGTTTGCCTCAATATTATTATAGACTGGCTGTTGCCTGCTGCTTCGCTTCACGTAAAGTTTCGAATCGATTTGTTAATCTATGTAAGGTGGCGTTATTCGCCTTTTTAGATGCTACCTTTAGATATATAGTGCAAGATGTCCCCCCCCCCCCCTCAGATGCATCCAACCTATCTCGTAGACGTACGCGTCTTGTTCCTCGCCACGCGTTACTAATGTCATGGTATCTCTATAACTATACCACCTAAACACTCACAGTAAATGGTTAATTTTATCTCTATTTAAAACTGCCTGATATTGGATTAATTTATTTTGATAAGCATTATTATTAAGCTATTGCATAGCTTTAAGCGCATTTTTCTCTGACTTTATTTACAAATATCATGATTTCGTATTGAAAACCAATATCTATCACAATATAATTTAGCCTATAGGACTCGTCAATAATGGAGCTTTGCATTAGTGAAAGAATTTTTGAAATCGGATAAGTAGTTTCAGACATTACCCCCTACATAAAAACTTACAAACTTACAAACATTACTTCTTCATAATATTAGTATATATGGCCAAATAAATTGATATTAGTTTTGCCAGTAGAAAAATTGCCAAAATTACTATGGCATTGAGAAATCTAGTACCTGTAGTATAATGAATAATGACCTGTAAGTACCTGTAGTATAATGAATCGAGTACCTGTAGTATAATGAATTATTATACATACCTGCAGGCAAACCTAGTATCATCCATAATAACGTGCATAGCTGGAATCACTTTAGTGTACATATCAATTTCTCTATCAAACAATGTGCGTGTCAAATCGAGCAAATTCTTTTCTTCATGCGAGACTTTCACTATGAATGATTCCGTATATTTCAGCGTTATCACACCTAGACAATACTTCACGTGTACTCGGTAAAGTACGCTTAAAAAATTCTCTCCTCTAGGAACAGCATAGTCTAGGACGACAGACTCTATTTTGATATTGTTCGTCCCGGATGGCGTTAGGTTTCGAGAGTTTTTGATGCAGGTTTTGAGGAAATCGTCGTCGAGCCAGGCGGGTCTGGACAATTCAGCCATTCTAGGAATCTGGAAATGCGAAAATTTAAAATCGTTAAAGAGGATTGGCGACGCTAGGCCTGAATACATCTGGATATATTACTTTCCGGGCTCAAGGGAAGGTAATGTGAACGAGCTAAAAAAAAATCGAGATGAAGACGAAAATATCCATTTGGAACCTCCTGAGATGTTTAAGACCATTTCCAGATTGATGTCCGTGTGTGTGTCTGTGTGTGTGTGTGTGTCTGCGCGTGTATGTGAGTGTGTGTTTATTTATTTATTTATTTATTTCCCAAAACATAATTAAGCTTACAGATGATTCCAAATCGGTTATTATTTTTCTAGGCTATTATTCTAGATGATAACTATTATTCTACTATAGACTGTTATTATAATTCTACTATTAATAATATTATATTACTGTACTCCGTTACTATTACAATCATTTTTATTCCAATGTATATACTATTATTCTAGACTATAGGAAACGAGACTGAGAAATAAGTTAGAGCATAATATTATATATGTGTTGGTTCAGAATATCCGAAAGAGCGGACGCCAGGGTCGATAAATCTTCCCTAAAAGTGAGACCCTCTTACAAAGGGTAGGAAACATAATTAGTCACGGACGCCGAGGATATGAGATTCCTTGAAAAATAGCTGATAACTCAAAGGAAAGGACAGAAAGGGGCTATAAAATATAAAATAAACGAGCGGTCGACCCTGAAACACGAGAATCCAGGGACCGACAACGTTCCCATTCAAAATAAATCGTGAAAAGGACCCCTTATTAACACATGGTAACGATAAATTCCCTGGCGAGGCGACTGGCAAAAGACTACGAAATAAAAACCGTGGACGTTACAAAAAATCATACATACTCCAAATCCCACAATTCCCCCTAGAAATAATATAGTTTAAAATGTAAAGAAACTTGCATGATTAATTAATTAATTAAGCATAGCATATAGTATTTCGTTTAATGTAAAGTAAAGCGCTAGGAGAGACAACTTAATTAGCCTAATTAACGATCTAACATTAATATTAACTTGTTACTAATGACCTGAAACTAACCTATGTTTAAGACAATATGTACTCGGGAACGGTGGCGTTTGCGACGAGAATCTGTAATAACAATAATAATAATAATGCTTTATTTAAGAGGAAGTAGTACGAAAATTATGTCTTAAAAAACTACCCAACTAGGTTAATGCCTGTACTAGGGTAGATTCTTTTCTTTTAAATTAAGCAAATAATATGTCTATAAAATGTTTAAATGTAAGACAGAGACAACTAGTGTATTCGCTTCTCGCTCTAGCGTGCAAGCGAGGAAGCATGATTGCGATGTCTCTTTCACACGGGGTTGTGTCTGGTTTGTGCGCCCTGTCTCGTTATTGGACAAAACGTGTGCGGCGCAGTAATAGGGGTGTGTTTAGAAATTTCTGGAAGGATCTAGACCAATGAGAGGTAAGGGCGGTCGCTATCTTAGAAAAAAAATGTAATGGCGATCGACGACAGAAAAGAGCGAAAGCTTCAGTTGTAAATTGGCAAAGGATCAGCGTGAACGCGCCGCGATCCAAGCACCGGGACTTACTAGTAAATTATAAGTACTCGGAACTCAATGTAAAAGTAAAGATAAGTGACCGAATAAAAGAAAGTCTCGCGAATAAAAAGTGTTTATTTTCGACGGAAGCTTATCCTGCGTGACCTGAGGAAAGTGAGGTTCTATCACGGAAGCCTCTCGCCGAACTAATTTCCTTGTGAGGTTGGAATCCACCAATCGTTCGAGACAACCACCCCTGAGAGAAAAACCAACCTAGCTGGTGAGTGATTACCATTTGAATACAGTCCAAGGTGAAAACCATTGAAGATAATCGAAGGGGTAATTACCCAGCACAAAGGGGGTCGCGTAAATTCACAAGTAAAGTGGGTTTATGCAAACCGGGTAAAAATCCCAACCATCGTGGTCCTCCGTCAAGCCGAATAAAGAAAATCGGAAAGAAAAGTGACTTTGGATCAAGAACGAGAAAAGAAAAATAAAAATATGGATTCGAAAAGCACGCAATCCGAAAATCCAAGACCTTCATCGCGCGCCTGGTCAGAGAGCAGCAGAAGAAGCGAGCACGTTCAGGAACTGCGAGCAGCATCTGAAGAACTTCGAAGAGTGAACCTCCAAAAAGCCAAGAAAAAAGCTGATAAAAATAAATTGGATGCGGAACTGAAAAAAGTGGCTGCGCGGCGCACGGCGCGCAGAGCGGCTGAAGAAATCGAAGAAGAGGCTGACATGGACCTTGGACAACGAGCAGCGATGCAGGAAGAACTGGATGCAGCGGAAGAAGACTCGCGGCATGCTATGAGGATGCTGGAAATTGTCTCCGAAACCTTCGGGACAGAAACGAGCAGTCAGGAAAATGATCGCGACGTCGCGGGGGACAACACGGCAGCCAGCAGAGTGTCGAGATGGGCCGAGTATCAAACTCCAGCTGCTGAGACGTCCCCAGAACCCTGGGGGGGAACATTCGCAGAAGAAAATGGAGAAGCGGCACGGCGGCGTGAAGACGGCGGGCGATCGGAACCGGGCAACGCGGCGGCGTCCGGCGCGACGGTGGCGGACGGCGCGGCGAATGCGGGCGGCGCGGCGAATGCGAGCGGCGCGGCAGCTGCGGACAACGCTAGGGCAGAGACCAAGGCGGTGTCGGCGGCGGCGGTAAAGGCCGCCGCTGATACGGACCTGGGTACGAGCAGCGATGGAATTAGCAGCTCGAGCGAAAAAATGATAAAAGAGGTATGTAGGATTTTTTCTGTAGCGTCCACAAAACCGCATTTTGCAAAAGAGTTACCTTCATTTCACGGGAATCCTTTAGAATTCGTAGCCTTCAAAGCTATTTTCAAACAGTCGACAGACGTAATGCATTTAAATGATGCACAAAACTTATTGCGTTTGCAGACAGCATTAAAAGGTAGAGCACGCGAGGCAGTGACGGGTTTGCTTTTAAGTCCTGACAACGTGACAAATATCATGACCACGTTAGAGGCGCTATTCGGTAATACGAATTTAATTATTCAGAGAACGATAGCGGATTTGAGGAAAGAAAAAGGGTTATCTGATAGTCTAGATGCAGACGGTTTAATGCGATTTGCGTGCCAGATAAAAAATCTGGTCGCGACCGTAAAATCGGTAAATAAATTAGAACATCTTTATAATCCAGACTTATTGGCTTCACTTGTGGCAAAATTGCCAAAGAACTTATTAACTCTGTGGCTAGCTGACAGGGGAAGGGTTGGTTTAAACGATCCGGTATTAGTTTATTTCGCATTATGGTTAGAGAAATTAGCGATCAGCGCACAAGACGCCGGTCTGTGTACCGCAGAGCTCCCTAGGAAAAGTTATGATAACCCGCGAGACAAGAGACAGAAAGAAACGGGCTCTAAAAAATATATTTTACATACCCAGGGCAAAGAAGACCCTAAGTGCCCTCGGTGTGAGAAATCCCATTATTTAAATAAATGTGAAGAATTTAAAAATCTAACTTTAGCAAGCCGCTGGGATGAGATAAAAAAAATGCGTAGGTGTTTTAAATGTTTAGGGCACAACCACGGCCGAAAATCGTGTTCGGCATATAAACGGTTTCCAAAGGGCAAATATCATTATCTGCTGACCGCCCCGCCGCCTGCGAACGAGGCGGACATCGCGGCGGCGCCGCGCGCGAGCTCCGAGGTAGTGGCGAACGCAGTATCTGGAAATCAGGTCATTCTGCAAGTATTACCGATAACCGTAGTTGGAACCCGGGGTAGAAAAACATTATATGCGTTGTTAGACGCAGGCGCGACTGTTTCACTCATTGATCAGAGCGTGGCAATAGAACTAGGAATTCGAGGCCCGACGCAGGGATTACAGCTCTCTGGAATCGGGAATATGAGAGAGAGTAATAGCAGTGCCGAAGCGGTGTCCTTCAAAGTAAGGGGAGATTTAGGTAAGAAGGAATACGTAGTACGAGCTTACAGCGTAGCCTCGTTAAATCTACCGGAGGTCAAAAGCGTGATAAGTGCGCAGAGGCCGATCGGAGGGATGGTGCGTTCGACTCAGGCGACGACCGTAAAACCTGACCTGCTCCTGGGAGCTAATTGTTGGGAACTGATAGTCTCTAGAGGATTAAAAATGGTAGACGGGGGCCTATCGGTATCTAAAACACTCCTGGGGTGGGTGGCTATCGGCGGCAATAACGCTCTCGAACGAGACATTAGGTACCCGGCGCTATGCTTAAATCAGGAAAATGAACCTTCTTTAGATAAATTACTTGAAGAAAATCTGAAGCTAGAGTACGATTGGCCACAGAAAAAGCGAAAGCTTCAGGCCGATGTTAGGGCTGAAAAAATCTTAGAAGATACTACTTCTTTAAAAAATGGAGTCTGGGAGACAGGTCTGTTATGGAAAGAGGTGAACTTTTCCGTACCAGATAACAGAGACATGGCAATGACTCGGCTGAGGTCAGTGGAACGGAAAATGGACTCCGACCGTCTTTATGGAGAAAAATACTGCCAGCAGATAGAGAGATATCTAGCTGAGGGGTATGCTTCGGAAGTCGAGGAAAAACAATTAAAAAACCGCCCTCGAGTGTTATTTCTTCCGCACCTGGGGGTTATTCACCCCGCGAAGAAAGACAAAATTCGTGTCGTTCACGACGCTGCGTCCTCGGGCGCAGGCGGGTCACTGAATAGCATGTTATTAGGTGGACCAGACTATTTAAATAGCATATTAGGAATTTTATTACGATTCCGTGAAAATGCAATCGCTTTCACGGCCGACATAAGAGATATGTATCTTCGGATAAAAGTGAGAGAGGAAGATAGCTTCAGTCAGCTGTTTCTCTGGCGAGGTTTCCAGCGTGAAAGTCCTCCAAAAATCTTAAAAATGGACTGTCTAATATTCGGTAGTTGTTGCTCCCCGGCCTCCGCGATCTACGTAAAAAATAAAAACGCAGCTCGGTTTAAGGACCAGTACCCAGCGGCTGTAAAAATAATAGAGCGCGATTCGTACGTTGATGATTTGCTGGCGGGAGTAGACACGTTAGAGGAAGCAAAACAAGTCATCAGGGAAATTAATTTGATTCATAAAGCTGGGAATTTCACTATGACCGGTTGGGCTTCAAATAAAAACGAGGCTTTAACCGGGATACCAGAAGAAAACCGCGCGCTCGCGCAAGTATCTCTGGAAAAGGGTGAGTTGACGTCACAACGTATATTAGGCTTGACGTGGCTACCTGCCTCTGATCAGTTAGCATTTAATGTGAGCATGGACCGCCTCAGCGAAGATCTGACGACGGGAAATAAGATTCCGTCGAAGCGGGAAGCGCTAAAATTAATAATGCAGCTATGGGACCCAATGGGTGCGCTTTCACCGCTAACTATAAGGGCTAAACTGATCATGCAGCAGGTATGGAGTAGCCGAGTGGCCTGGGACGACGAGATCCCGAGCGATGTAGTTAAATATTGGCTCCGGTGGTTGCAAGAACTGAGATTAGCGCAAGGTGTGCGAATCTCACGTTATAATGGCGCTACCAAACAAGCAGGTGAGAAAAGGCAATTGCACGTATTCTGCGATTCGTCCGAAAAGGCGATGTGCGCCGTTGCATATGTTAGGATTACAGGCTGTAGCGGCGAGCACAAGGTATCCTTTATGGCTAGCAAAACTCGAGTGGCACCTTTGAAAGGCAAACTGACAATCCCCAGGTTAGAACTGACTGCGGCGCTGTTAGGTGCTGAACTGGCCTCAAAAATAAAACAAGAGAGCGCATTAAGTTTCGATGACGTCTTTATGTGGACAGACTCAAAAAATGTGTGGTGGTGGATTTTGTCACAAAAGGAATGTCACCTCCAGTTTGTAGCAAATAGACTAGGTGTGATCGATGAGCTCACGTCTCCAAGACAGTGGCATTGGTTAGCAGGGAGCGACAACCCCGCTGATGATGGCACACGGAATACCACCAAGATAGATTTAAGCCCGGAAGGTAGATGGTTCGCGGGACCTGCTTTCTTGCGTGGCAGTAGAGAACACTGGCCGCTCCAGGAGCCAACCGATCCGAAACCGGAAGAGAGAGCATTGTTAGAATTTAAGACAAAACTTGTACTAACAACGACAGAAAAAAATGAAAGCGTAATTGACATAGGTAGATTTTCCCGGTACATGCGGGCGAGTCGAACCATGGCATATGTGAAAAAATTTATAGATCTGTGTAGAAAAAAAACCACGTCAAAAGTACTCGAAAGCGACGATATCGCAACCGGGAAAAATTTTCTGATCAAGGAATCACAACATCGAATTTTCGCGCACGAGATAGACCTGATACGTCATCAGAAAATATTGCCGAAAGACAGCCGTCTGTTCGGATTGAACGCGTATATCGACGCGGAAGGGTTAATACGGTTAGGAGGCCGGATCGAAAATGCGAACGACACACTTTTCGACACAAAAAGGCCATATATATTACACGGTAAGGATAGATTCACGGTGTTGCTCGTGAAACATTTACACGAGATTAATGCTCACGGCGGCGCTGAATTAATTTTATCAGTGCTGAGAGAACAGTTTTGGGTCATTGGGGCGCGACAAACGGTGAAAAAGATCTCACGAGAATGTGTCTATTGCACTATCCGCCGCGCGAAGCCTATGACCGCACAAATGGGCCAACTCCCATCCGCGCGAATAACCACCCGAAGGCGCTGTTTCCACACTGTAGGTTTGGACGCTTTTGGGCCGTTCTTCGTCACTAATCGAAAGAAAGTGGAAAAACGATATGGATTACTCTTCACTTGTTTTAACACGAGAGCGACCCATATCGAACTAGCTGGAGATTTGTCAACCAGCTCGGCCTTGTTAGCTATAAGACGTTTCATAGCAGCCAGGGGGAAGCCGCGGGAAATTATGAGCGACAATGCCACTGGGTTCCGCGGTGCGGACGCTGAATTAAGAAAAGTTTTGTCAGCTATCGACAACCATGAAGTGAGGGATCGTCTAAGTGCCGACGAGATAAAATGGAGTTTCTCCCCTCCTTCAGGACCCCATTTCGGTGGAGTTTGGGAGAGTCAGATAAAAACGGCAAAAAAATCGTTATATGCCATATTAAAGGAGCGAGCACCAAACGAAGATGTGCTGAGAACATTATTATGCGAAGTCTCAGCGATGATGAACCACAGGCCGCTCACGTATATATCTCTAGATACTCGGGATGAGAGACCCCTCACACCCGCAGATTTCCTATTAGGCCATGCAGATGATAGTACAGCGGTAGGTCAGAATAATACAACTGAGTTATCTAACAAAAATCACTGGAAACAATCGCAAATACTTGCTGATGCTTTCTGGTACCGCTGGTCTAAAGAAGTACTTCCATTGTTGGTTAAAAGACCTAAGTGGGCGACAAAGGGAACTCCGTTAAAAATCGGAGACTTAGTAGTCCTGTTAGATCCTTCCCTAGAACGAGGAAGGTGGGCCAGAGGTCGGGTGACTCAAGTTTTCCCTGACAAAACAGGCCAAGTGCGAATAGTAGACCTATTAGTGGACGGGAAAGTGTATAGGCGCCCTGTCAGTAAACTTGTAAAAATACATACAACAGCTGATCAGGCAGAAACAACTGTCACTAATGTCTAAGTGGAAAAAGCGAAAGTCTATTCGTCACAGTAGAAAATAAAAATAGTCTAGCTAGAATTTAAAAGTGAAAACGCAAGTTGACGTTTGTCTCGTAAGAAATGAAAAACGAAAGTTAACGGAAAGCGGTACATATTCTAAGTAGATTAATGAGAAATTCTCATAGGTTGAATAAGAAAGATCCGTCACCTCACTAGACCAATAAGGAAAATTGAATATGACAGTTAGATAAGTAGAATCCCATAGGTGAATGAGTAAAAAATAAGACTGGATTATGTAAATAAGATGTAAATTAGGTAAACCAAATAGATGGAGACAGGAGCCAATGAGGCTCAGAGCCCATTGGGGGGGGGGAATGGTTCAGAATATCCGAAAGAGCGGACGCCAGGGTCGATAAATCTTCCCTAAAAGTGAGACCCTCTTACAAAGGGTAGGAAACATAATTAGTCACGGACGCCGAGGATATGAGATTCCTTGAAAAATAGCTGATAACTCAAAGGAAAGGACAGAAAGGGGCTATAAAATATAAAATAAACGAGCGGTCGACCCTGAAACACGAGAATCCAGGGACCGACAACGTTCCCATTCAAAATAAATCGTGAAAAGGACCCCTTATTAACACATGGTAACGATAAATTCCCTGGCGAGGCGACTGGCAAAAGACTACGAAATAAAAACCGTGGACGTTACAAAAAATCATACATACTCCAAATCCCACAATTCCCCCTAGAAATAATATAGTTTAAAATGTAAAGAAACTTGCATGATTAATTAATTAATTAAGCATAGCATATAGTATTTCGTTTAATGTAAAGTAAAGCGCTAGGAGAGACAACTTAATTAGCCTAATTAACGATCTAACATTAATATTAACTTGTTACTAATGACCTGAAACTAACCTATGTTTAAGACAATATGTACTCGGGAACGGTGGCGTTTGCGACGAGAATCTGTAATAACAATAATAATAATAATGCTTTATTTAAGAGGAAGTAGTACGAAAATTATGTCTTAAAAAACTACCCAACTAGGTTAATGCCTGTACTAGGGTAGATTCTTTTCTTTTAAATTAAGCAAATAATATGTCTATAAAATGTTTAAATGTAAGACAGAGACAACTAGTGTATTCGCTTCTCGCTCTAGCGTGCAAGCGAGGAAGCATGATTGCGATGTCTCTTTCACACGGGGTTGTGTCTGGTTTGTGCGCCCTGTCTCGTTATTGGACAAAACGTGTGCGGCGCAGTAATAGGGGTGTGTTTAGAAATTTCTGGAAGGATCTAGACCAATGAGAGGTAAGGGCGGTCGCTATCTTAGAAAAAAATGTAATGGCGATCGACGACAGAAAAGAGCGAAAGCTTCAGTTGTAAATTGGCAAAGGATCAGCGTGAACGCGCCGCGATCCAAGCACCGGGACTTACTAGTAAATTATAAGTACTCGGAACTCAATGTAAAAGTAAAGATAAGTGACCGAATAAAAGAAAGTCTCGCGAATAAAAAGTGTTTATTTTCGACGGAAGCTTATCCTGCGTGACCTGAGGAAAGTGAGGTTCTATCACGGAAGCCTCTCGCCGAACTAATTTCCTTGTGAGGTTGGAATCCACCAATCGTTCGAGACAACCACCCCTGAGAGAAAAACCAACCTAGCTGGTGAGTGATTACCATTTGAATACAGTCCAAGGTGAAAACCATTGAAGATAATCGAAGGGGTAATTACCCAGCACAAAGGGGGTCGCGTAAATTCACAAGTAAAGTGGGTTTATGCAAACCGGGTAAAAATCCCAACCATGTGTATATTCCTCCACGATGGCGCCCAAACGCTTCATCCGATTGAGCTGAAATTTGGCATGCAGGCATCATTTGGTCATGTCATTCTTTTTACAAGCTTTTATTTTCCTTGCAATGTTTGTCAGAATAAAATAAATACAAACGGAGCTGCCATGGAATTCACCGACCGGAGTCGGGCCCATCATAATACTATTTTTTTTTACACTTCTGGGGGTGAGCAGTGGATTCCGGACTTACGAACCGGCTGTGGTAGGTTTAGGACAGCTGTCTTGCCACATGTGAGCGTTCACCTTACCACCCATTCACTCCCCCTTCGAAGCCATAGAATTTGAGATGCGCAAATCGCAGTTTTAGATAATTTTTCTAAGAAAGAGTTGATTATTTTTCTGGAAAGGCCAAGATCTTTAAAGAGGTGAAATAGAGATTTAGCTGGCAGGCCACGAGCGCCAACTTCCACCGCGTGAAGGTGAACCTGTAACCAGTCGAGAGGGCCGAGAAATGTGGGCGCAACTGGTAGTCAGGGGCGAGACGGCCCGCTGGGTGCTTCTCAGTGCCTCGCGTAAACCGTTAGACACTGGCGGGCCGTGGCGGAGCTAGTTGGTGGATTATTTTTTCTTTCCCAAGTCTTATATCACCTCACGGGAGACAGAAAGTTCACTGTTGTTAAAACTTCCTGGGGTGACGGGTTCGCCCGTTAAAGTCGACAACAGCAAATGTTCGATCTAAGCGCTCTACAAAAGTACATATTTTGACCATAATTAGTATTAACGTGGTATTAACTCTCGGGACATTTAATAAGTCTCGAGCCCTGGTCTTATTATTTGGGATTCGGGGTGTATCATCAAATATTTGAGATTTAATCATTAAATAAATCATCTTACCTTATTGTTGTTTAAAAATCACAGCACCTTAACTTGCCAAAATAACAGTCGCTATTAACACACATTCAGTTATCAAACAAGTCAACACTTTATGATAAAAATATTGATAAAACTCGCGAACATCATGTTATCTTATCGATATTAAATATGCAGCATACGAAGAGATATAAAGAGAAAAAGTATTGAATAAATAAATCTACAAAAGTCGTTATGTAATGATTGAGTCATAGTGTTGAAGTCGTGGGAGAGAAGTATAATCGACGAAATACTATTTAGGTATAACAAAAGTGTCGTTAGCACATTGGTACCTTTTTCACAACGATCGAGACCTTTTCACACCTACCATCGAATGTCTAATGGCTTGACTAAATCGCCTTGATCGCTTAATAATATTAATTATTTATACGTATCAATTTCCAAGCAAAAACACTAATAATAAAAATACGTGTGGCACTCGGGGACAGCCGCGGTAAAGCTATTGCATAGCATTTTTAACAACTTATGCAATTATAATTATTTATTTATTTTATTTTTTCTGATATCAGATAACTGCGCTCTATCGGAAAACGTTGAAATTATTCCGAATCATTTGCGGCTGCGAAAGCAAATAATTCGGAATAATTTAAACGTCTTCCGATAGAGCGCCGCGCACGAATTTTTTATTCGATAAAGCAAAAAAAACGGATTATTCGAAAAAATTCGTAGATAAAAAGATAGATAATTAAATTATCTTTAAAATGGTGCAGGTTTCATAATAATACGCCAGATAGTATTTGCGTAGTAGTCGTTTTTGTGTTCGGTTAGACCTAATTTCACAAATTAATTACACTATGTAATATAAACAAAATCTAAAATATTCAAAGCTATGAGTATTAGGAAAATGTTCTTGTTTAACATATATTTTTTTCGAATCGTAAGCAGTACCCGTTTAGACGTAACTATCAGTTTAAAATCATTAATTTTCGTTAAGAAATTTCTTCATTCGGTCGCCGCGCTGGCCTAGGCCCGCGATAAAAGCTATGCAATAGCTTAAAAAAAACGAATATTTCAATGACAGCTGAATAAGGATTGTAATTAATTTAGGAAAAATCTTTATTGTAGTAAAAAGTAACAAAATTATTTGTCAAAATTTACTTATAGAAATTATATTAAAACGATTTACTGGTTATTTCTTCGACAATGATTATTATACATTTAAAACAATTTGCTGAATTTGTTCGTTCAATTGTTTATGGAACAGTGGCCCATTATCGCAAGAACTAGACCCGAGAGTATTGTTTTCTTCTGCAATATTACCGCGATTTACTTCCCAAGGGTGAAACATCTTTGAAAACTATAGAAGAGCAATAATTAAAAGCGTGCAGATAGACGAAAGTGAAAGCTTTGACTGAACTGATAATAATAATGCGAACGCAATGATCAATTAACTTGGTAAGTAGCTAAACGATTAGGACTATTAATTAGTGAAACCCTAACAGTTCGATTTTGAAATCATTAGTAATTAGTGTGTATTTTAATATATATGTATGAAGTACACATTTTACAATTATTATTGTTTTTATTGTAAAATCGAAATCGGTAATCACCGAATTTAACATAGTAAGTAGCTAACTGATTAAGACTTTGTTGGAGACTCCGTTTAACATACCCACAACAAAAAAGTAATTTCTATAGAATCGAAACCGCAAATGCGCTCAAATATACACGAGTCAACTGCAATTGAATTCCAACTAAATTCGACATTTTATGCACAGTCAACCTATGACTAATGTCATTTCTTCTGATCGATACGAATCGACACAGTTTATTTTCCCCCACCGGTAGATATTGCATCATTCCATACCATATAAAAAGCAGTACATTCGACACATATTTTATCATTCCCTGGCGGGCAGTAACCGCTCATCTACAAGTACTCGCGCTTTTCATTACCTTCGAGTCAACCAAACTACGCATAGTATACGCGATCATCATTACCTTCGAGTCAACCAAACTACGCATAGTATACGCGATCATCATTATCTTCGAATCTATCGCGGCGCTTCACACTTCGGACACACAACCACGACTTCACCTCGAGCCCACACTACCTACACACCGGCGAAATATCAAACAAGGCGTTACGAACTGGCAACCTACTACAGACCTTCTGAATAAATACTTCAACTTCAACCACAACGACTTTCAATAACGGAGAAAACTTACTGATGATAACCACCCTTCGCTCACGAATAATTGGAGTCTAGTGAAGGGTGGCCACTCTCACAACTTCTAATTAGTGTAACAGTAACAGTTCGATTTCGAAATCATCAATATTTAGTGCGTATTTTAATATATCTGTCTGAAATACACATTTTACAATTATTGTTAGGTACCTATGTATACTGCAATATTTACTCCGATCGTTGGTGGTATAAAGTTCAAGATGTTATGATCGAACCCGGTGCAGCGGTCAGTTTGTGCCTTTAAAGCGTTTGTTAAAGTGTTCCACGCAGGTAGAATCGATATCCATACTAAAATAAACGGTTACAACTTGTTGGGAATCACTGTTTATTTTATGACATTTTGACACTTTTGTCAAAACAATATTTCTTAGACTATACCTAACTGATTTTATGTTGTGGGAGCTAATGGGCCCATGATGAGGTGGCCACGATGACCCATGTGTTCAGGGTCAGTCACACTCACGGGTCAACACCCATCCGATGGCCTCCACGCATGGGGTGCGAACCTGGGTAGGACACTGGGTCAACCAGTCTCCCCTGGGAATCAAACCTCTGGCGCTCCTGGACGGTCTGCGCACCGAGCGGCGCAAGCCAATCGACTGTGCTCTCCGACTAACAGTCGGGGGAGTCTGGGAACTGTATTGTTTCCTATAGAGCGGGGGTGGTTGCCTACCTTACGGCGACTGCTCTTGAAATGACCATTGGCCATCCGATCCCGGTTCAGAGTCGGGCAAAGGACGCCTTGGTCCGCGACAGATTCGGTGCACACCGTTTCACCGCTTCGTAAGGGAGAGGACCGCGCAAGCGACCTCGAAATCGGAACCAATCGAGAGACCGGAGAAATCTGGTCACAATTGGAAGCAAGGGCGCGAGGGTCGGCCCGCCAGGTAACATTACTGGCTATCTCGCGGTGGCTATAAGGCGTTGGCTTCTTGCGGGTTGTGACGTAGCTGGACGTTGGATTTGTTCTGTCCAAAGTCTTCTACGTTCACTGCAGGGCGACAGAACGAGAAAATCGTTAAAACGTCCTGTGGTGACGGGCTCGCCCGTTGTAGTTGACACCGCAAGTTGATTTTATGTTGTCATTCAAACTCGATGATGACACGGTAGCAGCCGGAGTGCAGGAATTTTTAGATGATCGGGATAAAAAAAAAATAGGAAGGGTTTTTTATGTTAAGAAAATAATGTTAATAGTATAACCTAAAAGATGAGTAGAGGAACTGTACCGAATATGAGAGGCAATCTTTAAAAAATCTGAAAAAAAATGTAGGTTCATATTTTATTTTACATGGTTGATCCTATCTCTTGGAAATATAATCAGTATTACAGAATAATGTTCGAAACCTTTACATTTGCTTCAATTTATTTATGTAAAATAAGGCATAAAAAGTACCAAAAATAAGGTTTGAAAAAAGGGTTCTTAATATGGAATGCACAAAATTTTATATAAAAAAATATTATCATGTTTTTTATTTAGTAAATGAAACAAAACAATTCCTTATGGCCATTAGCTGAAACAAAGTAGCGCAAGGTACATCAAACATTTTAGAATCTTTCTTAGTTTAGATTTTACCGCATCAATTGCGTTTTTCATAACCGATTCCGATTCTACGATTTCCGATTTTTCTTTGTAGGCTCCATATTGACGCACTGATTAGTACATGTAAAGAGAAAGCTGCAATTCTGAAAATATATAATAATTATCATATTATGGAATAGGTAGTATTCCATATTAGGCCCATGGTCACTTTCCTGAACAAAAAAATATACAAAAAATAGATCCAAAGCGATACAACAAAACAGTGTGTAACATTGAAAAGCGTCACTGTCCGACTACGAGAATGCATAAATTCAAACATAATATTAAGGCGACCTCAGAAAAATATCAGAAATGGGCGGAGTCAATTTTGTAGGGTTCGACCAATAAAAATCCAGCGTTGCCGAAGCGTCAAGCGCAGATTCCACGTCCGCTAGCGCCAGGAACCAGACGTCACTAAACGGTCAATCGCAGCGCTAGCACAGAATAACTATCTTTACGCAGTGGTGGTATAAGGGTGTTAATGGCAAATCATATTTAGCGTAACTCTCAGAGCGCTCTCACGTTTTAATTATTTGTTATTAATTTAGGGCCTAAATAAAAAATGTGGCTAAGTGCTGCCCTAGAAAATTAACCAGTCAATATAATGAAATTATAATAAAACACTTTCACCGCTTACATTGTAGGAGTAAACGCGCCTGAAAGTTTTCGAAGTCAGTTTAAAGCCTTAATATCCAAGGCAATAAGCAAGTTTTTTGAGGCCAAATTTTAAATTGGTTTCTTATCGAGGGATTCACTTAGAAACTTTTTTAATCATTGCCCATATTAAAAAAAACTCATAAAACTAAAATTCTGTATGCAGGAATCAAAGTCTATTGACGGACGTGTTTTTCATATGGAACACGCGCGAAACGGTCCACCAACTCTTCTCCTTCTTTTTGTTACTTTATGGCAATCACCGATAGTCGGTGCTTTTCTGCGTTCTCCAACTCTGACTCGCGTCCTTTGCGTTCGGTGTATGGACGCAAACCGGCCGACGAAGGCTGGCGGGGGGAGCATTACGCACAAAAATAATTACGCAGTGCGACGTACACTCACAGAAATACGCTGATTTTCCATATTAGGAACCCTTCCATATTCGGTACAGTTCTTCTATGTAGAAAAATAAAAGAACATTTAATAAAAGATACATTTTACATTTTCTTTTTACATTTACATTTTATTGAACGCCGTAGTACATATTTCTCACGTCCTCTTACCGATTTTTAAAAGCCGGTAATACATTTTTTGTATTTATTTTTGTGCCAATTTAGCGATTGCACAACGGCCGGATATTCACGGAGGAAATGAACTTTTTGCAGGCGACAGACAGTGGAAGCAAATTGCGCGTAAAAAAGCAAAACTTTCTTACCGCAGCCGACCAACGGCCGAAAGCAACGCTCGACTGACCAACTCTTGCTACCAAAACCAGGCCCGAGCAAAACGAAGAAATAGGCTCTGATCGGTATAAATATGGCAGCTATTGCAACATCTGGCACAGTTTTATTTTGGTTTTATCTGGCGGAGGATATTTAAAGTGGTGACATATAAGTTATTGACAAAAATGAAGAAAACGGTAAGGATATCATCACTCATCAGTTGTAAAGTATATTCTTCTTCTAATGCCGTATGTTGAATAGATATTTATTTATTTATAACGTACAAGAAAAAAGATACAAGGACATGCATACTGTTGTACATGAGAAATAATTAAGAACAAACATTATTATAGCGAAAAACATAGCTCTACGCATATAAATATGCTAGCATATCCGAATGAGGCGAAATCGCACAACCAACTAGACCTAGAAGGTCTGTCTCTGGCTGTGCTGTGTTATACCAACTGTATTTTTGTAACTCGAGAACTGACGAAGGTGATCAATTTTCAAATATTTCTAAATCTAACAAATGTGTTGTTTACAAAAATTAAAGTTAAATTTAAAGTTAAAAAAAAATATGTATGCAATTAAGAACTAAAATAAAGTAATCTTTACATTATATTCAATACAATACATTTATGCGCGCTCTTAAAATTAACCGACGCGACGGCGGCGGATTAACCAGCGGCGTAATCTAGAACTAAAAAATTTTTTTTTCCCTAGATAATAATAATTATTTTATTTGACAAATAATTTTACATTTACATTTACATTTTCGTCGTGTCCAATTGACGGCTAAAGACCGCTGTTGGACGTGTCAAAATAATCGTGTTAGGTAGTAAGTCCCGTTACTACTCTTTACTGAGCATACATAGGTACTCAAGAATTAACTACTAGATTGTCAAACTATAAATATAAATAATCAAAATAGAAGCCTAATATTTGAAGTAGTTAGTAATTCGAAAAGATACGTAGTAAAATTATTCATCGTAATATTTAAATTGTCATTAAAATGTTAAATAATCAAATTAAATCTACGTTATGCATTTTAAACTAAAAGTACAGATATAAGACCATATAAAATAATCAGATAATAAGGCTCTACTTTTTAGTACATTCACACAAACTGGTTCTTGATCTTTTACCAGAACTCTCGCTGGTCATACCTAGTAGCAGGAATGCATAGAATGCCCTGGCATTGATTATTATTATTATTATTATTATATCAGCTTAAGCCGATGCGCCCGAGTCCGAACTTGCATTACATTTTTTGTGGAATAAATCCAGTTTAATTTGAAAGTCATTGACACTTTTGGCACTGATCACTTCACTTGGGAGAGCATTCCATTCGTCTACCACTCTACCGCTGAGGAAATGTTTCTAGGGATTTGAATAGAATGATTCACGCTGGATTTTCAGATGATGCCCACGCAGATGTGTGTTGGTGTTCATGGTGTACATAGTCTGCAACACAGGAACGTCATACAATGCAGTCAGGATCTTATATGCCTCGATTAAGTCACCCCGTGCTCTGCGTTGCTCCGGAGTGGTCAAACCGAGAGCTGACAATCTTTTTGCGATGCTTCGAAAGGCAATTTAGTCGCTCTTCGCTGGACCTTCTCTAGAAGATCAATATCCTTCCTAAAGTATAGATTCCAGATCTGATTGGCTCCTTCCAAAATGGGTCTTACAAATTATGCCAAAACCCAAGTTATCCAAGTTCAAAGTGTCCAAAGTGAAAAAACAGCAATTACATAGATTCAAGGACCCAATATTATTTAATTTTGATTTGATTACGCTATATTAAAAAATATGCTAATTTTAATTATTCTGGAGCAAAAAGTACACATTCTACTATTTTATAAATATTACTCCATATCATTAGGTAAGATTAGGTCACAAAAAATATTTGAACAAATCTAATTTACTTATTTATAAATAATAACCTTTCTTAGAATATATCTAAAACTGAAATATTCGAAGAAAAACTTGTTTTTGTCGCAATTTCAAATGAAAATTGTTATCACTATCAAGCTGCACACTGCCGTTAGGTTTTGGCAGCCCTTCTACGCCGGCGACACGCAGGTGGCATCGATAGTATTGTCGGGCAAAACTAATGTTTTTTTAAAACATGTATAATGACATGTATAAACATGTATAAATATGTATAAACATTGATAATGAGTGTTTTTTATAAAGGATTCATTGATTAAAAAACTCAATATTTTTTCCAATAATAACAATAGTAACATTCAATTATTCGTGCCATCTATCGCATTTTTAGATATTTTAAAATTGTTATCACTATCAATATATCACTATTCACTATGTCTAATTATTTTGTTTCAATTTCAGCAAAAAATTATAGTTCGTGTTCACTGGACGGGTTCGAGTTATAATAATAAAAATAATATTTTACTTTTTATTTGGACATAACTATAGTGCCATTCGGGCGAGCTTATTTCCACATGGCAATGTATTACAACTAATCTAATCGCAGTATTACATGCGCGCATTGTGGAAATAAAGATTAAATACTAAGTTCGTCTGCATAAAATGCAAACTAGTATAGGTATTTAAAAGTAAGACAGCCCGAGGAGAGGATATTCGGAGAGGAAGGGGAGAGAAAGGGAAGAAATGGTTACTTCTTAGAAAGACAGTAATTTTTGAGGTGTCATAAATGTTTTTTTTTATATATTTATTTTACACATAACATGCGAAATTCATAAAATGGTCATACAAGTAGGACGACGATCCACTCACATGACCATGCGCAGCGCATGTCCAACTAGGCCGAGTATAGCCTGTATCTGGGCATACGATTTATTTTCAGACTTGGGTGGAGAAGCATAACTGACGTAGGACACATACACTTATACACACATATACATATACACATATATACATATACATACATACACACATACACATATGTGTTACATTATGTTTATTATCTTATATCACATTTATGCAGGTATATTATTTCTAAGAGATGATTTGCAGAAGATCATTCTCTGTCCTTGAACGACCTATATCGTCAAGAAGCCATTTTTTATTTTTTTATTGAATAAAAAGGTACTTTCATTTTTTTATGTCGTCATCAACGGTTGAATATTTTGGGTGCGATAAAGTTTAATTGCCTTTGGGCAAATGATGAATTAACTCGGGGGACGGCATAATTCAAGCCTGCAGACGCTCTTGTAGTTCTGTGTTGCTGGCTTCGTGGTCGTTTATCTAGGGTTCGATGGAAAAACATGAGTGACTGTTTCACAAACAGCTGGCGTATATCTAACACCTTACTTTCTTGGAAAACCATGTTAGAATCATATCGTGGGGGCCTTCTATTGATTACCCTCAACAAAAGCTTTTGGGCTTTCACTAGAGGATCCAAGACAGATTTTGCACATGCTCCCCACGCTATTATTCCGTGCACCCATAAACCCTGACATAGGGCCATGTAAACCATTTTTAGGGAGTTGGTAAAGAATGCGAGTTTCGTATATTTGCCGGGAGATCGTTCCAGAGTCTTGCACCATGGAGACAGAAAGAGTTCGAATAGAAATTAGTAATATGACACGGATTTTTAGTAAATTGTCAGAGGCTCTGAAGTATGAGACCGTGGGAACTTAATGGTTCAAAAAGCTCGTGGAGATAGGATGGTGTTGATTTGGAGAGGCGAACTGGCAACCACATTAGCTGTGCCCTATATTCGGACACGTGATCATACTTACGTAGACCGAAGATGAATCGTATGCGTACATTTTGCAAACGTACGCATACGATTCATCTTCATCTGTGTAGTTCATCTGATAAATCGAGATAAGTCACATCTGCATAGTCAAGAAAGGTAATAGGAGAGACTGTGCAAGACATTTCTTTGTGTTTATAGGAAGAAATCTTTTGAGAGATTGCAGAGGGGAAAATTAGGAAATATTTTGCGACTTCCCTCGTCTACTTGTGGTAGCCAGGAGTTACGCCTGATAAGTATTTTAATTAGATTGAGGGACGTTATACTATAGGGCGGAACGAAAGGTTTTGCCTATTTGTATACTAAGCAGATAACGGGCCCAGTGCAATTAGGGCATTATGACCCATTGCGTTTAGGGTCGGCCCAAATCATAGGTCCGCACCCATCCGGTAGCCTCCATGCAGAAATGCGAGCCCTGGTAGGACTCTGTGGTTGCGGGCCAGTTCCCCTGGAAATCGTCCTTCGGGCGCTCCTGGGCAGTTTGCGCACCGTGCGATGTCAGCCAATCGACTGTGCATTCTGACCAGGGGAGTACATTTTGAGCTAAATATTAAAAGTTGTTTTTGTGCTCGTATTGATTCACCCATTTTTAGGATGTCACTAATTATAAAGTCACCTAAATATAATAAATGAAATACATCTTAGTGAATTAGTGTAATTTTTAACTCAGTTAGTATGCACAATACAATACATTTTAGTTCTGCTCCAGTAGGTAGGCTTTCCTACACTTTGATGCGTATTTGCCTCTGATATAGTTGTGGCAATATAAATTAATTTTAGTAAATTGTAATCGGTTTGAAAACCATTAATAAATAGGAAATAATCTAATAATCAAAATTGCTCATCAAAAAATATCTCAATGTCTGTAGTCATAATTATCAAGGCAATAATATGATGGGTCATGAAAATAGATAAGCGTATACTAAAAATAACTAAATTTAAATTAATTGTCAAATCTAGCAATATAGCCATCGTCGATAAAAAATAAAATTAAAATTACGCTCTTTGGCAAAATTATTTATCATGAATTTTCGTTATTTTACATTAGCATGCTCTTGGAATAAGAATTCAGCGTTATCCAAATCTCTTAAGTCATATTAATATACTGGATTCTTGACTAGGCCATTAAATCAGTTTTTTTTTAATTGGTTCTTTGTAAGACTTCTAATATGTGTTGGGACCTTATTATAATAACACAGGCTTTGGTGAAGGAAACTGTTGCGCGGTTTGCTAAGCCTGTGCCGATTTAGACGTAGATCAAATTTATTTCTGGTATTGTGTTGATGGAAATCGCTATACGCCGGGACATCCGATATGTGCTTACGAGCGAACATAATATTTTGATGGATATAGCACGAGTACATCGTCATGATTCCCGACTCGATGAAAAATGTTCGAATGAAATGAAAACACGACGTTCTTGGAGAAGCTCTGTAAAGACTGCGTAAAGCCCTTTTCTGAAGGATAAGAATCCTCATCGAATTTGCTGCCATTCCCCAAAACATTAGGCCATATGTCATCAAAGAATGAAAATAAGCAAAATAAACAGATTTAGCAGCCTGAAAGCCGTATACATTTCTAATCTTTTGTATTGCGTAAATAGCCCTACACAGCTTTTTACTAAGCTCTCCTAAGTGATCGGACCATTGCAATTTTTGATCGATCTGCAAACCTAGAAATTTAGTAGAAGAGACTTTTTCCAATTCGTCTGTTCCAAAGAATAAGGCTATATTATTAGGAAAAACACACTGTTTTAGATTTTGAAACATTCAACGAGAGTTTATTAACTTGGAACCAGACAGCAAGTCTATTTATCGTTTCATTAATCCTTAATTCAAGCTCGTCTCTATTTTTATCGCTAAAAAGAAGGGATGTGTCATCGGCGAATAGGATAATCTCATCATCCATTGACCGAATACAATCAGGGATATCGTTTATATAAACCAGAAAAAGAAAGAGGCCGAGTATAGAACCTTGAGGGACACCTTTGGAGATAGTTTGTGGGGTGCTTTTGCTACTTCCCACTTGCGTAATCTGGCTACGACCTTGTAAGTAGGACTGTATGAGCGCTAGTTCCCTATTCCTAATCCCGTAGTGTTCTATTTTCTCTAGTAGAATTGAATGTTTTACACAATCAAAAGCCTAAAAGAGATCACAGAAAATGCCAACTGTTTTTTTTTTTGCTATTGTCAAGGCTTAGTAGTGTTTTCTTTATGAGATTAGCAATGGCATCTTGGGTTGAAAGATTTTTTTGAAAACCAAATTGTTTAATGCTGAGAATATTATTTTCTGAAAAGAAATTGGTCAATCTCGTGACAATATTTTTTTCAAGAATCTTGCTAATAAAAACTGGCAAAAGCGATGTAGGGCGAAACATATTAAAAAGAATAAAAAACACGAGTGCCATTACAGAAAGTGAACTACTGTAATTTATACTATTCACATTACCTACTTTTTATAAAATATTTGTGATTATGTGCATTTATCCATATAGATAGGTACATGTATATTTCTGGAATTCACTCATTGAGACCTTTTATTTCAGACTAAACACGATATATTAATGTTAACTTATTGGTATTTTGACATTTAGACAACTACTCACTTGATATTTGGACAGTTAACGACATTCAGGATGACAACGATTCTAACAATACCATATAATTTCAGACCACATAATAGGTTTGAGCCTTTAGATGTTATGGTGGAATAAAGAAACGGAAAACATACATATATGGACCATGAACATATTACGCTCCTTTTTTGTTGGGAAATAATTATAGAAAAACTATTGTTTCCTAATTTATGCATCCAACTTGTGATTAAACTTGTGTTATTTACTTAATCTATGCTTTTATTGATGTTTCTTTTAAGGGTTTATTGTTGGTGTTGGCGATGCTGGTTTGCCTGTCGACTTGCAGACCTCAAGATTACGACGAAGACCTCGACTCGGATGCCTCAAGTCATGGTACGCGCTCTCATAACATCCTATGCCCGTAATATAAAATCGAAGACTATCGCGGTTATTTGACATTATAAATAGGATAGAAAACAAATTTACCGCGTGAAATTTGTAGCACCGGTTCGGTTGTTGTCCTGAGTTCTTTCCATTACACAATGATGACGATGGTCTGAAGATGGAGCCGGGAGTTTGCCACTGGTACTCCCTGATAGTAAAGCTGATGAATGTAAAGCTTGTTTTTAAAAACAAAAATAATTTTAATTATTTTTTTATTATTTATTCCGCAGAACCACTAGGAAGAGTACAAATAAAAGTATACCGAGGAGCAACAGAGCATGATGGACATCACCATTTCGCGCCCTGGGGCTACTGGGTCAAACAACCGGCAGATGAGGGCCCACATCACTAAACAATACAAATGTCATCATTTAATTAATAATTATTTACGAAAGTAATTTAAGCTTTAATATTAAAATTAAATATTTTATAAGCTGGAATAGAAAAGAAATTTGACATTGTTTGTTTGTTGTTTCGACTTTTTATTGTGAAGTTTCTCAATGGGCAGGTTTATTATCTTACGATATTCTCTTACAACCAACCCTACTATATATATATATATATATATGTGCAGGTAATCAGGTAACATGTGTACCGCGAAGCTCTACTCTACAGTCCTCGTAAAGCAGTCTAAACTCCGAGTACACCGTTGCAATCTTGATGATAGGGTGGATCAGCAGCACTCCTTATACTTGCCACAGTTTCGTCGAGAAATGGACGACAGTTTGCTTCTCGATTCCTTTGAGTGTCGCTCTGCGCTGTCCTTGACAGAATAAACGCAGGTTTGGTGAAGTGTCCTTTAATCTTCCCTTGGCCCACGTAATCTGATCAACGCGCACACCGAGCCGCTCTTCGTTACACACTAAATTCAAAAATATATCCTAGCCGCATCCTGCCCGTTGACCTAATTAGGGATAACGCCTTTGCAATCTTCTCATATCGTACGTTAAACTTATTTACTTATTTTATTTTCCTGTTGCTGAGGGCATATCTTAAATATATATACAACACACTGTTTGCTAAATGGACGTAAGGTCTCTTCCTACTTATCATTACACTATACTTAATTATTCTAACAAGTTATTACATACTATGAAGGTTGTTTATTATCTAAAACACGTCGGGTTAGTCGGCCTTAGCCCATATTCGCTCTCCCATCCTCATTTCGACCCTTCATGTAATTCAACACTCCCTCGCTTGCCAGAGATGACCTTCCTTCTATGAATAAGTAACATGTGTGTAAGTATGCATGTAACATGTGTGTAAGTGTGTATCTTGTTATTGAATTTGATCGACTTACTTGAAATGCAATTCTGTTAATTTTATAATGGAAAACGGTGATCCAGACAGGAATCAAACACGGAACCCTACAATGTAAGATCAGACGAAGTAACCACTACGCCAATGGTGAACCCGTCACCCCAAGAAGTTATAACGACATGTAATCGTTCGTGAGCGTATAGACTAAGGGACAACACGTCCACTGTCCAGCTATGCTAACTCACCTGTAAGAATTCAACTTCTCCGCGAAGCACTCGGAAGTACCCAGCGGGTCCCGTTACCCCTGGGTAGTAAGTAGACTTGGCTGATTTTTTCCGTCTTTGGTCCGGTCACGGTTTCTCAGACTTACTTGAAATGCAATTCTGTTAATTTTATAATGGAAAACGGTGATCCAGACAGGAATCAAACACGGAACCCTACAATGTAAGATCAGACGAAGTAACCACTACGCCAATGGTGAACCCGTCACCCCAAGAAGTTATAACGACATGTAATCGTTCGTGAGCGTATAGACTAAGGGACAACACGTCCACTGTCCAGCTATGCTAACTCACCTGTAAGAATTCAACTTCTCCGCGAAGCACTCGGAAGTACCCAGCGGGTCCCGTTACCCCTGGGTAGTAAGTAGACTTGGCTGATTTTTTCCGTCTTTGGTCCGGTCACGGTTTCTCAGCCTTTACCTGACGAAAGCGGTTATATAGTTTAAATCCGAGGGTCACCGAGGGTCACCACACTGGTGATCCTCGACGTTGAAAAGGACACGCGCCTCCACTCTCACACTGGTGACCCTCGAAGTTGAAAAGAACACGCGCCTCCGTCTCACACTGGTGACCCTCGACGTTAAAAAGGACACGCGCCTCCGTCTCACACTGGTGACCCTCGACGTTGAAAAGGACACGCGCCTCCGTCTCACACCGTTGACCCCGACCTTGAAAAGGACACGCGCCTCCATCTCACATTGGTGACCCACGACGTTTGATACGAACACGCCTACACCTTCACGTCGGGAATCACGCCTTCCACTTTCATATTGGTAACCCCGACTTAGAACTTCGATACGCACCTTCAACTTCACTTCGCACAAACGCTGAAAAGGACACGCTTTCGTCTCACATTCACGCAGCATCCAGCACTTCAAAACCTTCAATAACGACGCTGAACACACCTTTTCTACAAACCTTCTCGAACACAGCGACTTCGCACCTATAAATCAAATAGCGGCTTGTTGACCTACATATTCGCCGCCAGAAATTACGCCGATACTTCAAAAAACTCTCCGCGCGCACACAATCAAATCCAAATGGGCGGACAACAGAGCAAGGACGAGGCAGTCATCGCCGGCACCCAGATTACTAACAACACAACATCAGACGTACTGATCGTAATAACGGTGGTCCTAATAGTAGTAATCCTCTGCGTACTATTCCACGAGCGATGCAGATAGGGAATAAGGAAATGGCTAAGAAAGGAGATCGCCCGACCCCACATACAACAGATACAAGCAGTCTAAACAGCACCAAACACACGGAATGATCCTTGGCCCAGCATGACCTTCAACTTCATTATGCGACACTACACCACTCATGCTGGACAAGTAAAACAATCAAATACTGCCTAAAACAACACGGCTCACGAAAAAACAACTACGCTTCTCAACGCACTCAAACGACAACATATGGCAGCTCGGCAAACAAATAATACAACGCTAACGAACTTTATAGAAACGACGCATATGGTTGAGCATTGGGGGAAGAAAAATGAAGACATTTCACTAAGTTTACCTGGTTTTTATATTGGAGCGTACCAACACAGGAGTATTTTTAAAATGGGGGGGACTATGGTACAACTCAAAAATAATCTTGGTAGTGAACCATTACTGCAGTGTGCTGATCTCTGCCTCGATCGCCACTTTGAATGCTGCGGAGTAAAATTGACGCAAAGCCGTATTCATATTTTTTCGTTATATCGATCGCCAATCGGAAATATTACTATATTCTTCAAAAGATTGTCACGGCTATTAGAAATATTTCAAAATAAACAAATCGTCATATGCACGGACATTAATATAGACTTCCTAGTTGACTCAGTAGCCAAATATAATTTGTGCAGTATTCTGAATATATATGGCTTAAAATCATATGTAGACACTGCAACAAGGATCACAGGGCACTCAGCCACATTAATAGATAACATATTCTCAAACCTATGTACTGACCTACTTTCTTCAAAAATCTCTTCTACTGGCCTCTCAGATCATGAAGGTATCTTCGTCTCAATTAATAACACCACAAAAAATCAGGTATATTATAAAAAGTCCCGATTGTTTTCTAAAGCAAACAAAGAAATATTTCTCAGCAAAATTATCAGTGACGACTGGGACGATATTTTTAATTCCGAAAACGAAAATGCTGATCTAATATTTACTCTTTTCTTCGAAAAATTTAAGTCTCATTTTGACAGCAGTTTTCCCGAGAAAGAAAGAAAAATAAAAAATCCTAACCTAAAGAAATCCTGGATATCAAAGGGAATTAAAGCTTCGGCTAAGAATCTGAGGTCCCTTCGTTTTATACAAAAGTTTAAATGCGATGATTTTGTTATGAAATTTATAAATAAATACGAGAAAATATATAGGCGAGTGGTTAGGAATGCCAAAAGAAATCTAATCCGAAATGAAATATTAAATTTGAAAAATAATTCAAAAGCATTATGGCAGCTTGTAAATGATAAAATGGGCAAAGGAAAAAAGTGCTACTCTAACATTACTCTTAACCGAAAGGGCCATACGGTCGAAGATCAAACAGAAGTAGCGAATATGTTCAACACTTTCTTTTCCCAAATCGGTCAAATATCACAATCAAACACCTCACAGAACAATCTAACAGGTGGGCACAATATACCTTACAGCAGACATATTTTCTTCATGCAGCCAACTGATGTTGTTGAAATAACAAAAATAGTGAATTCCATGAAAAATAAAAAATCCTCAGGAATTGACGATATCGCAATAGACATGGTAAAATTGACACTTCCGTTTATAGTTGACAAATTAGCCTATATATTCAATATATCTCTCCGAGATGGAATTTTCCCAGATCAATTCAAAATTGCTAAAATTATTCCTATACATAAAAAAGGTCCAAAAACTGAAATAAACAACTACAGACCAATAGCGTTGCTACCTGTTTTTTCCAAAGTGCTTGAAAAAATAGTAAATTCAAGGTTGTTAAAATACATAGAAAACAAAAATATCCTAACAAAATCTCAGTTCGGTTTCAGAAGAAATAAAGGTACAATCGATGCACTGAACAACGTTCTGAGAAAAATGTACAATGACATGGACAAGAAACTTTATTCAAGTACCGTATTTTGCGATTTATCAAAAGCGTTCGATATGGTAGACCATCAAACACTGCTAACTAAACTCGACAGATATGGAATCCGAGGAAATAGCTTAAAATGGTTCAGCAGCTATCTCTCAAAAAGAAAACAAGTTGTACAATTAGACGACTGCACAGGTGGCGTATTGAAGAGAACCATTTCCGATGAGTGTGAAACGAAGAGCGGTGTTCCTCAGGGAAGCATCCTGGGACCGACCCTTTTCATTCTATATATTAATGATCTCCCATCTATAGTAGCTCACTCAAATGTAACTTTGTATGCAGATGACACCAGCATAAGCTTTGCAGATGCCAAAATAGAGAATGTAGTGAAAACGTTAAACCATGAATTGGCTCTGTTGAATACCTGGTTCGAGAAAAATAATCTGTCTCTAAACACATCCAAGACAGTATCCATTTTCCTATCTTGTAGAAAAAATAAGGTTATAAACAGTCAAAATTTAATTATCGGTGCAAACACAGTAGCCAATATTAAAAGCCATAAATTTCTGGGTTTAGTTTTAGATGAAAATTTAAGGTGGAATGCTCACGGAGAGGAATTAAGCGACAGACTATCCAGCGCCTGTTTCTTACTAAGGCAAATAAGGAAACTAATCAGTGTTAAACACACCAAAATAATATACTTTGCCTATTTCGAGTCAATTCTTCGTTACGGGATTCCCTTCTGCACACAGTGTACAGTAGTTTTAAGGCAACATATTTTCTCTCTCCAAAAACGAGCCATAAGAATATTGATAAACCTTAAACATAATGAATCATGTCGTGGTCACTTCAAAAATCTCAGTATTCTAACGCTACCATCACTATACATATTTGAATGCATAAAATTAATATTAAAAAACATAGGAAAAATGAAGACCCAAAAAGAAATTCACTCGCATTTCACCAGATGTAGGCACAATTTAGCATTACCCCGTCCATCTCTGGAATTATTCAAAAGGGATCCAAATTACGTTGGAATGGCGTGTTACAATAAACTGCCTGAGAATATCAAAAGTATATGTAGAAACGGAAATATCACCCAATTTAAATCGAAATTAAAAGGCTACCTTATTGCGAGAGAATTATATAATATTAACGAATTATAATTAGATTACTGACAATTTCCATCTCGATTTTTTTTATTTAACTTGACATTTGTACCATTTTATTGATTATTATATTATTACTATTATTTCTAATTGTCTCCCATAATCAATTATAATTCTTACTTACAGGACCATTTAATTTTAATATTATAATTTCATGACTATCTGTAGTTATAAATATCTAATATAACTCAATTATGTGGTGAGTCTCTAATGAAATATTTAGTATACATTTTAAAGTTATTTTAACATTAAGCGGCTATATACAATGTCTAAACAACTATGTAAAGTTTTTTGAAGACAATAAATGCGATTTGATTTGATTTGACGATTTGCGACCCTGGGAACTTGTACAGACGAAACCGTTATTGCTACACTCCCAGGTAAATCCTACAGGAAGTCAACACAATCGCTTCAAACTCTTCACCGGACTCAACTAAGACATTTCTGCAGCGTGATGACCTGCAGTTGCGCAACGCAACGGGACAATTATGCAGCCTAGCGAAACTGCATCCCACACATATCCGGGAGAATGGCACTTAGGTCCAGTATAGACTAACAGCTGACCAAGGACACTATCGGCCTAAATGCCTTTCTCAACTACAAGAGTCACAATTTTAATCGATAAACTCACAACGGCACAAAGGAAACGACCCGTAACGGAAGAACAACTATTATACTGCAAACGGAAAACGAAACGGAACTTACAGCGCAGCACTCCAATCGACCACAAAAAAATACCACGCTACAACCAACCTCAAAAAAACAACAATGGACTACGCTAATCAGCACGCTGAAGCCGACTTATCCACGAAAATTACAAAACGCCGAGAATAGACGGTACCTATAGAGAAACTACTCATTCAAAGCGTAAAATCAACGAGATTATCACTCACAAGAACAGGAGCAAATTCCCACACAACACGCATGGCTACGACGTTATAGTCGAAGCAATTTGGAAGTCGACCGAATGGTTCAGCGACTCACTGACTAAAACCACCGAAATGTACGACCTCATCGCAGAAGCAAGACGCCGCACTCCAGAACAGCTTCAATCGGGAACCTTCAACTTCAAGACCTGAAGTCCACACGAACGCGCAGAAAATAAACAATGGACTTCAGACGTCACGCACGCGAAAATATTCAAACACATTCCTTTTTACAATCGCATTATTGCATTCTTATCGCGCTAAATTATTATTAATTCATATGCTCCACATTTTTAAGCCGCGCGAATCATTTTTACGGCTACCATTCAACGCGCAAGCACTTTAACAACCTATTGAATTGTATTCACTCGTTTTACGGCCAGCAAATTTTATCATGTCAGCGTTTATACTAACCATTGTCCATTGTATTAATTTATTTTCCTCATTGACTTTTATAACAACGCCAGCCTATTCCATTGTAACGTAACGCCTTCGCCACTCATAGCAACATACGATTCTCAAACTGTCGAACACTCATAAGAACATACGATTTCCAAACTGTCACGAACTCAATTTCACACACACGTTTCATTACCACACTTACACTTTTTTGTCCCTTTATCGTGAAGACCTTCCATATTTTCATATACAAGCTCTTCACTAGGGGGGGAGCCATGTTGGAGCTTCAGTCCAACATACCCACAACAAAAAAGTAATTTCTACAGAATCGAAACCGCAAACTCACTCAAATCTACACGAGTCAGCTGCAGTTGATTTCCAACTAAATTCGGCATTTTACGCACAGTCAGGTGATGACTAATGTCATTTCTTCTGATCGATACGAAATTAAGACACATTTCTCACCCCACTCACAACTATTGCGTCCTTGCTTACAATATAAAACGCAGTACATTTCGATCGATCGATATCATTCCTGTTGGGCAGTTATCGCGCTACACATCTTCATCATTCCCTCAGTGGACAGTTACCGCGGCTACACATCATTCCCTCAGTGGACAGTTATCGCGACTGCACTTCATCATCAAGCAGTACCTGCATTACCCGCGATACCGATCGTCAAGCCTCGCTCCTCGACTACACACTTCGGACACACTACCTACACAACGGCGAAACATCAATCAAGGCGTTACGACCAGAGACCTTCTGATTAAATACTGTAACGTCAACATCCTCGACTTTCAATCACGGAGAAAACTTCTTGATGAGAACCACCCTTCGCTCACAATCAATTGGAGTCTAGTGAAGAGTGGCCACTCTCACATATATATCGCGAACCGAGATGCTATATCGTTTGCCTGCCATGGTCACTCGGAATGCGGTGGCCAACGGATCGATAGTCAGGTTACCCCTCAGATTACCCCTACCGTTATAGTAAACATACATCTCCAGACCCTCCTGGTTATTCGCCGGATGGGCAGCGTGTCTAGTAAACTGGACAGTTCACTAACCGCCCAGTTCCGCCCGAGGTATTCCCCGAATCCGCAATCTTCTGATCTCAATCGCCTCCGACTGCACGATTACAGCTGTGGCAGAAGCTCAAAGCGGCCCTGAAATCCCTCTACGAGAAGGCTGCCAGAGAGGATTGTAACCGTGAGTTAGGTAAGCCTGATGACATAGTTTGGCCGACACAGCCCAAGCTGCAGGGAACCATTAGGAACCAATGTCATAATATGCAGTGGGGAAGTGTCGATTACAACGGGCGTACCTATCACCCCAGGCTGGTATAACTGTGAGGGACCACCCCTCACTAGTCTCCAAATTGTTCAGTGTGAGGTGGTGGTATCAACTTACGAGTTATCTCCGTATTGAAAGGCGGTATTGAAAGAAGTAGAAGGTATTTATTGATTGAAAGTTTGATATTGCCAGTTATAATGCTTCCCGAACAGTTTACGTTGTCGCGAGTATATTGATGCGCGACTGCGGTACCAAGGATATAATTATGGATGAGGATTGTATGTGTGCTCCTAGTATCTTGTACTGGGCACGGCTCGAGTCTGTGGGATAGCAGACTGATGCTTCGTGACTGGGAAAGATAAGGAAAGGAAACCAAGGAGCCGGACCCGTTGACCTAACTTGTGAGAGAGAGTGCCGGGTATGCCGTCGCAACCTTGGGGGAAGGTGATCACTCGGGGAATGATACTTTGGTTGCTTTTTCGCCGGTTTATATAGGCCGGGAAATGATGCAATTCGAAATATTCCGAGTAAAAGTATTGTTTCATCGTGCTGATTCATCGCTACACGGGTTAAAATAATAGCTGAATTGTGTCAGTGTATTGCACTGGAAATCGATGCATTTGTTGATCGTATGTAATGGTACTTAAGGGTACATAACAATACTTGATCATTCTTTCAGCCTGGAATGAGCGTAGACTTAGAGATATAGACAATCCATAATCTAGTTCCGCTAACTGGCCCGCGAGAGTTCAACCCTTACCGCCCGGCAACGCGTAGTTAACCTAGTGGGGGCAGACCAAGCGCCCTCGCTACCAGTGATCACCGAATTTCTCTCGGCCTACCTAATGCAAGCGGTAATTCAGTTTAAGTTTATTGCGGATAATAGCGTCCATTACCCGTCTCTTCGCTCGGGATCGAGCGGCAAATTGGTCGTTTCGAGAGCGGCCACCATTCGGTTAATAACCATACCCACTCAATAGGATACAAAGTCGTTTTCAGACACCCCCGGCTATCAGTCGGAGTGCACAATAGATTGGTTGACGCCACACTATGCGCAAACCGTCCAGGTACGCCCGAAGACCGATTTCTAGAAGAAACTGTCCCGCCTGCAGGCTTAGTTACAAGGGGAACAAAGTCCTTACCGGGCTTGGACTCCTTCGTGGAGGCTACTGGATGGGTGCTAACCCGTGAGTTGGGCCAGCCTATAAAAGAATCGGGTCATAGTGTCCCAACTGCACAAGAACCATTACCACCCAATGTCACAATTTACATTTGGAGATGTCGACTCAACGGGCGGACCGGTCACTTCAGAAAATTTTAACGATAATGATCGTTCTGACTCCCGTGAGGTGAGACAAATCTATACAAATCTACCGCCCACCAAAGCCACGAACCATCAGAGGCCAACGCCTTACGGCGAGGCACTAGAAACGTAACCCAGGAATATATTAGGAGCTTGCATTGAAAACTTGCATTGACGACGAGGTGTATTGGCCGTCTGTTTTGAAACGGTAACCCCACTTCTTGTCAAACTGGGTCAGGCTTTCCAGCAGTAGGTATATTGAAAACGATATTGAATATCGTCGGAGAGAGGCAACAGCCCTGAAACGGTCCAATTGAATATGATATAGAGCGGGTAGTCCATTCTTGCGTTTTGACATGGAACGTCAGACAGTTGTAGTAGGAGGCTACAATATCACGCACCACAGGTGGGAAGTTGTACCAGCGGAGCGCAAAGTGGAGGAGACTGTGCCGAACTGACCCTAAGGCATTCTCTAGGTCGAGCCAGCATACATTGATTTGGCGTTCGTGCTGTCTCGCATCCTTGATGGCAGCAGCCAGGAGAGAATTGTGCTCGAGGCAGCCTGAGACGCCACGCATGAAGCCGTTTTGTACTGATACTCCAAGGTACTCGTTCCGGTGCATGAATTTGCTCATCCTCATGTGGACTATGCCAAAAAAGATTTTGGCCACAGTATCTGTCAGAGCAATGGGCCGAGCGTCCTTTGGTCCGGTGCAAACTGGGACCTTCGGAATTAAGATGACTGTCGCTCGGCCGCTATTCCATATATGTCGGAAGATGGATCCTAAATATTGCAGAAGGCAGGGGCACTTTTTATACACTAAGTAGGGAATACCATCGGGACCCGGAGTAGAGCCCGACGGCTTCCTTTTTATTTGATTTAAAATCTCATCTAGCGATGGGGATTGAGAGGCGAAAGCTACTGTAGGCAGGTGCGGAGGTTTAATGCCCGGAGGAGGGCTGTACGTATGGAGCCGCATTGGATTCGATTTCCTAAGAAATACCGTAACTTATATTTCTAGTCATTTACCAAATTGCAAAATACTTCATGTCAAAGCATTATCATTATTAGGCTTCAATTATCAGTCTGTCTCATTTCGTTGAAGAGTCAACAACGGTAATTTTATTAGCTTCGAAGATGTCGAAATTTGAGCCGAAAAAACGTCATTTGCGGGAAGCAATGCTTTTCTGCTTTCATCTTAAGAAAACTGCCGCAGAATGTTATAGATTGCTGCTGGAAGCTGTTGCAGAAAGGACTGTTGAGACTTGGTTTCTCCGATTCAAAAGTGGTGATTTCGACGTGCAAGACAAAAAACGCCCAAGCCAGGAACAAAAATTTGAAGAAACCAAATCGGAGTCCCATACTCCATGAAAATTCGTGTCTGACGCTGGAAAAGATAAGTGAAGTGCTTAAACGTTTCGAGACGTTTAAAATCTATGGGAGTCATTCAAAAGGAAGGGCATTGGGTTCCTCTCGAGTTGAAGCTAAGAGACATCGAAAGACGTTTCATGACTTGTGAAATACTCCTTCGACGTCAAAAAAAAAAAGTTTTCTTCACCGAATAATCACCGGCGACGAAAAGTGGATCTTTTACGAGAACCCCAAACGCAAAAAATATCGTTCGTACCCTGGTGAATCACTTCCATCGACCTCAACAGCCACGCCGAAGAGAGACAATTTATAGTCGATTATCCGAACTAATTGGGGGACAAGGGTGTTAGGAAAACCGATTCGGATAATCGAACTGTATAAAAAACTGTATTAATAAAACCATATATGGACATAATAATATGTATTATCTATGTAATCTGTTTTAACTTTTATTATTTATTACAATAGTGAGTAGTAATCCAGTGAACAAAATAGATATGTGTGTATGTAATACATGTACATGAAGAGGAACGAATTAACGCTTAAAATAGTCCTTAATTTTGGTCTGTCGAAGCAAGCCTACCAGCTTATGAGCAGCTAATTCCCGCACTTTTTTCAGTACAGATATCTGATACTGGTCGCTTTCATTTTGAGCTTCAAACCATCGCAAGATAGTATCTAGACATGTAAATGCTTCAGAAGGTGTAGGTATTTTTTCATCTTCATTTTCTGATTCACTAGTCGATGAGATGCTGGCGGCGTCAGCATTATCATTAACGAGGTCTACAATATCGCTGTCCTGCATGATTTGGTACACTGGATCTGCATCATCAACCCTCATCCATTCTTGAACGTCTTCTTCATCACATTCATGGCAATCGAGTTCTGTTTATAACCGAGAATCTGCAGCCGCAGCAGTTTGGTTAAGCGGTCGTTCGCTTGACCGACGTTCGGATAATCGACGCTCTACTGTATATGAAATTTTAATGTCTTTAATGTTTGGTGGTAGGCAATTATAAAATTTAGGGGCAAGATAAGAGAAACTTGATTGGCCAAAAGCGGATCTCCTGAGTGGTATTGCAAAATTTGTTTGTTTCGATCTTCTTGTTACACGAGATTACTGGCTTTTTTTCATCAAGCATAATTCCAAAATTGCTAAAGTTAGCGAGATATATGCGAAAAACTGAATTGGAGCGCCATTTTTCCAAGATGGCGGCTCGAGTGCAAGAGATAGAGTAGCGGACTTTTAGTAAGTTTAACAGTACGCATCAAAGAACATTTATGACAAGTATCAAGCTATTACCAATTATTTCTCCTAAACTTCCTTATTTGACTGGGCTATATGTTATTATATAAATTGAAGATAACAACATTCTATTTGTTTTTATATTTCGCCTGCAAATTGGATAAACATACAAAAGAGAAATAAAAAATTAATCTTTGGTAATAAATAAGTTTATTTAAAAATTAATCATGTAATAATACTAAAAGAATTAATTATTTTAAAGTAAAAAATCCTTATTGAGCATTGCTTAGAAGACTTTTCACTTGCTGGTCGAATTTTCTGAAACAGAGACAAAAGAAAACATTAGCTAAGAGTCGGATAAAGCCTTGATGATGATGATGAAACGGGTGGAGAATAATGAATGTTGAGCTATGAAAAAAAGGATACGGAACTCGCTATCAACAAAAACAAGACAAAGCTTTAGACTGTTGGCTTCGCCAGATGTCAACAACTCGATATGTGAGGCGTGTAAATAAAGTAATGAGACTGGCAACATAGTGTTCAATATGGCAACATGGAAATGCGGGACTTATCGCCTTATGCCTTACCATACTATTCACTCCCCTTCGAAGACGTAGAATTTAAGATGTGGAAATCGCGGTTGAAGATAATGTTTCTGGGAAGGAGTTGATTGTTTTCCTGGAAAGGCCAAGAGCTAAAAGAGATGAAACAGAAATTTAGATGGCAGGCTACTAACGCCAACTTCCACCGTGTAAAAGTGAACAGTGACAGTTCTGGGAGACGGCTTTTGCAAGATCATGGTATTTATTTAATTTATACTCGTGGTCTTTTGGGATATTTGATTTCCATAAAACAGTTAATTCTACAATAACGGCCATCTTCCTAAATCGGGTGTAAAGAGTTATATCTGGACGGAGGTCTGTGTTTTTGACACATTCAGGGAATTGATACTGTGTAGAGACCGAATCGACCTCCAGAATTGAAGATTTCTTGATGATTGAGAAAGGTTTTGTAGTGAAATGTTTCCTGCCTTAAGATTCATCTCACACAAACTGTATTGGAGGTTTGGAGGGTACTGTCTGATCGTTGTTGTTAAGAGCCACTGAGAGGTTAATTACCTCGCCAATAACAGCAAGGACTTTGTCCGTAGGCATACCATCCTTGATCTGAGGCCACCTTGCAGCCAGCTAGAATATAGCTGTGCAAGGGGTATTGCTACAAAGGGGACATAAACTATCCTCTGATCAGCTCCAACGAGCGAGATTAGTGTTTGGTTTTCAGAATTTCAGCATCTCTAGCGCCCAGTCATACAACATTACCTTCCAATGCATTGAAGGAGGAATTTAAAATAAATAAAATACAAACGGAGCTGCCATGGAATTCACCGACCAAAAATCGGGCCCATCATATATAATTATTACACTTCTGGGAGGTGAAAGGTGGATTCCGGACTAACGACCGGCGGTGGTAGGTTTAGGACAGCTGTCTTGCCACATGTGAGCGTCCACCTTACCACCCATTCACTCCCCCTTCGAAGCCTAATTGATTGTGCAGTTACGTATTATTGTTTTTATTTTTTATTAATTAACCTACATTTAAGTTTTGAGCTGTTTTGAAATGGAGGTTACCCTGTATAGATAAAAATAAAACTAATGTACACAAGATATTGAAGGTATTATACAATGCGTTTGTTCGATCTCACGTTGAGTTTGCTTCTCCAATATGGTCTCCCTATTATCAGGTCCATATTAACAGACTTTAAAGTATCCAAATTAAGTTCGTTCGATATTTAAATTTCAAGGCGAAAAGTTATTGTAATACTACTAATGAGGCGGCCTTACTATTTAAAATAAATTAATTCGCTATATTATCGGCGCAACTTGAATGATGCTCTGTGCCTCTATAAAATATTGAATGGTATATTCGATTGCTCTGACCTGGTGGGCGAGATCAATATTAACGCCCCAATGAGGACCACACGCCAATTTGACCTGTTTCGATTGCCGCGTTTTAAAACTAATGCATCAAGGAATTGAGTACTCACACGCTGCTGTGAGCTTTATAATACCCATTTAAATGGTACTGATATATTTAATAATTCCATAATCACTTATAAATACTCCATAAATCAAACCCTAACCGATACAATAAACTGACTATTCATATTAGCTATTTTTATTGATTTAATAATCAATAATTATAGTAATGAGACTGGCAACGTGTTCAATATGGCAACATGGAAATGCGGGACTTATCGCCTTATGCCTTACCATACTATTCACTCCCCTTCGAAGACGTAGAATTTGAGAAGTGGAAATCGCGGTTGAAGATAATGTATCTGGGAAGGAGTTGATTGTTTTCCTGGAAAGAAAGGCCAAGATCTAAAAGAGATGAAACAGAAATTTAGATGGCAGGCTACTAACGCCAACTTCCACCGTGTAAAAGTGAACAGTGACAGTTCTGGGTGACGGCTTTTGCAAGATCATGGTATTTATTTAATTTATACTCGTGGTCTTTTGGGATATTTGATTTCCATAAAACAGTTAATTCTACAATAACGGCCATCTTCCTAAATCGGGTGTAAAGAGTTATATCTGGACGGAGGTCTGTCATATTATATTAGCTATTTTGTCATTCATATTAGCTATTTTTATTGATTATTATTATTATTATTATATTTTATATACGCCATTACTAATATCATACACGCTCACACTCCACACCCACACCCTCAACACACTCCCACAAACATATACACACACCCATAATACTAGACTTTTGGGTAGTACTAAAATTGAAGGTACATTACTTTTATTAAGTAGTTTTTTTTAAAACGTAAGTTGTAAATCTGTATATATTTTTAAATATTGTAACTGTAATACTGTGTGATTTCTCAATAAAGAATAAAGAATAAAGAATATATGAAAATACATACGGTGAAGTGATGGATTCTCCGGGTAGGTGGAAAGGATTGCAGATGGCGTCGGTGTACAATGAGTGCAGTTTTTTCAACGCCGCTCTGACTTCGTTGTCGCGGAGACCAACACCGGCGACCGCCGATGTGGACGCCGCTAACACTAGCTTAATCCGCGTATTTGTAATGTAGCCATAGCTGTAAGCAAACAACTATCAATACAGGAACAATTATACCAAAAATATACAGTCCTATACGACTTAGGCAGTGCCATGCATCGAGTTTGGAAATAGGTCCCATATTATTTTTCTCATAATTATCGTCATTGATTATATAAGATACTAGTGGTACTACCCGACGTTGCCTGTGTTATATCCAAGCTCAAACACCTATGTATACCAAATTTCCTGGCTGTTGGTTGAACGGTATAAAAATCTGATCTATTAATTAATCAGGCTACCACACGACTGGTGGGAAGTTGTACCAGCGGAGTGCAAAGTGGAGGAGACTGTGTCGGACTGACCCAAAGGCATTCTCTAGGTCGAGCCAGCATACATTGATTTGGCGTTCGTGCTGTCTCGCATCCTTGATGGCAGCAGCCAGGAGAGAATTGTGCTCGAGGCAGCCCGAGACGCCACGCATGAAGCCTTTTTGAACTGATACTCCAAGGTACTCATTCCGGTGCATGAATTCGCTCATCCTCGTGTGGACTATGCTAAAAAAGATTTTGGCCACAGTGTCTGTGAGAGCAATGGGCCGAGCGTCCTTTGGTCCGGTGCAAACTGGGACCTTCGGAATTAAGATGACTGTCGCTCGGCCAAAATTCTGTGGGACTACACCGCTATTCCATATATTTCGGAAGATGGATCCTAAATATTGCAGAAGGCAGGGGCATTTTTTGTATACTAAATAGGGAATACCATCGGGACCCGGAGTAGAGCCCGACGGCTTCCTCTTTACTTGATTAAGAATCTCATCTAGAGATGGAGGTTGAGAAGCAAAAGCTACCGTAGGCAGGGGCGGAGGTGTAATGCCCGGCGGAGGGCTGTAATTATGGAGCCGCATTGGGTCCTCATACGTGGTCGAAAAATATTCCGTGGCCATTTCTTCCGGGATTTGGATTTTTCCCTTGGCGGCAGACAAAACCGTTTTGCTGTAGTTAAAACGGTTTTTGTCGAACCGGGCTTCCTCTTTGGATTTGAGAAATGCTGCCTTGCGCTTGTCGTTTTGCGTTGCTACGCTCTGTATGAGTTTTAGTATAGAGCGGTACGCGCGCGAGAAGTTGTGGCAGAGGGCTTTATCCCCGGCTTTCTTGGCTTCACGTAACTGGCGACGAAGTAGCCGCTTTTGCCTACGGAGCTTTGCCTTAAATGCGTTTTCTCTGTGAACCGGGTCGACATGGGTAGATTTTGGGTAAACACCCGAGAAGTATTCATGGACCGCCACCTGGAAGGACGACAGCTGGATGCTGGCAGGGGCATTACGGTTCACAGAGTGGTCAAGAATAGAAATTAAATTATTATTATGAAATTCCCAGTCCTCTTTCGCAAGTGAAGGGAATTTTAGAGGGAAGGGAGGGAATTTTATATTTATATCGTTTTTTCGAATTATTGACTATTTGACTTATTAGGTTTCTGTTTTGATTATTTAACTGTATACTGCTCTTATGGTTATTTCGATAAATAGCTATTAGTAGGTAAGAAAATCAAGACTTCCCGCAAATGACGATTATTTGGCACAAAATCGGTCATTTTCACACAACCAAAAGTATATGACGCCAAAACAAAATCACTAATATGTCAAAACGGTTTGTTTACCATATGTCTAAGTGTGGTTTATGACCAGCACTTACTGCTGGAGCCATCTATTGACAAACAGCGAGAAGTTAGTATTTTTTGAGAACTTAGAACCTAATATGTTTTGGCAATCTAATAGTTAAATTCTTGACTTCCTATGTATGTTAGTTAAGTAAAGTGTAGTTACGAGACCTACTACCTAACACAAATATTTTGACACGTCCAAGAGCGGTTTTTAGCTGTCAATTGGACAAGACAAAAATGTAAATGTAAATATAGTGGGCCCGGTTGCGTTTCCTCGTGAACTAAAATAGGAACTTAGTTCAACCGAACAAGACAGAGCGGAACCGAAACGAACTTTAGAACGGAATATGAAATGAGCCATCGTCGATTTTCCCGCACCAAAACTACCTGTTGAACTTATAGACAACCGAATAGGTGTGAACGCATTTCTGCTTTTAGCTGCTTTATCTTCGTTTCAATGCAGAAAAGTGACAACCGTTCATTTCACATTATGCTCTGTCTCATTCATATGAACTGATTTCCGATTTTAGTTCAAGAGTAACTCAATCAAGCTCACCGTATTCGTTTACTGAACAGAACTATTCTGCCCCCGATAATAAGAAGGGCGCATGTAGCATAAAGTCTAAACCGAGATAAAAAATGTTTTGTGTAAAAATTATTTAAATGCTTGCTGTCTCATAAAGAAAAACTATAGACACATTCTGTTAATGCAATAAATTGGGTTTGCGTTTCAACTATAATGTGTGATTTATAATTTTTCTGTATCCTAATTATTTATTGAATTATTAACAATTTTCCTTTTCATCTTAGTAAAAAAATTTTAGGAAAATACTTGATATTAGGTTGAAAAGTCGTAAATAGCCATTTACGTCTTTTCAACTGAGCATAGTCAATGAACTGCTTCTAGAAAGGTCGCAATTGGCTACTTGCGCCTTTTTAATGTAGTATTGGTTATACTTGCAATATTCCTATTCTGCCACATGCGTCCAAAATGTTTATTGAAATACTAGGGCGCATTTGGCAGAAGCGTCCAAACATCTAAAGGAATTACTAAATATAAACGGCCCATTTGCCACATGCGCTTAAACTACTTAGTGAATTAATAGATTGCAAAGACGCAAGTGATCACTAACGTCTTACCTACTTAGTACAGAAGAAAATGCGTCTTTTCAATTTCTGAACTGATGGAAATTTTCCAAAAGAAAAGAACACATATACGCCAATAAGCCTTTTCATTCTAGCTTACATTCAATGCGTCCTTTTAGCTTAGTATTCGTAGAAAAATACATGTACTTGCGTCCTTTGACGTTACTGTAACTTCGTGTACAGTCGAGCTAGAGAAATATAAAAAATATGAGCAGATGCGTCTTTTTTTGCTGATCACGGCAATATATATAACTCTATTTCGGAAAAAATGTTAGATGCGCCCTTTTTACTATCGGGGGCAGTATTTCCTATTAGCGAAAATGACGCGGAGCTCTCGACTCAATCCTAGTGATTAAAAACCTGTTCATAAATGAGCCAAGTCAAACTAAATTGTTGTAATGGTCGTTTCAATTATTAACTGCAAATAAAACTTATTATTACATTTACAATTACAACTATGAACTTACATTCGCCAGTGGACCAGTGAACTTTTCCTCAAGCTCTATAAAACCTACATTCGCCCGCTCCTCGAATACTCCTACCAGGTATGGAATCCTTACTTTCGGAAGGATATAGAGCACCTGGAAAGGGTTCAGAGAAGAGCAACAAAGTTGGTGCTATCGCTGAGGAACAAACATACGAAGTACGACTGAAAGAACTTCGCCTGACAACATTAGAGGAACGTAGGCAGCGAGGAGACTTAATAGAAAGATACAAAATGCTTCTCGGTTATTACAGTGTGCCCAACCTCGAGAGCATGTATACCCTGAACACCAATAAGCAACTGTGTGGACACTCGTTGAAGCTAAATAAGACAATTGCAGCATCGAACCCCAGGAAGTATTTTTTGACAAATCGTGTAGTGGATGCTTGGAATGCGTTGCCAGAGGAAGTGATCAGTGCTATCTCTGTCAATAGCTTTAAAAACAAACTGGACATTTTTCTTAGTGCAAAACAGTCACAAATTTAAAAATAAGTGCATGTGATATACACGCATCAGCCTTAAGCTGCTAGTGTATAATATAATAATAATAATAATAATAACTATACTTACATTTTGTGAGTATCAGTTGAGAATAATAATCCCAAGTACAAATCTCTCAAATCTTGCTTAGCCGGCCCCTGAGCCTGCGCCACTCCAGTATTGGAAAGTCTACAAGAAAAAACAAAACAATATTTTCACTTTAGAATTTGCTTTCTAGCTATAATAATAATAATAATAATATCCTTATATGCACTTAAAAATTAAAATACAAAAAGGCAAACTTATTGACAACTAGAGCTGTCGACTACAACGGGCGAACCCGTCACCTCAGGAAGTTTTAACGAAATTTATCGTTGTGTCTCCCGTGAGGTGAGCACAGAAGACTTTGGGGAAAACAATCCAGTCTAGCTATGCCACCTGCCCGTCAGAGGCCAACGCCTTACGGCGAGGCACCGAGAAAGGTGCCCTGCGGGCAGCCTCGCCCCTGACTACCAGTTTTGGCAGGATATCTCCGTCTGGAATTAACCTTCAGGATACCTCCGTCCACCCGACTAGTTACGGGTCCGAAGTCGCTTACGCGACCTCTACTTAGCTGTTGTATTACAGCGGTAATTCAGTTAGAATTTATCGCGGACCTGGGAGTTCTTTGCCCGTAGTGCCACACGGGATCGAGTGGCCCAAGGTCATTTCAAAAGTGGCATGACAACAGGTCAACATCCACCCCCGCTGCTTAGGAAACAGTGTATTTCCATAGTCTCCAGACCCCTTCAGCAATTAGTCAGAATGCACAACCGATTGGCTTCGCCGACCGCAATCCCGCCGGGAGAAACCGCTTCACCAGCTCTGAGGCCTGAGACACAGGAGTCTTACCCGGGGAAGCCTTCCACTCAAGGAGGCTTCTGAATAGGAGCTGAATCGTGACTTGAGCCGATCCGAGAACAAAATGGATCTTGTGGCCCAAGCTGCACGAAACCTTTTCACTACCGATGGGACAGTTGGGTTTGGTGAAATCGTAAATAAGAAAGGGCCATGACAAATGCGAAGTTAAATAATTGTCATAGATCCAAGCCTTTTGAGGGCCAGAAATTGACAATGCATTTATTTTTGCCAGGCAACTATTGAAATGCTCTATAACATGATCGCCAGAGAGGTCTTTCCCTGATGGGTGATTTTCAAGGAATTTGAAACGGTTATTTGAGTCTATAAGGGAGATATTAGAGCCCTTATAGACCAACACTAGTAAATAAAATACAAACGGAGATGCCATGGAATTCACTGACAGGAGTCGGGCCCATCATAATACTATTTTTACACTTCTGGGGGGTGAGCAGAGGATTCCGGACTAACCACCGGCTGTGGTAGGTTTAGGACAGCTGTCTTGCCACATGTGAGCGTTCACCTTACCACCCATTCACACCCCCTTCGAAGCCATAGAATTTGAGATGCGGAAATCGCGGTTTTAGATATTTTTTCTAGGAAAGAGTCGATTATTTTTCTGGAAAGACCAAGATCTTTAAAGAGGTGATTGAAAATGTGAGTATTGTGTACTCACAATATCGTCCAATATGAACAAGAGTGAATTGATGAAAAAACGATATTTATTTACAAAATTGACCAAAAAGTTGTGGCGCAGTTTTTCGCGCGCAAAGGCTGGCTTTTGAGCGGTTAAGTGTCGACTGTGAATACAGCTGTAATTTTTAACGTAATTGAGTAAATATGCACTTCTGGCCCTTTTATCCATAATTGGATGTTGTAAATGAATAATAAAAACAATATGTTATATATAAATCAAAGGAATTATTGCAGTATAGGAACCTTTCTAAGAAATAGAAAAAATAAAGAAATACTACTAGATTCGATCATTGTAATGCTAAATGTGAAATAAAAAAGCTTCGGACACGTAAAATTTCTAAACCAAATTTAAATACAAAAATTAAAAAAGAATTTTTTTCAAAGTCAGTTTTTTACGGTAGTTTAAAAAAAACTAATCTAACCTACTGCCAAATAGGTGTTTATGTATTATTTAAAATAAAAAAAAACCTAACCTACCAAAATGTATGGGATTGGCGCTTTTTTGAATGCCTATATCTCGCTTATTTATTGAGACCGAATAAATATTATTGCAGATTCGGAATCAGCGTGGTGACTATTCCTCGACAGCATTCCTCCTCCAATGCACTGGAAAGTAATGTTGTATGAATGGACGCCAGAGATGCTGAAATTTTATTTAAATGCCTTTCAGCATACACTTCCAGACCCCAGTAACCTCGCTCGTTGGAGCTATGCCGAGGATAGTTCATGTCCCCTTTGTAGCAACACCCCGTACAGTTTGTGCGGGTTGGCTTTAAAGGCAAAAAACATCTCACTGCAAAACCTTTCTCAATAATCGAGAAAGCTTCAGATTGGATTATGGAGGTCGATTCGGTCTCTAAGCAGTATAAATTCCCTGAAAGTCTCGGATGCACAGCCCTACGTCCAGATATAACTCTTTACTCTCTATCTCGGAAGATGGTCCTTATCGTAGAATTAACTGTTCCATGAGAATCAAATATCCCAAAAGACCACGAGAATTAAATAAATACCATGACCTCGCAAATGCCGTCACCCGGAACGGCTTCACTGTTCACCTTCACGCGGTGGAAGTAGGCGTTCGTGGCCTGCCAGCTAAATCTTTGTTTCACCTTTTTAAAGATCTTGGTCTCTCCAGGAAAATAATCAACTCCTTTCTAGAAAAATTATCTAAAACCGCGATTTCTGCATCTCAAATTCTATGGCTTTGAAGGGGGAGTGAATGGGTGGTAAGGTGAAAGCTCACATGTGGCAAGACAGCTGTCCTAAACCTACCACAGCCGGTTCGTAAGTCCGGAATCCACTGCTCACCCCCCAGAAGTGTAAAAATAAAATAGTATTATGATGGGCCCGACTCCGGTCGGTGAATTCCATGGCAGCTCCGTTTGTATTTTATATTTATGGTGATATTAAAAAATCAACAATCTAGAATAGGTTCCTATACTGCAATAATACGAAATCAAATACCAATACAACCTTGAAAATTAAACCAGCTAGAGAAAATGAAAATTGTTATGCTATTCAGATAAGTGCGAGGATTTTTCCGGTGATATTTCACTTACATATCATTACAGTTTGGTAGCTATTTTCAATTTAATTTACCTCTCTTCCAAAGCATCTAAAGCTGTATGAACAAGCCATTGCCTTGATAGTTCTGTTTCCGATCCAACACCAGAACCGCCGATATAAAGGGGCGAATTCTGAAATAACGATAACAATAGATATACAGAAAAAACATGAAAAAATCGATGTTTTCCTTATTCCCGTCGCCTAAACGCATGTGAAAGATAAAAAAAAGATAAACGTCAGAAACGTCAAGCTTGCTCCGATAGCGGCGCTTCGCTTTCGGTCGCGAAAGCTGCGTTTTTCCTGTTTGAACGTTAATAAATATTGTGCGTTTGGTGCGTTGTCTAATTGTGTAGTTTTGTAAATAATAAGAAAGTGCAGATCAATCAATCGTTAATAGCTCTAATGGGCGCCGAAGCGATTCTGCTGCTAAGGCACGCAAGTATACTCGTATGCCATATGTTGTGACTTCCTCCGCGCAGACACAAAAATACAAGCGTAAAACGCGTTTTCAAATCGAGTTTTCACTGAAAACAACCGTTAAAAATGTATAATATCGAAAACAGCTCACGTCTTTCCCAATGACAGCGACACAGATAGCCATTTTGTTTTTATTTTGACAGTTTTTTTCTTCTCGACGGAACTTTAGGCGTTTGCGATCTATCAGATGTTTAGACTTTTATTTGCCAGTATTTTAAAAATATTTTTATTTTACAGGTTATTTGCGACTGGACGTAAAATAGATATATAAATACTTAACTTAGAAGGAAAATGATGCTGCTTGTGCAACAAGTTACCCGGGTAAGTTTTTAATTTGTGTTGTTATCGGGGTTGTTACAGGATTTGGACTGGCCTAAAACCTGGCGCATATGCACTGAATATTCAGCACTAAGACACAGTATACCAGACAGTAGCTGCTCTTAGAACTAAATTGAAATCGATCGAATACGTCTCGAGTCCTAAAGGCTCGGATATGGCCGCCAGATATCCGCTACTCGGCCCACGAAGATATACAAACTTTCGAAAAGTCGCCAGTCTTCACCTGCGCGTAACGCTAACTCGAGAGTAAAGCTACTGGTTGGTATACTGTGCCCCGGGGCAGATACCCCCTCCCCCCCCCCTAAGATCCTCGGCTGGCTGGCATTCAATACACATTGCAGGCAAAAATGCAGTTTTAGCAATACACTTGGGTTTAATTTTGAATCTATAGAAACACATACGAGATGAAATCATATATTTATCATTTGAACATGAAAACAAATGAACGCTGCAACGCTACTGACAGTTGGGCGGTGTCGACTACAACGGGTGAACCCGTCACCCCAGGCTGGTATAACGATATGTGATCGTTCTTTCAGCCATGGGATGAGCGTAGAAGATTTTGGGACGGCACAAACCCACCGTCCAGCAAAGCTACGAGCCCGACAGACCAACGTCTCACAGCACCGGGTAAGGTACCCAGCGGGAGGCCCCGCATCCTGTCTACCAGTTTTGGAAGGATATCTCGTAATACGATATTTATCTCGTAATACGTAATACGATATTTATCGAAACGCCTTAACCTTTAGACCTAGACCTTTATCTAACTATTCGTATAACATTTGTAATTCAAACATTTGTATTAATACCTTTTATTTTGATCATGTGATGTGATGTTTAGGGAGGTATCCCTAACACAAAATTATTCAGAGCACATTGGGCCTGATTGCATTTCTTTGTGAACTAAAGTCGCATTTCTCGACCTCACAGAGGAGTTATCTTCCAAAGTTGAGCGTCTCCAAAATGTTTGCATTCGGTATATCCATGGCCTCAGAAAATTTGACCACATCACGGAGTACAGAGAGAAGCTTCACTGGCTGTCGAACCGGGAGAAAAGAGACATGCGAGTTCTCTGTATACTTTTTAAGATCTTGGATGGCGTCGCTCCCAATTATCTTACCGGCAGATTAACTGCACTATCGGCTCATGAACGCCCTCTGAGATCAAAAAACAACCTGCTACTCTCTATCCCTAGTCACAGCAGTGACTTCTTCTCATTCTCTATCACCGTGCATGGAGCCCGTCTTTGGAATGCTTTGCCGAAAAATGTGAGAACCGCGCCAAGCATAACAACCTTTAAAAACAAACTCAGAGAGCATTTGAAATCCTCCAGATAAATTCCCTTTCCCCTCCCATTCCCCTCCTTTTAAAACTTTAGCGTCCTTATAGGTGTTAGATTATTTTGATGTGGCAAATCTGTGCCCACAAAGAGTAAAGTTTATATTTCTTTCTATCCTTTATTTTATTTGTCATACTCTTTATATAGGTTAAGTTATGTAGTCTACTCGCAAATAATGTTCTTACAATAGTATAGGTTAGCTCTAAAATATTGCCTGCAGGCAATAAGCTCGCCTTTTATTAAGAATAAAGAGTTTTATTATTATTATTATTATTAAAATAGGAACTTAGTTCAACCGAACGAGACAGAGCATTACGTTAGAACGGAATATTAAATGACCTGTCGTCGATTTTCCCGCACCAAAACTACCTGTCAAACTTATAGACGCCCGAATAAGTTTGAACACATTTCGTGCAGTGTTAGATTTAGCTGCTTTATCTCCGGTGGGTAGTTTTAATCCGATAAAGTGAAAACCGTTCATTTAACATTCCGCTCTGACGTACTTCTCTGTCATTTTCAAACGAACTAATTTCCGGTTTTAGTTCAAGAGAAACACAATCGAGCCCATTATCTCTTAGTAGTAACTTGTTAAAATAATTATTATTGTTGTTAATTTGACAGCGGGAACCAGGTGAGGGACCAGAAATGGAGACGGATCCAAAAACTGGCAAAGAATTCATGGTGAAGTCGCTGCATAGTGATCTGAATTCCCCTGTTCAATTTACAAATAAGACTGATGAGTTCATTCAGGTAAGCCTAACAGCCCGTTCTCATTTGTCGGGTGTCGGGACCCGATTTTTTATCGGATGTCGGCGCCTCTGTTCCCACTTGTCGGATGTCGGGTCCGACACTCTCTAGGAGGCGACTGTGCGCGATGGACATCTCCGACGATAGCGCCGAAACGCTTTATCCTATTGAGCTGAAATTTGACATGCAGGCATCATTTGGTCATGGCATGAGCTGAAAAGATTGTAGTTGAAATCCGTCCACCCTGGGTTGGCTCCCGATGAGGGAACTCCTCAACGGTCAACAGCAGAGACCCAAAATTTTGTATACGCATTCAATTATGAGGAAGGGTATAGAGCACCTGGAAAGAGTTCAGAGAAGAGCAACAAAGTTGGTGCTATCGCTGAGGAACAAACCATACGAAGTGCAACTGAAAGAACTTTGCCTGACAACATTAGAGGAATATAGGCAGCGAGGAGACTTAATAGAAAGCTACAAAATGCTTCACGGTTATTACAGTGTGCCCAACCTCGAGAGCATGAACACCAATACCAATAAGCAACTGCGTGGACACTTGTTGAAGCTAAATAAGACGGTCACAATTTTAAAAACAAGTGCATGTGATATACACGCATCAGCCTTAAGCTGCTATTGTATAATATAATAATAATAATAATAATAATAAATAATTATGATAGCCCCTTCTAAGTTTCACTATGACATGGATGATGTACCCTGGGTTGGCTCCCGATGAGGGGACTCCTCAACGGTCAACAGCAAAGAAATGACAACCTGCAACCAAGTATGGCATGAAACTGGTTAGATGTGTCTATTGTCACAGGTTAAAGAGGGGAAACTAAACAAAAATAAAACACGATCATAATTTTTACGATAAACTTTCGTCCGATAAACATTTTATAAATCATTGAATATGGATTATTTATAAATTATTTATTTTCCATGTTATTGAAAATCTTTATCATCAGAATCTTAATATTGGCCAAAAAGATAAATTATTATTTAAAAATATATGATATATTTTTTTGAGACATTTGTGATTGAAACTCTGATGATCAAATCTTCAAATCGCATTTATTGTCTTCAAAAAACTTTACATAGTTGTTTAGACATTTTATATAGCCGCTTTATGTTAAAATAACTTTAAAATGTATACTAAATATTTCATTAGAGACTCACCACATAATTGAGTTATATTAGATATTTATAACTACAGATAGTCATGAAATTATAATATTAAAATTAAATGGTCCTGTAAGTAAGAATTATAATTGATTATGGGAGACAATTAGAAATAATAGTAATAATATAATAATCAATAAAATGGTACAAATGTCAAGTTAAATAAAAAAAACGAGATGGAAATTGTCAGTAATCTAATTATAATTCGTTAATATTATATAATTCTCTCGCAATAAGGTAGCCTTTTAATTTCGATTTAAATTGGGTGATATTTTCGTTTCTACATATACTTTTGATATTCTCAGGCAGTTTATTGTAACACGCCATTCCAACGTAATTTGGATCCCTTTTGAATAATTCCAGAGATGGACGGGGTAATGCTAAATTGTGCCTACATCTGGTGAAATGCGAGTGAATTTCTTTTTGGGTCTTCATTTTTCCTATGTTTTTTAATATTAATTTTATGCATTCAAATATGTATAGTGATGGTAACGTTAGAATACTGAGATTTTTGAAGTGACCACGACATGATTCATTATGTTTTAGGTTTATCAATATTCTTATGTCTCGTTTTTGGAGAGAGAAAATATGTTGCCTTAAAACTACTGTACACTGTGTCCAGAAGGGAATCCCGTAACGAAGAATTGACTCGAAATAGGCAAAGTATACCTATTATTTTGGTGTGTTTATCACTGATCAGTTTCCTTATTTGCCTTAGTAAGAAACAGGCGCTGGATAGTCTGTCGCCTAATTCCTCTCCGTGAGCATTCCACCTTAAATTTTCATCTAAAACTAAACCCAGAAATTTATGGCTTTTAATATTGGCTACTGTGTTTGCACCGATAATTAAATTTTGACTGTTCATAACCTTATTTTTTCTACAAGATAGGAAGATGGATACCTACTGTCTTGGATGTGTTAAGAGACAGATTATTTTTCTCGAACCAGGTATTCAACAGAGCCAATTCATGGTTTAACGTTTTCACTACATTCTCTATTTTGGCATCTGCAAAGCTTATGCTGGTGTCATCTGCATACAAAGTTATATTTGAGTGAGCTACTATAGATGGGAGATCATTAACATATAGAATGAAAAGGGTCGGTCCCAGGATGCTTCCCTGAGGAACACCGCTCTTCGTTTCACACTCATCGGAAATGGTTCTCTTCAATAAGCCACCTGTGCAGTCGTCTAATTGTACAACTTGTTTTCTTTTTGAGAGATAGCTGCTGAACCATTTTGAGCTATTTCCTCGGATTCCATATCTGTCGAGATTCTCTGGTGATTAATAATAAATAAACAAAATAGTTATCGCAACTTTTCAGTTTGAAATTTATTTTACTAGTCTGTTTTTTTTAGTACGAATATTTTCGGAGTTGAATTATAAATTAATGAAATTTTACAAAAAATTGTAACTATACATTTATTGTGTAAAGATAAATGAATGGCCGCCGAAGACCTGGCCGAAGAAGAACTCACTGGCTACAAAACCTCGCTGAATGATTCAACTTAAGCACCACCTAATTGTTCCGCGCCGCAACATCACGAGCCCAAGTGGCTATAATGATCGCCGACCTCCGATAGGAGATGGCACTGTAAGAAGTCGCCCTTATTTACATCGCCCTTTAAGAGTTTTATGTTTTAAAAATCTCCATACTCCACCACAAAGCTTATGGTCCTCAAAGGGTTATGATAATAGTGATGATAATCATAAGGGCAATGTCCGCAAAGCTTATGGTCTTTAAACGAATTGTAGCAAATAAGTAAATGAGTAAAATTGATTATAATTTTTCAGATCATCTGGATAGATTACTCTGGATTATTCCAAAACTATAAGACGATCTCGCCCAAAGCTTGGATCCATGTGAACACATATGTCAGTCATCCGTGGATCTTTCGCCATCCAGCCACCAAGGAGAGATACACGATTAATGGGCTACCAGTAAGGTCTTTGCAATATAAACATTTTATTTCATGTCACATATTTATTCTTACTTTACAAAACAAACTACATAAAGTTTAGATCAGTGGTTCCCAACCTTAACCTTTTTCAACCTTCCCAACCTTAAACCATCCTTCGCGTGCAAAAATTGGACCACACCTTTCTTTGTCAATGTTGTATATTTGTTGTATGTACTAATATCGTTTTTTTTTTAATATGTATAACCAATATCTTTTTAGGCATCTTAGTCATAATTAATTTTGTTAGTCATGTAGGTATATTATATATTCATACAATAAAAACAAACGGAGCTGCCATGGAATTCACCGACCGGAGTCGGGCTCATCATAATACTATTTTTTTTTTTTTTACACTTCTGGGGGGTGAGCAGTGGATTCCGGACTTACGAACCGGCTGTGGTAGGTTTAGGACAGCTGTCTTGCCACATGTGAGCGTTCACCTTACCACCCATTCACTCCCCCTTCGAAGCCATAGAATTTGAGATGCAGAAATCGCGGTTTTAGATATTTTTTCTAGAAAGGAGTTGATTATTTTCCTGGAGAGACCAAGATCTTTAAAAAGGTGAAACAAAGATTTAGCTGGCAGGCCACGAGCGCCAACTTCCACCGCGTGAAGGTGAACAGTGAAGCCGTTCCGGGTGACGGCATTTGCGAGGTCATGGTATTTATTTAAAATATATGAATAGAGGCCAACCGAAACGGTTACGTCCAGATCTGTCATTCACCGCAAAAGGCCAACCGGCCTTTTTGGCGCCACAGCGGTTAAGACAGCTAGGATTTTACTATAAAATGCAATGTGTAGATGGCACTCAAGTTTCCAAACATTGATTAATCTTTTCTTATGTTCAGTAGCTCAAAATATGGTGTTCTAAACGCAGGGGCGGATCCATATTAGGGATTTTTGGGCTGCAGCCCAGGGCCCCATGGATATAAAGGGCCCTAGCCTCCGTTGAAAATAATGGTCAATATTGTGAATTACTGTGAGGGACCACCCCTCACTAGACTCCAAGTTGTGTGGTGTGAGATGGTGGTATCAACTTACGAGTTATCTCCGTATTGAAAGGCGGTTTTGAATGAAGTAGAAGGTATTTATTGATTGAAAGTTTGATATTGCCAGTTATAACACTTCCCGAATAGGTTATGTTGTTGCGAGTCTATTGATGCGCGACTGCAGTTATGAGGGTATATGGATGAGGATGTATTTGTGCTCCTAGTATCTTGTACTGAGCACGGCTCGAGTCTGTGGGATTGCAGACTGATGCTTCGTGACTGGGAAAGATAAGGAAAGGAAACCAAGGAGCCGGACTCGTTGAGCGACCTTGTGAGAGGGGTACCGAGTATGCCGTCGCAACCTTGGGGGAAGGTGATCATTCGAGGAATGATGCTTTGGTTGCTTTTTCGCCGGTTTATATAGGCCGGGAAATGATGCAATCCGAAATATTCCGAGTAAAATGGACCGCTAGCGACAAATTATGTTTTTTTCGCTTTTCTGTACTGTGTAGGTACATAATAACAACCTGCATAATAACATGTTGATTTCTGTTGCAATACCTTTTTCTAAAAATCTTTATTTAAAAAAAAAAAACTATGTATAGCAGTTGAGTTCCTACCGAGGCTAGTGCCTTGTCAATAGGTAACCAGTAATGAATGTTTGTTTAAATTTTACTTATATTAACTAGCTTTACAAATAATATTATTACATGCTTGCTACTAATTAAGATATTATTACAATTAGTATTAATGTTGTTTAGTTAAGCTATTAAGCAACGTTTTCTTAAGCTAATCGACTGTATACCTGTGTACTTTATATATTTATTATAGTGTAGGTACATTATGAATCGGCGTATTTATTTGAGGGCATTGTCTCGAATACGTTACTGAATAAGTTCCCAACAACTTCGGCAGGACACGCCGGAATACCTAGAAACATTGTTGGGGGAGAATGCTCGAAACATTTTTTCCTAGTAGGTTACTGGTAAAATGAAGATTACTGGTAGATTACTGGTAAAATGTAATTAGCGCAGTTTATTTCTGCATCTTTGAATGTTGGTGAGAAATTGAAAATATTTTGTCAGTCTTTATTATGTACTTTATTTTGAGTACAACTACTTACCAAGCACGAAAAGTTAAATGTCTTACAGTTGTGTTTGTGTGTCTGTCATATTAAAGAAATAAAATATTGCATTGTCCTCTTTTTTCCTTATATTGTGTACCTAGTGACCTAGACAACATTATCGAAAACAGTTTTTTGGCAAAATGACAGTTAATTAATTAGGCAGGCCCTTAAGTAATATTAGCCCAGGGCTCCTATTACTTCCACCTTTGTCTCACAAACGTTGTCCGCAACGCACAATCCACCTTTGTCTAAACGTGTCCGTGCGGTATCCTATCTTAAAATAGAGCAATAATATAATAACAAACGAATTTTCAAATCATAGCTCTAACTATTTTAATATTATTTACATAATGATGTCAATTTTAATTTGCATCACAGGTTTCAATTCATAATAATTAGGCGCTTTATTGTTCAAATAGTCTAATAAATAAAATACAAACAGAGCTGCCATGGAATTCACCGACCAGAGTTGGGGCCATCATGATACTATTTTTTTCATTTCTGGGGGTGCGCGGTGGATTCCAGACTAATGGCCGGCTGTGATAGGTTTAGGACAGCTGTCTTGCCACATGTGAGCGTACACATTACCACCCATTGACTCCCCCTTCGAAGCCATAGAATTTGGGATGCGGAAGTCACAGTTTTAGATATTTTTTTCTAGAAGGATTTGATTATTTTCCTGGAGAGACCCAAGATTTTCAAAGAGATTTGGCTGGCAGGCCACGAGCGCCAACTTCCACCGCTTGAAGGTGAACAGTGAAACCGTTCCTATCAATTTGTACTCGCCTTTTGGAATATTTGATTCCCATTTAACAGTTAATTCTACAATAAGGGCCGTCTTCCGAGACAGGGAGTAAAGAGTTATTTCTGGAGGGAGGGCTGTGCATCCGAGACTTTCAGGGAATTTATACTGCTTAGAGCTAGTGCACATTAGGCGTTGGCGTTACATTAGAAATCAAGTAGAAATCGAGGGCAACGTCATTGGGTATTCTAAAGTTGTAAAGAATTTAGGCATACTCGTGGACGAGACATTTTCTTGGCAAGCACAAGTCAACGAAGTAAGCAGGTGAATATATAATGGCTTTCATAGCCTTCGGAGGTTGCAGAGATTCCTCCCTGTAAGCACTAAGCAAACCATAATTCAAAGTCTGCTTCTGCCGTTACTAGACTATGCCGATGTCGCATATTTGGATCTCACCGAAAACAGACTGGATAAACTTGAGCGCCTACAGAACGTTTGCATAAGGTACATATTCAATCTGAGGAAGTATGACCATGTTTCCGAGTACCGATCAAAATTGCAATGGCTTCGTATACGGGACCGGAGAAATTTGCATATCCTTTCACTTCTATATAATGTCCTACACAACCCTACATCTCCCTCCTACCTCAACGAGGCTTTTACCGGATTAGGAAGTCATGGTCTCCCACTTCGTTCAAGTCAGAATAATATCCTACGTATCCCAAAACACAATACCACTTTTTTTTCCTACTCCTCCGTACATGCAGCTCGACTGTGGAATCAGCTTCCTTTAACTATTCGAGGCGCTAGCTCGCTGTTCACCTTTAAGCAATCATTGAAAAAGCACTTCCTTTCACAATAAATATTAATCATAAATTCTAACCTTTCCGTTATCCCCTCCCTTTCCTTACCTTATTTTGGCAGTTTATTTATTTACTTATTTATTTATTTATTTATTTATTTGTTAATATATCTAAATATGTATGTATATACATATACATACATATAATATGTCAAACTCAAAAATTTATTTATATATTTACATTTTACTTTAGATACACACACAATGTATATTATATGCTATAATTTCAAATTTAATTTTAGGCTATAATTTGTTGCCTACTCTTCTTTTCACACCAGCATGTTGGTTGACTGGAAGATATTGCTGTAGTGTAGCAATAAGTCCGCCATTGTACCTTATTTTATTGTGCAATAAAGAGATTTTCATTTATTCATTCATTCATTAACCCATTCGAGACAGGAAATGGATGTGGGAGTAATTGCTTGTGACATCCTTTAAGTATTGCGGCATAAATATTGTAAACATTAATAAATAATTTTTACTCACCTAACATTTTTTTCCTCTAAAATATCTTGAGAATCAGAAAAAATCCATAATTTCCTCTCAATTTAATTTATTCAATACCCTATTTTTATAGTCGGGACTTCCCATGTCCCAAATGGCTGGTCTCTTTTGGAATTCATCAATAAATAGATCAGTGTCCACTCTACCCGAAAGCGTGCGATCGAATGTACAACAAAATGGCGGCGCATGCATCTCGAGGCGTACAACTGACGCCCGCGCAACGTGCCCTCTAACCAAAATCAAGATTAGTTGGTTAGGCAGGCACCTGGCCTAATTGGACCTCTCGATTCTTAAAACGCGCGTTACCAAAGCATGCGCTACAAAACGCCTTACATATACTAGCTATTAGAGACCGAATCGACATCCGCAATCCAATCTGAATCTTTCTCGGCTATTGAGAAAAGTTTTGTAGTGAAGTGTTTTTTGCCTTTAGAGCCATCCCGCACAAACTATATTAAAGGTTCGGAGGGTACTGTCAGACCCTTCGTGGCACGTGCCACTGAGAGACTAATTACATCGCGAATAACAGCAAGGACTTCGTCATGGCGGTAAGTGTACCGTCCTTGATCTAAGGCCACCTTGCAGCCAGCTAAAATATGTCTAGCAGTGCAAGTAGTGTTCCTACTGTAAGAGCTATGATTTAAAAATTCCTTTTAATTTAATATTGTATTATTTTAAAATAGGATACCGTATAGACGTGTTTAAAAATGCCATCTTTTGGGCTACTGTACATAAGAGAAGATTAGTCAAGGTTTAGAACTGTAGGTGCCATTATGTGCGTTGCGGTTCATAGTAAAACCCATGCTACTAAAATGTAAAACAGCATTGATCAATCTAATAACATACATAGTGAATGGTTGTATGTTTGTTGTTTTAGAGAAAATAAATAAAATGAAATCCTTTTCTTTGCAGGTGTTCCAGCCGCCGCCGCCAAAGACAATCCAGAGCAGGATGGTCCGCGTGAACTTTGACATCCACAAGCCTCTCCGCACTCTGCGAATGGCCAGCCTCATGAAGGTGGCTGCCCTGCTGCAAAACATGGAGGACGCGTATCAGCTGTCGCTGCCCAAGCAGCTGGCCGCCGAAGTGGAATACGTCATCGACAGGCGCCTCACCTTTAACTTCCTAGAGCAACGCCGCAACCGATAGTGACTGTACATTTAGAGATAGAGATAAATTAAATCTAATCTTCTTCGAGTGCCAAGTGCCAATCGGGAGCCTAAAAAATGTTGTGGTCTTCATTAAGCACTTCGGAGTGGCAGCACTTTCAACTACGCAAAAAATGTGCATGTTCCAAGGTGATCTAAAAGTTGAGCCGGATTAACACTGAGTCAGTTACTGATTTCTTGTTCAAAACAAGTTAAAGCTGACCCGGTACTGCCATCTTGTCAATTATTTCAAGTCCGAACGGCGCTGTCGTATCAATGCTGGCTTCAATATTCCTGGTCAACTAGGGTTGTCGACTACAGCGGGCGAGCCCGTCACCTAAGGAAGTTTTAACTATTGGTCGTTCTATCTCCCTGAAGTGAGCGCAGAAGACTTGGACAAAACAGTCTACCGTCAAGCTCCGCCACAAACCCTTAAGAGGCCAACGCCTTAACCGCGAGATAGCCAGGAGTGTTAGCCGGCGGGCTTACACTCACGCCCTTACTTCCAATTGCGACCAGATTACTCCAGTCTCTCGATTGGTTACAAGTTCGAGGTCGCTTGCGCGGTCCTCTCCCTTACGAAGCGGTGAAACTGTGTATACCGAATCTATCGCGGACCACGGCATTCTTTGGCCGGCTGTTCACCCAGGATCGGGTAGCCGATGATCGTTTTAAGAGCAGTCGCCGTTAGGTCCGCGACCACCCCCGCTCTATAGGAAACTGCAGGGGAGACCTGGTAGACTTCCGACAATTTTTACTTAAATTGATCTGATTTAATAGTCATTACTTTTTTTTTAATTAACTTATTTTTGTGTCATTACTTTCTAACGTATTACTTTCTTTATACCTATTGATTTTCAAGGTTTCAAAATTATTTTAAAAGGTCATGTCAAGTGTAGGAAGTCACCCCACACCTGGGGTGACTTAGGACAGATATAGGGGAGATTCTGGAGAACGAATAAATAAACACCTAATTTTAATCAGTGTTGATTTCTTTTATTTAAAAACATTATTGCAATTGCAAATCATGTCCCTAAAGCGAGACCTCTTGTCCTCTGACGGAACTGGCAATATAAGTACTACATCGGCATAAGTGACGAATGCTGATTCTTCATTAGATCTTATGAATCTATTAGAGGGGATTTTCCTTTTGTAGAACTTAACCTTATAACCATCTGCAGCTTTTTAGAATACTTTTGCTGCATATTTACGACCTGATTGTTTTCCACATCCATAGACCTTAACAATTATAAACCTTTCTTCAGGCACATCAAAAGTATCAGCACTGCCGTCATCGAATTCGTCATCATCAAAGTTGTATGTACTCTCACCAGAAGAAATTTGTTGGTCTATTGATTCATCTGATGATGTTTCTGGAACCTGTTTTTTGGTGTTTTTTCCTGTAGAACCTTCTTCTTAACTGCCCAAAAACAGTTCGGTCCACTGGTTGAAGTTTATTTGATATATGTGGTAGCAACGTAAGAATGAAAATTCCATTTCCGGACGTATGATTCCTGTCTGTGTTACCAGCTCTCTTCTTTCTCGAGAGGTTACTTGACCTACTTGGTGCTGCCCTTTCTGAGCTATGACTTTAGGCAGACGCTGCACTGTGGTTACCCCAGTTTCATCCAGGTTGTAAATCTGGGATGGTGTGAAATTGTATTGTGTAATAACATCCTGAAGTTTATTTTGAAAGTCTGCTACCGTTACTCTATTGAAACTGGTCATTCGAGCGAGACTCGTAGCTTCAGGTGATTATATTGACAGGTTAGGATGATGTTTCATGAATGATGAGAACTAATCAGGTCCTGCGGAGTTTGATTCCTTCCATTTTTACGGATACTTTATACAATTTCTCTCCGCATATTCAAAAGCTAAACGTCTCGGAGCTTTCGGTGTGAAACCATAGAACATTGCTGAACATTTAATTAAATAATCAGCTAATGAAGCTTCAATAGATGGAGGAAAAACTTGGCTTTTCTTTAAATTAGTTGTTAAATCAACATCCTGATTAGTCTTTTTGAAATTTATTTATTTATTTATTTATCTGCAGCTGTTATAAAAAACATATACAAAAAAAAACAAGAACACACAGATTAAAAATTAAAACTATAAATAGACAAAGACTATGAAATAAAGCTACAAACGCTGCAAATTAGGGGTATCCTCAGGATATCTCTTATCCTGGTTTTCAGGACACACCTATTAATTATTGATACATAGGTATATGATTTTTAAAATAAAATAACCAAATCAAATAAATCTTAAAACAAAAAATCCAAATAATCATAATCAAATAAATACACAAATCGAAATAATCAAAATCAAGATATTTAACATCAAATGATATTAAAAGAAAATAACGTAATTACATAAATTTAATAATCTACATATAATAAATCAAAAATAATCAAAATCAAAATATTTAACATTAAATAATCAGGTTACAAATTAATAAATAAACGAAGACAATAGTAATAATCCAATTAGCAATAGTTATTTTAAAATAAAATCAAATTATGACATCTAAATATCTTCCTTTAATAATAAACTTTTAAAGTGGTCCTTAAATACTGCAATTGATTTCGATCGCAAAGCCATTCCCAACCGATTCCATACAACCGCAGAATAATACGAAAAGCTGAACTGGAAATGTGTAGTTTTGTGCTTGGGTATTATAGCAAGTTGTGTCAGTGCCCGTGTTGAATGGACATGCCGGTTACGGGACCACGTCATAATAGAGTAAAGATATCGCGGCTGTTTATTGCGAAATAGTTTATTGCGAAATAGAAATAGGCTGTTTATTGCGAGTCTTGATTTGCTGACACAATGTTTAGCAGCACTCTTCCTGATACTCATAATATTTGTTCGGACATCTTTAAAGGCTTCCCTTAATTTTTCAGGTGAAAATGTACGACCAAATTTTCTCTTATAAGTTCTTGGCATTGTTTTACAATCTGTGACAAAAAAAAACAAACTTTTCGAATACAGAAACAAACAAAATATGACTGTCTGACGTACCCCCTTAGTGATAGTACTGTGGGTAGACTTCGGACAGTCTGTCCGGAGTCTACCCCGGTGGGGTGAATTGAAAAAAATAAATGAATTGTTAGAAACACACTTATAGGTTATAAATACTTACATTCCCAAACGTCCGCAAGTAACCGTTCCTTCTGATGAAAATAACAGAAACTCTGGCAGCGATCGCAACTATGTAGGAAATGAGTCAAGTCCAATAATAATAAATACAAACGGAGCTGCCATGGAATTCACCGACCGGAGTCGGGCCCATCATAATACTATTTTTTTACACTTCTGGGGGGTGAGCAGTGGATTCCGGACTTACGAACCGGCTGTGGTAGGTTTAGGACAGCTGTCTTGCCACATGTGAGCGTTCACCTTGCCACCCATTCACTCCCCCTTCGAAGCCATAGAATTTGAGATGCGCAAATCGCAGTTTTAGATAATTTTTCTAAGAAAGAGTTGATTATTTTTCTGGAAAGGCCAAGATTTTTAAAGAGGTGAAATAGAGATTTAGCTGGCAGGCCACGAGCGCCAACTTCCACCGCGTGAAGGTGAACAGTGAAGCCGTTCCGGGTTACGGCATTTGCAAGATCATGGTATTTATTTAATTTGTACTCGTGGTCTTTTGGGATATTTGATTCCCATGGAACAGTTAATTCTACTATAAGAGCCACCTTCCGAGATAGAGAGTAAAGAGTTATATCTGGACGGAGGGCTGTGCATCCGAGACTTTCAGGGAATTTATACTGCTTAGAGACCGAATCAACCTCCAGAATCCAATCTGTAGCTTTCTCGATTATTGAGAAAGGTTTTGTAGTTAAATGTTTTTTGCCTTTAGAGCCATCCCGCACAAACTGTATTGGGGGTTTGGAGGATACTGTCAAACCCTTGTTGGCACGAGCCACTGAGAGACTAATTACCTCGCGAATAACAGCGAGAACTTTGTCATGGCGGTAAGTGTACCGTCCTTGATCTAAGGCCACCTTGCAGCCAGCTAGAATGTGTCTAGCTGTGCAAGGGGTATTGCTACAGAGGGGACAAGAACTATCCTCGGCAAAGCTCCAACGAGCGAGGTTACTGGGGTCTGGAAGTGTATGCTGAAAGGCATTCAAATAAAATTTCAGCATCTCTGGCGTCCAGTCATAGAGCATTACCTTCCAGTGCATTGGAGGCGGAATGCAAAAGTCCCCAATTGTTGTCCAATCATTCTGGCATTGAAGGCCAATAGCATGAGCCATACTCTTGCTGTCGTAATCTCCCCGCAAAAGAGACTTCTTCAAGTCCACGTCGCTCGTGGTTGTACTGCCATACCCCAGACCAGTGCCATTCTGGCTGATTCCAGTAAGGAGCTTTTTGTGGAAGTCTACGCGGGCTTGTAGATCATTTGAATCACTACGGCCACTTATTACGTGCTTCGATATTGCCGGATCTTTGGAATTGCACAGAATTGCAGAAAATTTTACATCGAATGACCGTAAATACGTTTCTTCGCTCTCAAATCTTTTTTCGCACGAGCAACTGTCAACTGACTGTTTTACAACAATGGCTGCAGGCCTACCAACATATCGACCATGGACAAGATTGTTCTAGCGCCAACAGGGCGGCAGATTTAAAAGTGTCCATTGTCTCCCCGTGTCCGAAGTGTACCCGGTCTCCCCTACTGCTTCCAGACTCCCCCGACTGTTAGTCAGAGTGCGCAATCGATTGGCTTATGCCGCACGGTGCGCAGACCGTCCAGGAGCGCCAGAAGTTTGATTCACCCTAAGGGCCAGAGTCCTACCCAGGCTCGCACTTCATGCGTGGAGGCCGTCGGATGGGTGTTGACCCGTGAGTGTGACCAACCCTGAACAGAATGGGTCTTCGTGGCCAACTCAGCAAGGGCCCATTAACTCCCTATTCCTAGTCAGTCACTAAGCTCCCCCCGCCACGCATGTCAGCGATACTGACCTTGTTTAAACGCCAAAGTCAATAATTAGGCTCGGTGCAAACGAGCCACCGACCACAGCCACTGACAAGCCAGCGACAAGCAGATGACCCGCTTTTTCGTACATTCTGTAGGGATATTCGCTACAGCAGTGTCTGCGACTCGCGACTCGTCCACAAAACGCAGACACTCGCCACTGCCACGCTGCTCCGCCTCCTCTAACCGTCACTTCTCAACTTCTCATGTCTCAAATCGAAGTCCATAATGAGACTATATGTGTATGTGTGTATGTATGTATATATGTGTATATGTACATATATGTGTGTATAAGTGTATGTGTCCTACGTCAGTTATGCTTCTCTACGCAAGTCTGAAAATAAATCGTATGCCCAGATACAGGCTATACTCGGTCTAGTTGAATGTGGGTCGTCGTTTACTTCGCACCATTACTTGGTATGACCATTTTATGAATTCCGCATGTTATGTTTAAAATAAAATAAAAAAATAAAATTATTACTACGGTATTTCAAAATATTATGGTAAATACGCTAGCTCGGTTGTTTAAACGTCAAAACTACCATAGTAAAATCTTACAAAAGTAATTTGAGTTGCCAGTATGACAAATATCATATTCCACAAAATCGCCTTTTCCCGACAGAATTCTAGCCTTATTTTATTTTTGATGCTGACAATAATGCGCCAAATGTCATTTAGTTTCATCGCACGTCACCAACTGCCGCTGTTTCGCCAATTTCGTGAGCGCGTGGAAAAGCATTTCATTGTTATAACTATTCGATTCTTTATGAAAATTTGCAAAAAAAATGTCAGCGCCCAAAACTAGGAAAGCCAGAACCGTAAATTACATCAAATACTCACTACAAAATTATCTAATTTAATGAACAAATATTCAACAGTGGCCGAACATCGCATTTTGGCGACGATGAATTGACCACTTTCGGAATCTGCTTGAAAGAAGCTAACAGAAGAGTTTAATGCCACGAGTTTGAAAAACATTTCTAAATAACTATTTACAACGGTTATTATTAAAACACAAAGGCTTTTCCGCCGACGACTGACAGCAAACTATCAAGCAAACTGACACTACTCGCGCGCTGAATCAGCTGATTCGGAGCCGCCATCTTGCGAAAGTTACTATTACCACTCGATATCGGCTGGTAAAATTCACCTACTGGAGTAACTAGAATTACTACAGAATGGAGGTAACTCGCGAACAAACAATGCTTTTTTTTTTGCAGAATTACTTCCGATTTTAACTATTACCACAGATTTTTACTGTTACCACAGATCAAACAACTGGCCCTTAGAGGATAAAATTATCCACTGATCGGAATGCCCCCACTCCACCCCTATTGACCGTTGTCAGTGGCGGCGCTAGGCGTCGGCTATGTCGGCGACTGCCGACGGCCTCGCACCTGAGGGGACCTCGCAAAAGTTTTACAAATTATTTAAAATTTATTTGTGGAGAAAAGTACTTTCGAAATTCAGTGTCAATTTAAAGAAAAAAGAACAGCCACGAAAAAAACGAATGTTCGATTATGAACATATTGATGAACCTATTCAATCTTTTGAAATGCATTACAGAGTTAACTTTTTTAACACAATGATAGATGCTATTATAGTCGACACCGAATGCCGATTTTAAGAGGGCTTCGAGCCTATGCCGCTACACAAATGTAGGTAACTTACGCTTGCCGGTGGCGGCCACGCAGGTGTGACTAAATCGCATACATTGATAACGCTGAACAGACGGTCACCCGCCACAGCGATGTAACCCGCATTTTATAATTTTATTGCTCATAGCAAATTGCAAATAACAAAAACTGCAAATTGTGATAAAAGCAAATCCTTTTGCACACGTATTTATTAGACCAAAATGGTCGATTTGACCCGCCGTTCCGATATATTTGGCCCAGCGGACTCAAAATAGCGGCCGTTTTTCAAGATGGTCGCTAATAAACCAAAATTATTTTTCTCATGCTGATTTTAATGACCCATGGGCCTTTTCGGCTATTTTGGGGTCGTATATTTCAAATATGGCAATAAAAATAACTTTAGTTAATTTTGAACAGGATTATAAACATTTTTAACGAGTATTTACTTTCACGTTACCGTTATGTTATACGCGTCTTCTTCGAGTATTTGCACACTGGAAAAGACGAATCTAAAGTCAAAACTGTCAAAAAAGTCAAACGAGAGAATAATTTTGTGTATGCTGTAAGTAATTTCTGAAATTTGCTACCCAGAAAACATGGAAAATTTGAACTATATAATATAGAATATGTGAATGGGTCTTTGACTTTGAATTTGTAGTCGCTGGCTCAAATATGACGACTACATGTGTTTTGAACAACCTATAACCGCAAAATACTAATTTCCGTGTTTGGAAGAAACACGGTAGAAACTACCAAAACCCAAAAGAATCAAAGTAAAAGGACGCCACCTCCTTTTAAAGAAAAAGAAGGAAACTAATTATATTTAAAAAAAAAAGATACCCGAAAGAAATTTTGAAAAAGAAAAAAATTAACCTCAAAAAACTATCTCAGAGGGTGGGCCAAATATTAATGAGCATTGGGTTTGGCCCTCAGAAAACCCTTTTCCTCAGACACACAAAAGACTACAGCACAAAAAGAAACACGAGAGTATGTAAAGTATCCGTGTTTATTCGCCCGCAGGCACCCTTCTTCAAATTCCGCTTATTGGCGTGTCACATGTGCTCATCCAAATAAAAATAACAGAATTCCAGAAATGAATGTAAATTCCTTGACGTGGAGGCAATTCCCGTCACATTTAGCGACGATTTCGTCACTTATATAGCAGCAGTAATTATACCAAAAAAACCAGAGGTGCCGACAGCAGATAAATCACACACACTTCACATCACAAATTTTACCGCCAGGCGGTTAATTTACGGCTTTCTTGTTTAATCTACTTTCTGCCTCCCTCGGCGGAGCAACAGCACCTCCCCGCCATTGTTAAAACAGGAAATGAGTCTAACCGAACACGTTTGACAACTCATTATTGCCAGAAACACGAATGTCTCTACTCTATGGCAAAGAGTGTAGATTTACTTCCAATTTTTTTTTTTAATCAAAGTTAAATTTTATGTAGGTTTTCTTTTTAATTAATATTATAATTTTTAGTTGTCATTCATTTATTTATTTATTTATCTTTTAATAAATATATCTCCATAATAGCAACATTAATGTCATCTGACAGCTGTTAAGGAAAATTTTTGGATGATTTCAAAAAGCAACAATAAACAACATTTTCGGAACAGAAAAAGGTTATAGAAAACCCTGAGAAGTAACCTTTAATGATAATTCGGGACACAAGCGCAAAAAAAAGGAATTTCTGTTACAGCCCCAACCCAAGAGAAAAATCGGGGGAGAAAAACCAACGATTTTGATTGAATCGTCCCGATTCACCAGCTACTACGAGCTTTACGCCACTAGAACAACAACAACTCCTAACTTAACAAACCTTCTTCACGTTAACTATAATCAATTAATCCGTTCAGTAACAATAGCAGAGGCAAACTTTTACCAACTAAAACTTACACCCATTACTCTTATCACCAGAGTAAGAAAAGAAAATCAAGAAATTAAACCCAACACCAACATAACCAAAAAAAAACTTATGGAACTCCGACAACTTCCAACAACTAAGGAAGGATCAACTCATTGCGGATACCCGACTCCTACCGAAAACAACAATAACTCTGACGTTAAACCTCGACTAAACGTTTACTTACTAAGAGACTATAGTAGTTGTCATTTACTACCTTTCATACCAATCCCCATTCATTCATCCCGGACATGAGACATTCTTACAACAATAATGCTAGATAGAAATGCTAGCATGACTGACAAAACAAAATGATTTCAGCTATTGATACCACTTGGTACAATGCCTTTGTAAAGACAATTTAAAGGGCTCATTTTAGTTTCACCCAAGATAGACAATTTTTGTAATAGAATGTTAACGCGAAGAACTCCGATACTACTATTCTGAACTATTCGGATTTAGCTTAAAATCTTTAATATGCCAGGAACCTATATTCTTCCCTTTTGCATTTTCTAACTCGTACACCAACGCAGAGAGTTTTTTTATTATCTTACATTTTTCATATTTTGGGGCAAATTTGGAAATGTAATAATTCCCAGCATTACTTAGATAATAAGTCTTTTTATAGATCGTATCGCCTACTTGGAATTCCGCAGGACGGTGTTTTCGATCATAGTAAACTTTATTATGTGCATGTAATTTTAACAATTTTTGCCGCACTACATGAAAAATGTTAGATAATTCACTCAAATTTTGAGCGTAAGACAACCTACTACCAAAAATAACCTCTGCTTGAGATTCCGGCGCCTGAGCATAAAAAGAACCATTCATAATCGGTTCACGACCATGGACTAGGAAAAATGGACTGAACCCTGTTGATTCCGAGACTGCCGCGTTAATGGCCATCTGAACCTCAGAAAGATAAAGATCCCAGCTGCGATGATCGTCTTTTACACACAACGATAACGCAGTGACCACACTACGATTCTGACGCTCAGTTGGATTAACTTGAGGGCAATATTTCGGGTTTAAATATACTTTTGGAATTTTATATTTCGCAATCAGTTCAGTGAACTCCCTTCCGATAAACTGTTTTCCATTGTCTGAAATTAAATACTGCGGAACACCATAGCGAAGGAATACATTATGTTCAACGACATAACTTACAAGTTTACTGGTAGCACGTTTTAACGGAAAAAGTAAACAGTATTTGCTAAAACAATCTGTCACCACGAGAACATGCATATTTCTGTTCCTCGTCATCGGATAAGGACCCAACAGATCGACCGAGACCATTTGGAACGGGAAGGCACAGGACTTAGGATTTCCTAGCTGACCCAAAGGGGAAATATTCGAATGTTTGTATTGCTGACATGTTTCACATTTAGAAACAAAGTTAACTACGTCTCCGTGTAAATTAGGCCAAAAGTAACGAAGACAAAGACGACGGTGTGTCTTAAAAATTCCAAAATGCATAGCCAAATCAGACTCATGATTTTCTCGGATAAGCTTTTCTCTAAGCTGCAACGGAACAACTAACTTCCAATCGTAACAACTGGTGAGTTGATACTTGCTTTTAGAGTACCTAAACAATTCATGGTCCTTAATCTGGAAATTTGGATATCCAGCGGGATTTTCAGACACTGCCTTAAACAAATCGTTGTACCATGAGTCGGAAACAACAGACAGAGAGGAAACGGGAAGCAACCGAGATAACGTGTCAGGAACCACATTATCGACACCTTTCTTGTGGACAATCTCAAAATCAAAAGCAGATAGACGAATACCCCATCGAGCCAGACGGCCGGTAGGATTTTTTAAGCGCAAAAACCAACGTAAGCTGGCATGATCTGTAAAGATAGTGAATTTGGGACCGCCCTCCAAGTAACCACGAAAATGCTCGACAGCATGAATAACACTTAGGGCTTCGCGTTCGGTTGCCGAATATCGCGTCTCAGCGGGTAAAAGTGTTCTACTCGTGAAAGCGATAGGATGATCGACGCCATCCACTTCCTGGGTTAAAACTCCGCCTAAACCGTACAACGATGCATCGCAATGAAGAGCGAACGGTTTTGAATAATCCGGACAAGCCAAAATCGGACTAGAAACTAAGGCCGATTTTAGTTTTTGAAATGCCTCTTCCGCCTCGGGCGTCCACTCATAAGGGGGAGCACCTTTGCGGGTACTTGTCAACCGAGATAAGGGAGCAGCAATACTAGAAAAATTTTTAATGAACCGACGATACCAACCGGCCATACCAAGAAAACTCTTTACCATTTTTGGAGAATTTGGAGTAGGAAAATCGAGAATACATTTTACCTTCTCGGGATCGGTATGTAGACCGTGAGAATCAACTACATACCCTAAATACTTCAATTCCTGACGGAAAAACTGACACTTCTTGAAATTTATAGAAAGGTTGGCGTACAACAAGCGATCTAATACTTTGTTTAACAAAGTTATATGTTCTTCAAAAGTAGCAGATACAATAATTATGTCATCTAGGTAACAAAAAACTTTGTTTTCGAAGGAGGGATCGAACAATTTGTCAGCCAGCCTTTGCATGCACGCCGGCGAGTTTCTCAGGCCGAAGGCGCAAGATCTGAAGCAGAAGAATCCTCGACCAGGAACAGTGAAGCTACACTTCTCTCGTGAAGAAGGATCCAAAGGGATTTGCCAAAAGGCAGAGGATAAGTCGATAGAAGATAAATAATTTGCATCTCTCAAACTGTCCAAGATAGTTGTAATTCTCGGCAGGGGATACGCATCCGGTTTCGTAATAGAATTCAGCTTCCTGCTATCGAGACAGAAACGAAGAGTACCATCTGACTTTGGAACAAAAATTGTTGGATTATTCCAACCCCCCGAACTAGGTTCGACAACACCTAACTCTAACATCTTATCAACTTCTTCATTCAACAGCGCCAATCTAGCTGGAGACAAAGGATAGTAACGCTGTTTCACTGGAGGATGATCTCCAGTATCAATGACCTGGGACAACAAATTAGTACGACCGAGACCTTTGACTTCGGAAGAATTTTTTTTAAAATTATTGATCATTCTGTCTGCTAGCGATCGCTGGTCTCCAGTCAATGAAGCAAAAGGCCGCAAGGCCCTCACTTCATTGACTCGATGCCAAACAATTGCATCGCAGGACTCAAACTTGACAAATTTTAATATTTCCGGAGCCAACTCAAATTCTCGGACAAAATCTATTCCCAAAATAAGGGAAGTACCTATATCAGGAGCTACAACGGCTCGAATAACCTGGCAACGATTATTGAATTTAAAAGGAAGAAACATAGACCCAATCGTCTTAACCGAACTTGCATTAGCAGTGGATAAAGTCACCAACGGAGACTTATTAAGAGTAAAACCGATATCAACTAAATATTTATGTGAATCAGCACCCAAAATCGTTACACTCGATCCAGTGTCGAGTAATCCACAAACAGTTATATCACCAAGTGAAACTTCTAAGAAAGGGCGACGGTTATCCTTCTCATTTGCAAACAATATCGAGGCAGAATGTAGAAAATCCTCTATTCTGCCCCGCCTTTCGAGTTTTTTGGCTCTGAAACCGGGGAATTACCAGGCCGGTTATTCTTAGAACATTCCGGACAAGTGGCTACCGTGTAGTTAAACCTACCACAACGATAGCAATATTTAGAATAGCCATGATGAGTGCCACCGCGTGAACCACGCGAACTATTATTGGCTCCTTGGTTGTAATTACCAGAAGACGAATTAGCATAAGAAAAATCATTACGGGAAAAATTTCCACGATTAAAACCGCCACGATGAAAACCACCGCGATGAGAACCACCACGATTAAAACCACCACGATTGGATGGACCAGCAGAAGAAACGTTACACTCTTTTAACTTCTGTTCAACTTTCACTTCCTCCGTCGCACATTTGGTAGGAGACTCGTCGACCGCATAAACTGCTTTCGAGCCAGAAGGCTTGACCTTCGCTTGGGCAGGAGTGGCTGCATTAGATGCGTTGATACGCTGTTGTGCATTTTCAACTTTTTTTCCTAAACGCAGAAGTTCGTCGATTGAATTTATATCAACTAGCATGAAATGTCGTTGGTAAGAAATGGAGATATTTGAAAGGATAATTCCTAATTGTTCCTCACCAGACAATGGCCTTGACAACCTGTTGAAATAGCCCAACATGACGGAAACAAAAATATGCATCCTCTCATCCGACTTTTGTTTACGTCCCCGTACAAATGACAAAACTTCAGCATCGTAATTTAAACTGCCAAAATCGGAGCGGAGTGCAGCAACTAACTGCTTCCAACTGGAAATGCTCGAAGCTCTAGCACGGTACCAACTAAGCGCTTGTTTCTGGAATAGTTCACAAGCCGATTTCAGCATCCTGGCATCCGAGATATTACGCGAAAACCTAATCTCATCCAATCGTTCTAAGAACTCGACCACACAGGAATCGCCGTCAAATGTGAAACCAAGATTTAAAGGTTTAAGAATGCGTTCATCAGAAATGACAAAGTTATTGTCCAAAGGAACTGGTTTCGTATCAACATGCTGTATATACGGAGCTGACGTCACTTCAGAATTCCTGCCCAAAGGAACCACCTCAGGACTAAGCTTCTCACCCTCGTGCAATGAAGTAGAAGGTATCGGAAGAACTACAGGATTTGGTAACGGGCTAGGCGAACGAACAATATCTAAATATTTTTCTAACAAAACGACAATTTCTAAAACTTCCTCCTTTAAATTGTCTAATAATTTTTTGGAGTCTGAATTAGCAGGATTTATACGTGAAACTCTATGAAAGATATGTGCAGTTTTAGTGCTAATTCGTTTATATAAAAGTTTCTGTTTGTTATTTATAAATTCTTCGATAAGTTCTTGAAGACACGAAAGTCTAATCGCACATTCCTGAAACTCGGAATCTGGATCTAAATCCGTTGAGGAAATTGATTCAGCTGGAAACTCCCTTAAGAGTGAATTAAATTGTTTTCTCATCGCTTCAACATTGGTTGGAGTGACCTCCCGAATCGTGAACTCATAATCGAGTTCTGCCTTTACTAAATGTGACGCAGCATAATACACTATCGCTGGAGACGCCATCATGTATATATATATTTTAAATCCCACCAAAAAAAATAAAAACCAAAATAAATAAAAAATAAAAAAAATAAAATGGAATAAACTGACTTTTTTACTGCTTGCGGCACCTCTGTTTTATTTGGCTGCTTACCTCACCAGGATAATTGCCTTCACATCTGGAAATTAACAAAAAAATAATTAGTATGATAAAATAAAATACTTAAACGGCAAGCGTAAAACTTTTTCGCGGAAACCGCCTTAAAATAAACAAACTGCTGCTAAGCAACGCCAAGTATTCAAACAATAATTAATATATTGCTTTTAAATCTAAGATTCTGACAAAAAAATATAGTAACCATAAAAAACGGCAAGTACAAAATACTTCTTCACGGTAACCGCTTTAAATTACAAAAAATGCTGTTAATGCCGACAAAACTGCAAGTACACAATACCGCTTAATTCAATGACAAAAGTTGCTTCTAAATACAAAAACAACAAGACGGTGCTTACAAGCCTCTTTCACGGTAATCGCTATGAATAAAAATTATATAAAAACAAAAAAAATGCTTCTAATTTTTTTTATACAATTTTTGAACAAAGTGCTTAAAAAATCGTGCTTCAATGGCTGAGGAAAAGAATACCCTAAAAGCCAAAATCCAATTTATAAGCCCCACGTTGGGCGCCAATTTTATAACCGCAAAATACTAATTTCCGTGTTTGGAAGAAACACGGTAGAAACTACCAAAACCCAAAAGAATCAAAGTAAAAGGACGCCACCTCCTTTTAAAGAAAAAGAAGGAAACTAATTATATTTAAAAAAAAAAGATACCCGAAAGAAATTTTGAAAAAGAAAAAAATTAACCTCAAAAAACTATCTCAGAGGGTGGGCCAAATATTAATGAGCATTGGGTTTGGCCCTCAGAAAACCCTTTTCCTCAGACACACAAAAGACTACAGCACAAAAAGAAACACGAGAGTATGTAAAGTATCCGTGTTTATTCGCCCGCAGGCACCCTTCTTCAAATTCCGCTTATTGGCGTGTCACATGTGCTCATCCAAATAAAAATAACAGAATTCCAGAAATGAATGTAAATTCCTTGACGTGGAGGCAATTCCCGTCACATTTAGCGACGATTTCGTCACTTATATAGCAGCAGTAATTATACCAAAAAAACCAGAGGTGCCGACAGCAGATAAATCACACACACTTCACATCACAAATTTTACCGCCAGGCGGTTAATTTACGGCTTTCTTGTTTAATCTACTTTCTGCCTCCCTCGGCGGAGCAACAGCACCTCCCCGCCATTGTTAAAACAGGAAATGAGTCTAACCGAACACGTTTGACAACTCATTATTGCCAGAAACACGAATGTCTCTACTCTATGGCAAAGAGTGTAGATTTACTTCCAATTTTTTTTTTTAATCAAAGTTAAATTTTATGTAGGTTTTCTTTTTAATTAATATTATAATTTTTAGTTGTCATTCATTTATTTATTTATTTATCTTTTAATAAATATATCTCCATAATAGCAACATTAATGTCATCTGACAGCTGTTAAGGAAAATTTTTGGATGATTTCAAAAAGCAACAATAAACAACATTTTCGGAACAGAAAAAGGTTATAGAAAACCCTGAGAAGTAACCTTTAATGATAATTCGGGACACAAGCGCAAAAAAAAGGAATTTCTGTTACAAACCTTTGAACGTATTTTGAACCGATTTGAACATATTTGTACTTTTGGCCAGAAAACTTAAACTTTTGTACTCGGTGTCATCATCAGAACTGGTCAAAATAAATGTACCGTGGCCGTTTTATTCTACACTATATATAAATGATTGTACACATTCTACCTTGTTTGTAAGGAATTATTTATTTATGTTTATATTTTCAGCATCATATTTGAAATGTACGACGCCAAAATAACCGAAAAAGACCCATGGGTCTTTAAAATCAGCACGAGAGTAATCATTTTGGTTTATTAGCGGCCATCTTGGAAAATTGCCGCCATTTCGAGTCCGCTGGGCCAAATTGTCGGAGCGGCAGGTCAAATCAACTATTTTGGTCTAATGAACACACGTGTGCAAAAGGATTTGCTTTTATCACAATTTACAGTATTCTTTCAAAATATGAGACGAACCGCTTCCACTATCAGGATAGCAGATTCTTTATGATTCTGAGTAAAGAAATAAAAATGGATAATGCTTAAAACAATTATAACATTGTTATTCTCATCAGTACGAGGATAAAATGTATGTCGAGAAGGATAAAAAAACAGTAATTATTATAGGTATAAATAGCTACACCAAAACTTTAATTATTTCAAAAAGCAGTTACCTTTATAAATAAACTACTTCCGACGGAAAGAAGGTACAGATAGATTTCGCGGCTAATTGTGATTATATATTTTTGAACAACTTCAAATATGTAATTAAAATTAATAAAGAAATAAATTAATGAATGCCACTTTTAAACAGTCTCAAAGAGGAGTTTTGTGAAAATTTCACGAGCAATTGGAAAGTTCACGAGCACCTTTCTTCTTCGGACCGCAGACTGGTGACATTTGGCATCGGCCGTCGCGTTCCCCCCACGCCACAATCCGAGTGGCGATACCGAACCGGCGACATTAACTGGGACCGGTTTGGTGAAGTCCTCTGCGAGAATCTTGAGGCCTTTCCATCGCCTTCTAGTAGTACCGCAGAGGACTTGTGTGTCGCACCTAATGCGGCCATCGAGTCTTCCTGTGATGCCGTAGTAGGGCGGAAGAAACCCCGCGGTGGTTTCGCGGCCCCGTGGTGGTCTTCCGAACTCTGCGATAATTTTAAATTTAATATTTTAAATAATGTATCGTAGCGATTGAAAATTAATGTGATTGAAAATTGTTATTTTTGTGATGTGACGCAATGATGAGATGAAAATTTTGTGCTGATCGATCAAGGTGAACAATGTATGAGATGAAGTTAAAATAAAGAAAAATAAAAAAACTCAAGTTTCAATTTTTTTTAAACTCTCTCTATACTATTGAATATCTATGATATTGAACATTTTCAAAGCCTATTTGATTTTAAAATGTTTTTCAAAGGATTTTATTTTTCTATGGTTTTAAAATATTTCTAAGTATTCTGTAGTTTTGAATATTTTGAAAGACTATTTGACTTTAAAATGATTTTCAAATTATTTTATTTTTCTATGGTTTCAAAATATTTCAAAGTATTCTATAGTTTTGAATATTTTCAAAAACTATTAGATTTTAAAATGATTTTCAATTTTTTTTAATTTTCTATTATTTCAAAATATTTCTAAGTATTCTATAGTTTTGAATATTTTCAAAGACTATTTGATTTTAAAATTCCCGTGGTTTTTCTGGTTTAAATGACGTGTCGCAACCTTAAATCAGTGCATATCCTATCAATGCTCTTTGTAAGCTAAATATCTTACAGCCAACCACTTATTTTCAACTTACGAAAATGTTACATCTGCATGCCGAAATGTCCTTCGTTGCTCACTCCTGATGGCGAAACTGCTTTTCAAAATCAATATTCAAAATCAATATTCTACCTGTACATGGTTTATGCGTCTTTCAGTATTTTTTTATTGAATTTCAGGTTTTTCACGCAAATTAACTAAACTAATCGAGATTACAAGTTTCGAATAGTGGTCCCTTCAGAAAATATTTTCAATTGTTTTACGCTTATTGGAGTCGATCTATTTTTTATATAATGAGCATCGTATCGATCGAATCTTGGCGTTTAAAACTATCTCATTTTCTTATATCTCGGACTGAAAACAACATTGCTTTCTCATGTCTTCAGACTGAAATTTCACGCTGATTCTATGGCGTTTCTCAAAAAACGAAATGTTTTCTTACGCTTCCCCATTAACTAAAATACATGTAGAGTATTATAAAAAGTTATAACAAAGATGGCATAAACATCCATTAATAAAAAAGAAATATAAAAAATAAAATACTTACTGCTGTTTGCTTTCTTGTGACGATGCGTGACGACGCGGCACAGCGGTGTAGAAGAATAAAATATTACGTGAGCGGGAACTGATAAGAGCTAACCGAAAAAGACGTGCTCCCGCTTTCAATAGCAGCAGGGAAGTGAATCTATTTCATAGCGCGCCTGTGTATTTATTAACGCGGCCAGCCCATATAAAAAATGTATGGAGAATCTGATACCTGATTTTCTGGGACTTATTGTATAAAATCCTATTACAATCATTGAAATTTAAATAGCTTATAGTGAAGATATGTCATTTAACTTTCTTTTATAATAATTTGTAATTCAAATTAGTTATTATTTTCCCAGTGAGGACTAAAACCCCGCGCCCATTTTTGTATATTTTCTCGGGTGTTTTTATAAAAAACTACGCAAACTATTGCCAAATTTATTAGCTCACCTTATAAATGACTTATTGATAAAAACGAGTGTTTTTGTCACTGCTTTTATTAGCGTAGTTTTAGCGGAATAACTAAAACGCTAGACCCTAATTTGACAAATTTCGTGCAGCACCCTCTTAAGCGCTCAGTGAATATTTTGAACAATTTGGTTTTATTTATGATATCAGTTATTTGAAATCGATATCAAAAGAGGACCTTCTCAAGCATTGTAATGATTTAGGTACAATACTGCGGGAAGGCGACGGCGAAAACAGTGACATACAGCCTTTCGAGCTATATGAAGCTACAGCTTTTAAAAGCGAATTCACTTGACTCTGTCAACGACGCGAAACAACTCATTCAGTACATTTTAGAAAATAATTTGGAAGAAATATATCCAAATGTTTACATAGCGATTGGAATCATGCTCACAGTTCCCGTCAGTACAGCTTCCGCTGAGAGAAGCTTCTCAAAGTTAAAATTGATTAAGACCTACTTGAGAAGCACGATGACCCAAGAGAGACTAGCTGCGTTATCAATTCTATCAATTGAAGCTGAAATAGCGGCTAGTATTAGCTATGACAATCCTGAAAAAGTTCAGTGAGGCCAAAAGCCGAAAAGTTCGTCTATTTTAATTTATATTTGTGTAATTTTTAACATCATTTGATTAGCAATAAAACTCGTTTACTCATACATTAGTTTCACTATATAAATAAATACAAACGGAGCTGCCATGGAATTCACCGACCGGAGTCGGGCCCATCATAATACTATTTTTTTTACACTTCTGGGGGGTGAGCAGTGGATTCCGGACTTACGAACCGGCTGTGGTAGGTTTAGGACAGCTGTCTTGCCACATGTGAGCGTTCACCTTGCCATCCATTCACTCCCCCTTCGAAGCCATAGAATTTGAGATGCGCAAATCGCAGTTTTAGATAATTTTTCTAAGAAAGAGTTGATTATTTTTCTGGAAAGGCCAAGATCTTTAAAGAGGTGAAATAGAGATTTAGCTGGCAGGCCACGAGCGCCAACTTCCACCGCGTGAAGGTGAACAGTGAAGCCGTTCCGGGTTACGGCATTTGCAAGATCATGGTATTTATTTAATTTGTACTCGTGGTCTTTTGGGATATTTGATTCCCATGGAACAGTTAATTCTACGATAAGAGCCACCTTCCGAGATAGAGAGTAAAGAGTTATATCTGGACGGAGGGCTGTGCATCCGAGACTTTCAGGGAATTTATACTGCTTAGAGACCGAATCAACCTCCAGAATCCAATCTGTAGCTTTCTCGATTATTGAGAAAGGTTTTGTAGTTAAATGTTTTTTGCCTTTAGAGCCATCCCGCACAAACTGTATTGGGGGTTTGGAGGATACTGTCAAACCCTTGTTGGCACGAGCCACTGAGAGACTAATTACCTCGCGAATAACAGCGAGAACTTTGTCATGGCGGTAAGTGTACCGTCCTTGATCTCATGTAATCTAACGTTTTCTTTTTGACTGGGAAATAAAAAAGGCCTCGCGAACCTAATTTCGCCGACGTCCAAGTGTGGTCTAGCGCCGCCACTGACCGTTGTAGTTTCCGGATAAGTAATAAAAGCCTTATGTCTTATAAATGTGTTTTTAATGATCTCTTGACATAATATATGCAACCTTGCAAAGACAACTATAACATGAAGAGAAATTTACCTAACAAAAAGAAAAACCTAAAAGAAAAAATGACAATCACCGACAAGCATTTAGTATTTTATACAGACACTTAGAGCGCAAAGAATAGTACAAAATGCAATAATAAAAAAGAAAACAATATTTAAAATTTACGAAAAAGAATAAAAATAAAATCAGACGCAGATTCGAGAAGAGAGGGCAGGGAAAATGTTGAAAAATAAAAGCTATTATAAAATAGTAACATTAAAAAAATCTCTTAAATATATTAATATCAAGGTATTCTGTATGGGAGAGGAGATATTAAGTGACATGGAAGGCGCATTTTAGACATGTAGCTGCCTACGCTTTTATAATCTAGAAGTTATGTAAGTCTAAGTGCGAGAATGGTCACGGGTGACCCGTGTGAGTCTATTGGGTGGGATTGGTGGCGGGTTGCAATGCCGGTATATAGTCTGGACGGGCAATTGTGGTGCAAGGAGCATAGCGTCGTTCTATATGTGAGATATCGTACACGCCAACAAGCAAACTTTTCAGGGCGTGAAAAAAACTGAATAACTTCGTTCACGAGATGTTTTTTTAGTTGTGTAAACAGGAAAAGAAATATTTATTTACTGTACTAACGATTAAAACTTTCGAAGGATTAAAGCCCGTTCCCACTATGAAGGGTCGTCTGTTTCGACGGAAACTGTCGCCCGGAGATAGGTGAACACATATAGACCGATCCGTCAAAAAATCGGCAAGTTAACAATGTTTCACAATGGGCGGGTTTATTATCTTACGACAATCTGTTTCAACTAACCTCTGTGAAATGCTTATATGTACGTGTGCGTGTAATGTCTGTGTCTTGTTATTGCATTCAATCGACAGAATTGATAATGAAATTCCGTTCATTTTATTCCAACGGAAAATGGTGAACCATCCGGGAATCGAACTCGGAACTTTACAATTAAATCAAGCTAACTAACCACTGTGGTACAGGCCGTATGAAATATAACTGGTGAATTGGTGGGACAAGATGTGACTTTATTTTTGAGAAACAGTCATGTCGAATTTTACTGTAAGTAAATGTATGGTTCTCGAAGAAAAAAAAATCACGGATATTCTTGACGAGAAGCTCATTAAAAATTGACAAGAAAAAGGATATTCCGGCATTGCAAACCCTAATACGTAACTCGGTTACGGATACGATCGGTTAACGAGAGAGTGCGAAGCGACAATGACACATAACTACAATTTATAAACGTACAAAAAAATCAGAACTACGGCGTTTCAAAAATTAGAAATAAACGGACATAACAAAACATCTATCACTAACTAAACTAATCTTAAAGTAGACTAAAAATAATATATAATTTTCATTTTTCTTTCAGAATGAGAACAATCTTAAGATAAAATAGATGCTGTGGGCACAGGGCGGTCCATGCGGTGATACATTCGTCTTGATAATAAAATCCCATGAACCGCCCTGCACTTTCAATATGATAGAATGTCAGAAAGATTACAATAATCTACAATATAGTCCATTTGAGAATTGGTCTGAAATCCAGAGAGCTAAAATCTAAATAAACAAAATTAAAAAAAACTAAGCGAACTAATCAAGTTTTGATTTTGAATCAGCGTTAAATGCGTCAATGGTCCATATTTTGCATATTTTAGAATGTTTGAATTGAGAGAGAGAAGAAGCAAACGTTTGTGTGCGTATCCTATCTTGTCGAGACGAGGAGAGACATCGGCTACTGCTGTTGCTGCGAAGTTTGCTGTTGTATTTCGATCTTTTCCACCGTCATGTCCGGATTCATCGCGGTCGCTTCCTGAAAATCGAAAAATGACCAAACATGAGAAAATATAAACAAAGCGAATTCGGATTGTACTGCTTGAAATTTGAAGCACTTGACGTTTTGGCAATGTTACAACCAGGGTTGTAGCTGATGCAGGTTTTTTTTTATATCGGCGGATGCTGATGCTGATGCTGATTTTTTTATATAAATATCAGCTGATGCTGATTTTAATTAATTACTTAAATAAAATATATCCAACTATGAAAAAATAATTAAAGGGGATAATATTATTAGATTATAATATTTCTGTGACTTTTAATAATCAAAAACAATATTCTTACATTTTGAATAGGTAAAGTGCCATTACCTAACATACAACAATAAAATACAATTGGCATTTGATCACCCAACTTGAAATTTTATTAACCCTTCCTATTTGAGCTAACCATTTTTGGTTAGACGCTTACAAATGCCTAAAATGGTATCTAATCAATATTGGTTAGGGCGCTCCGAGCTGTGCTAACTTTGTAATATTTATTCATTATTATCTTAAGAGCCCTATCACATATTTTTTCCAGAAAGGCAAGAAAAGTGGATTTTTGGCGTTCTAATTCCAAGAAATGAAGAGATTTCTACAAACTTTAATTACTGAATTACCTGGACCATTTCTTGATGTTGACCATAGCGGCCTTTAATTTTAGATATAACGAATATTATTTACTTATTCAGCCCATTTTCCGAAAGTCGTTATTCGTAAAACGCTCGGAAGGCAAACTTTGAGCTCCTTAATACAGTAATATCACTACAACGAAAACCGTATACTATTTTTTTTTATGTCCGTCATGTATTCTTGATGTACACTACGGCTTTATTTTTTCGTTTTTTGACCACATATCCAAGGTATACATTACTTACAATTACACAAAATTAAAAAAAAATCTTCCTGTATCATTCTAATTTTCTCAGAAATAAAATAAGATTCTTATATAATACTTATACTATATTAAAGTTCACTCTTTTAGCAATACGACATAATATAAATTATTGTCATTAGAAAGGAGAAAACACTGCAAAAAACAATTAGAAATTGTGTATATATTTGCTTGCGCAAGAGAAGAGCGCTCAGTGCCGCGGTTTTCTCCCAGGGTTGAATAGTTATTTATTTATTTATTTATTTATTTATCCTATCTTTTATAGTTACATCCAAAAAAAAATGCGTTCATTTTTTCAACTCATTTTAAAAGAATACCTACGCTATTTTGTAATAAGGCTCTTAATTGATTTACGAGATAATGTTATAATGTTTTATATCTCAAATTTCAATTGCGATCATTTTACAGTTATTCTTTTTACGATCCGTATAGTAGTTTAAACGTTATGGTCGTTTTTTCTCAAGGCCGTCGACTTCACCCGCAAAACTGTCCCGGGCAGAAGTGACGACTAAATTTTTACCCCGCAATAAGAGGGGTTAACCCGGTAACTCCCTAACATCCCTTGCGGGACCAACGGCCGACTCCCCCAATTTCCAGGTTATATTTTTTTATATGTCAAATTTCAATGCGATCATTTTACAGTAATTTTTTTTATGATCCGTATAGTGGTTTACAAGTTATGGTCGTTTGTATCAAGGTCGTCGACTCGCGTCGATTTTACGCGCGAAAATGTCGCGGGCAAAAGTGATAGCTGAATTTTTACTTCGCGAGAGGAGGGGTTAAAGGTAAGTTACATTATTAAAAAAATAGCTGAGCTGCCTTTTCAGATTTCAGCAGTCCATTCAGGGAAGGCTTATATATAATTCCGGCACTGCTGAATAATTGTTCGCTAAGAACACTTGCCGGCGGAGATGACAGCATGTGCATGCAGCTAGAGCTAAAGTCCGTCCTTCAAGGTCATGTCACGAGCAGAATATCAGCAAACCATAAAATCAGCATTGAATAACGCGGATGCTGGTGCAGATGCTGATATTGAAACCAATGCTGATAAACCGCTGATGCTGATGTTTGCAACAACCCTGGTTACAACCGCCATCGTCCAGGGTAGACTAAAGTGCTATCAGTTGTTCACTGTCGATCTGCATATAGGCGGTATACTGCTACAGTTAACCCGTTGAGTATGATACGACCAAATCTGGTTGTGAAACAATTATCCGTTGAGTATGATACGACCAGATCTGGTTCCGCTCGGCGCGCGCGCTTTCAAACTCTTTTTTTACCATCGAAAGCATTTTGTCTCTTTCATGCGTATGGCAGATCGGTACAGAATTAAATTCTCTCTGTTAGCATTCGCAGCAGCAACTACGCAGTCCATGTAACATATTATACGGACCGCTGCAAATTGAACGCCCGCCTTCCCGAAACGTCAAAATCCGCGGAGCGTGTGTTTCGTTTTCGGATACGTTTTTCGTGTAGTTTTCGGTGTTTATTTCAACGAATCGTAAGTAAAACCATTTCTACAACATCATATAGTCCCCCTAAACTGATTAGATGTACCATTTATCGTGTATATAAAGTATTTCGGGTCTTTGAATGTCGCATCGCAAATGCCAAAGTCGGCCATTGTTTTTTCACTTCTTTGACGTTCTCATATTTATTCATAATTATCTAATTGTTTTACAAAATGATATTTCAATATTCTATATTCGAAATTTCAATGCAATCATTGTGCAGTTGTTCTTTTTATGATTGGTGTAGTAGTTTCGTAGTTATAGTCCTTGAAGTCGAGCGCCGTCGATGTCGCCGAAAATCCTGCAAAAGTGACAGATGCATCCATGAAAATACCCATTTACTCCAAGGGTTAATGCCCAAATAAAGCAGTGGGGGCGGCGATGAGGGAGCATGAGAATTTTGAATGTTGGCCCGATAAAGGCAGCGTAACTGTCATATTAGATATGGTGATTTACGAGGGACACTCATAACAGTACCGACTAAAGCTGTCGACTACAACGGGCGAACCCGTCAGCTCAGGAAGTTTTAACAATATTGATCGTTCTGTTCTGTCTCCCGTGAGGTGAACGAAGAAGACTTAAACGAAACAGTCCACCGTCTAGTTACGTCACACGCCCGTAAGAGACCAACACCTTACCGCGAGATAACCAGGTTAATCACCCAGCGGGCCGACACTCGTGCCCTTACTACCAGTTACAGCAACCAGATTACTCCGGTCTCCCGACTGGTTACGGGTTCGAGGGTTGCTTGCGCGGTCCTCTCCCTTACGTAGTGGTGAAACGGTGTTACTGAATCTATCGCGGACCACGGCGTCCTTTATCCGGCTTTCACCCGGAATCGGGTAGCCGATTGGTCGTTTCAAGAGCAGTCGCCGTAAGGTGAACAACTACCCCCGCTCCATAGGAGACAGTACTGTTTCCAGACTCCCCCGACTGTCAGTCAGAATGCACAATCGATTGGCTGACGCCGCACGGTGCGCAAACCATATGTGGAGGCCGCCGGATGGGTGTTGACCCGTGAGTTTGACCGACCTTGAACATATGGGTCTTAGTGGCCAACTGCAACAGGGCCTATTAGCTCCCAACAGTACAAGTACAGACTGCTAATGGCTCTCCAGTCGACTGAGTCGCGGCGACTCAGTCGACAGTGCATAATGAGCCTTAGTGTCAGTAAGACACACTCGTTCATCAGGGTTGGCTCAACTCACGGCTCAGCCCCCCTCCGGTAGCATCTACGAAGAATGTCGTTCCTGGTAAGGACTGTTTCCCTTGCCGCTCAATGTATGCATGGTGGATCAGTTTCCTCCGGGTGATGTCCTCCAGGCGCAGCTGGGCGGTTTGCACATCGTGCGGCGTCAGCCAATTGAGTGTGCACTCTGGCAAATAACTCGGGGGAGGGGAGGGAGCCTGGAAATGATATACAGTTTCCTAATAAGTGGGGGTGGTTTTTGACCTAATGTCAGCCGCTCTTGAAATGACTCATCCGCCACCCAATCCCGAGCGGTAAAGGACGCCACAGTCCACAAAAAATTGGAACTGAATCACCAGTTATATTACGTAGAGGCTGCGCATGCGAGTTCAATCCATGATTAGACTGAGGAATGGCAAAATTCAGCCAAATCTGGTAGCCACGTCACAAGGGTTCTCTTCCCAGTGCCTCGCGTTAAGGCGTTGGCCTCTCCCAGGCATGTGTACATAGCTAGACGGTGGACTGTTTCATCCACCATCTCGTCCAACAATATTGTTATACCTTCCTGGAGTGATGGGTTCGCCCGTTGTAGGTAGAGTATAAATAAAATACAAACCGGAATTCACCGACCAAAAATCGGGCCCATCATATATAATTATTACACTTCTGGGAGGTGAAGGGTGGATTCCGGACTAACGACCGGCTGTGGTAGGTTTAGGACAGCTGTCGTGCCACATGTGAGCGTTCACCTTACCACCCATTCACTCCCCTTTCGAAGCCATAGAATTTGAGATGCAGAAATCGCGGTTTTAGATACTTTTTCAAGAAAGGAGTTGATTATTTTCCTGGAGAGACCAAGATCTTTAAAAAGGTGAAACAAAGATTTAGCTGGCAGGCCACGAGCGCCTACTTCCACCGCGTGAAGGTGAACAGTGAAGCCGTTCCGGGTGACGGCATTTGTGGGATCATGGTATTTATTTAATTTGTACTCGTGGTCTTTTGGGATATTTGATTCCCATGGAACAGTTAATTCTACGATAAGGACCATCTTCCGAGATAGAGAGTAAAGAGTTATATTTGGACGCAGGGCTGTGCATCCGAGACTTTCAGGGAATTTATACTGCTTAGAGACCGAATCGACCTACATAATCCAATCTGAAGCTTTCTCGATTATTGAGAAAGGTTTTGCAGTGAGATGTTTTTTTGCTTTTAGAGCCAACCTGCACAAACTGTATTGGGGGTTTGGAGGATACTGTGGAACCCTTGTTGGCACGAGCCACTGAGAGGCTAAGTACCTCGCGAATAACAGCAAGGACTTTGTCGTGGCGGTAAGTGTACCGTCCTTGATCCAAGGCCACCTTGCAGCCAGCTAGAATATGTCTAGCTGTGCAAGGGGTGTTGCTACAAAGGGGACATGAACTATCCTCGGCATAGCTCCAACGAGCGAGGTTACTGGGGTCTGGAAGTGTATGCTCAAAGGCATTTAAATAAAATTTCAGCATCTCTGGCGTCCATATATACTCACAAGTACCAGTACGCATGAGAAGGAGAATTGCAATCCCACGCCCAGAATTATTAGGCAGACCCGCAATGTTTTTTAATAACTCTTATCACTTTCCTCCCTAAAATCCCACCAAATCACAGAACGTGCAGCCTCCAAAATGATATGGTTTACAAATTTCCCAAGGATAATGCCCCTGAGACTGACTGACCCTAATCGATAGCCCCCTGAGGTTCTGATAAGAATGAGGTACGTAAGGAATGTGGAAGCTCCCCAGGATGTTTCTGCCAGCTTACAATGTTGTTTCGGGTTTTCACCTTACCTGAGGTGATACTGAGTATTTAGGAGTAAGAGTACCTTAGAATTAATAAAGATCTTACCTGTATGGCTTCGGCTAGCGCTCTATCGTGATCGATTGGATCTCCGTCCGATTGTATGGTGATCTTCTGTTCCACCCTCGTCTCCACAACTCCATCTCGTTCCGTTTTGTACTGTTAGAAAAATATATTTATTATATGTGGATGCAAATAATAACAATAATAAAATGCTTTATTTGTTGAAACAAATCGGTGAGCTTTAAAGCTATATCTTACATCTACCCTTAATTAACCTAATAAGAAGACACGTTTTGTGATAAAAGTAACATAAAACTATTATTAACCCGTCCAATTTGGTATGACCTGCTCAAGTCGCACGTCTACCTACGCCAAAATGTGTAACGACCCGAACGGGTCGCGGCGCTCAGCGCTGCGAAAAATGCCATTTATAAATCGAAATGCGGTTCTATGCGCATCTGATGGGCCATACATTGTGGCCAATACCCCTCAATATTGAAAATTTGCAACAGCCGAACGCGGTGTTTAGTAAATATTTTACTAAAAATGGTCACGCCGCTGCAGCTGTCAAGTTCAGTTCGTGCGAGTTCAGTGACGCGAGTTTGTGACGAAAATAGTGGTTTTCAAGTGTTTCAGGTCGATTTACTGCAGAAACGTCAGTAATTTGCATTCTAAAAGAGTTTATGAATGAGCATTATTGATTTGAGACAGCCCATCTGCTTTTTTTCACGTATTTTTAAGCAAAATGCTTCGGTCAAACACATACGTGGCAGAAAAGGGCCGTATTTTTTTGTTGTAAAACGGCCGAAATATCGCGAAATATGACGTAATATTGGTTTAACCCTTGGAGTAAATGGGTATTTTCATGAATGCATCTGTCTCTTTTGCAGGATTTTCGGCGACATCGACTTAAAGTACTATAACTACGAAACTACTACACCAATCATAAAAAGAACAACTGCACAATGATTGCATTGAAATTTCGAATATAGAATATTGAAATACCATTTTGTAAAACAATTAGATAATTATGAATAAATATGAGAACGTCAAAGAAGTGAAAAAAACGCGCGACCAGATTTGGTCGACTCGTACTCAACGGATAATTGTTTCGCGACCAGATTTGGTTGACCCATACTCAACGGGTTAATTCGCTTATAAAATATCTATTATTTCATTTACATCGTATATAATCACAGAATTAGCCGTATTTTGCTCATTTCAAGTTGTTTCGTAATATGGGGTCGCACATAGAAATTTGTTTTGACAATTAGTATGGGAGTATTACCATATTTTGAGTGCGATTTTCTATAGTTTTTCTATGAAATGTGACTCTTTGGAGTATAATAATTAGTTATTGGACATATAATACGCCTATAATGAGACAATATATTTGAAAAACTTAAAACCACTTCAAAGTTTATTACCAAGTTTCGGTCGCTAACTCTCAAAAGTTTAGATTTTTATGTAATATTAGAAAAAGCTGAAAGTTCTGGTGTGATTTTCTAAGAAGTATGATGTAGTGGTAAAGTTATTATAAAAGAATTTCATATAAAAAAAGACCCTAAGTGGTCACAAATATATATATTTTTTTTTTTTTTTTACGAGAATACATCATTTTTTTCTTGGCTGAATAACTAAATATTTTTGTATGCAAATAAGTAAAAATGATTGAATAGGCGAGTTTTTTCAGTTCGCCAACTTTCTAATATTTATTCATTATTATCTTAATTGTTTTACGAGATAAAGTTAGAATGTTTTATATTTCAAATTTCAATGCGATCATTTTACAGTTATTCTTTTTATGATCCGTATAGTGGTTTATAACTTATGGTCGTTTTTCTTAAGGCCGTCGATTCGCGCTGATTTCACGCGCAAAATTGTCGCATGCAAAAGGTATGGGCTAGTTTTTACTTCGCGAGTTCAGGGGTTAAATTCACTTATAAAAGCAGCTCGTATCAAATGTATCTAACATTTAAATCCAGCCAAAAATGAAATATCATAAATTAATTTATTTTTGAAAAGTAATAAACCTGGGAAAAGTAATAATACAGGGAAGGAGAGGGGAGGGGGGGAGAGAAATGTATGAGCGCGTGAAAGTGTTCTTCGAGCCTGCGTTTATAGCAATACAAACTCGGTGCTATCCTTACATGTGTGGGTAAAGCATTCAAGAGACAAGCTCCATACTTGGAGGAGTGTGAGTAGAACTCACTACTGTGGCCAGGGATCGAGAGCAGTAGGTTATCTTCAGATCTCAAAGCTGACAAGCACTGAACCAGCTTATGAGATTTCTCGGAGCGGCCTCCTTCAAGATTCTGTAGAGCAAACTGAGGACTCTCAAAGCTCTCCTTTCTCGGGTCGTTAGCTAGTGTAGTCTGCTTCTGCACTCCGTAATATGGTCATACTTTCTTAGGTCATAAATAAACTGAATCGCAAAAATATAGGTTTCCTTCTTGACTTGGTCAAAGCCTATAGTAGTGCACCATAAGGCAGACTATTTGGCAAACTAAAACAACTCATAATTAAAAATGTGCAACTCGACTTGTTTATAGGTTACATTACTGTTCGCAAATGGTGCATAAAAGACTCTACTGCTGAGGAAATATTTCCTAGGATTTGAATAGAATGATTAATCATTTCATTCAATATGAAACTCTACCGTTAACGCTAGAGTTTCATATGATGCCCACGCAGATGTGTGTTGGTGACCATGGTGAGGATAGTCTGCAACCCAGGAACATCATACGATGCAGTCAGGATCTTATATGTCTCGATTAAGTCACCCCGCGCCGTGCGTTACTCCAGAGTGGTCAAACCAAGAGCCGCCAATCTTTCTTAGTATGTTAGATTCTTCAAGTTAAAAGGCAATTTAGTCGCTCTTCGCTGGACCTTCTCTAGAAGATCGATATCTTTCCTAAAGTATGGATTCCAGATCTGATAGGCGTGTTCCAAAATGGGTCTTACAAATGACTTATAGATTGTCAGCATCAGTTCCTCTGTGATATGGTAAAAAGTTCTCCAAATGAGGAACAATGGACAGTTTGCAAGTCTTTGGTGACTATTTACGCTAAGATCCTTTTGTGATTTTACAGCACTAAGACAGGTCTTGTGCTGAAAGTACGGCTGTTAGCATTCTTTTTTTCAAAATGAAGAACAACACATTTTCCGCATTCAGAGATAGAAGCCATTTCAATGTCTAAGTGCTGAGTTGGTTGAGATCATTCTTTAAGCTGCAGCTGCTAAGTAGTGGATTTGCATATATCTTCATATCGTCATTCATTCATTCATTCATGCATTCATTCGTTCATTCAAAGGGTAATAAATAACTGCTCTATAAAATACAATAATGATGAAACCTTTTGAGAATATAGGCAGCACTTTGGGTCGTGTAAATACTCACGGTGATGGTTTCCACAGTCCTCGTCTTGGAGCTGATGGTCTGCGAGGAGATGATCTCCCCTTCCACGTGCTCAGCGCCAGCACTCGGAGTACCCGTTCCAATATTCGCATCCGATGGAACACCCTCTATGCTTACATCTTGTACTTCCTGTAATACAAAAAGCATACTAACTTTAAATAAATGAACGGAACACAATTACAGGCGGAAAGAGTACTGAATAATGGCTGCAAGAGATACATTTTAATTTCAACATTACTTTCAACATTTCACTTTGTAGAAATTTTTTAAATGAATTTAAAAAAAACAAACGGAGCTGCCATGGAATTCACCGACCGGAATCGGGCCCATCATAATACTATTATTACACTTCTGAGGATTGAGCGGTGGACTCCGGACTAACGACCGACTATGGTAGGTTTAGGACAGCTGTCTTGCCACATGTGAGCATTCACCTTACCACCCATTCACTCCCCCTTTGAAGCCATAGAATTTGAGATACGGAAAATGCAGTTTTAGATATTTTTTCTAGGGAGGAGTTGATTATTTTTCTGGAGAGGTCAAGATCTTTAAAATGGTTAAACAAAGATTTAGCTGGCAGGCCACGAGCGCCTACTTCCACCGCGTGAAGGTGAACAGTGAAGCCGTTCCGGGTGACGGCATTTGCGAGATCATGGTATTTATTTAATTTGTACTCGTGGTCTTTTGGGATATTTGATTCCCAAGGAACAGTTAATTCTACGGTAAGGGCCATCTTCCGAGATAGAGAGTAGAGTTATATCTGGACGGAGGGCTATGCATCCTAGACTTTCAGGGAATTTATACTGCTAAAGACCGAATCTACCTCCAGAATCCAATCTGAAGTTTTCTCGATTATTGAGAAAGGTTTTGTATTGAAACTGTCCCCCACAAACTGTATTGGGGGTTAACATTGCTAATTTTCGAAGAGCTGTATCTCAAAAACTTCTGGACATACGTAGTTCCGTTTAGGCTTATATTTTAGCAAATTTATACTACTTTATAAAAAAAAAGTTTTTCTGTCGGATGCATACACCTTAGGAAAAATTGAACAAGTAGCGAAAAATGTAAAAATTTTGATGCTTTTTAAGCTAGCACTTGTCTTTCGAAGTTGTAAACTTGGTCTTTTACATTTTATATAGGTCCTAAGATATTTAAAGAGATGAATACATGACCTTTCGCATGGTTGAGGCATTGATTATATATGGTATTAGATTGGTCAACTCTATAATAAGATTTGGCAACCCATGCACACTGGCGAAATGCAGTTAGCGCTAATACAGTACCATGCAAATTAATTGGAACAAAGACTATTTTTCTTCGACAAGTGCTTTATTGGACATAAACATACAAAAACAGTACTGGCAGTTTTAGATTGTTAGTTTTAATAATATAGAATGTGTCCTCCTATTACGTTGATAACACCTTTCACTCTTGTAGGCATAGAATTTACAAGGTTTTGACAGCTTCCTTTCAGTTCATCATCGTGAAACCAGACTTGAAATAATGCACTGATCATCTTGGTTTTCGTTGTACAATCCATCTTGGAGAGCCGTTTTTTGCAAATGCCCCGGAGGTTTGGATCTGGTTGATATTGGGGGAGTTTCTGGGCCATTCAAGTACAGTAATTTGGTTCTGTGTGAAAAACTGTTTAACTTTTATCAAAGAATGGCATGGGGCAAGATCCTGTTCCTTCGATGGAAGAATTGAAATTCCTTTGTTGGAAGGATTGACTTTGTGGAGCTCCCGTATCATATGGTTTGATAAGATGTCGATATATTGGTCCAAATTCATCATCCCAGTGACTGGCACGAGTGATCCAGTGCCATGATAGAAGAAAGCCCCAAAATTACATCAATTCCTACAAGAGTGAAAGGCGTTATCAACACAAAAGGAGGACACATTCTATATTAAAACTAACAATCTATAACTACCAGTACTGTTTTTGTACGTGTATGTCCGATAAAGCACTCTTCGAAGAAAAATACTCTTTGTTCCAATTAATTTGCACGATACTGTAGCATTGACACTCAAACTAATAGCAATTTATAAAACCGAAGACTATCGCGGTTGTTTGACATTATAAATAGGATAGAAACGAATTTACCGAGTGAAATTTGTAGCACCCGACGTTTCGGTGACATTACAGCCGCCGTTGTCCAGGGTAGACTCTCCAGTCCAGTCTACCCTGGACAACGGCGTCTGCAACGTCACCGAAACGTCGGGTGCTACAAATTTCACGCGGTAAATTTGTTTCTATCCCATTTATAATAGCAATTTATTTGACCATCTATAATAACATTGAAAATGAATGCTTTTTTTAAATAAAGGACTGATAGATTATAAATTTATAATTGGTACTGATTGGTAATGATTGATTACCAATGATAACAATGGGCTCGATTACGTTTCTTCGTGAACTAAAATCGGAAATTAGTTTGTGTGAATGAGACAGAGCGTAATGTGAAATGAACGGTTGTCACTTTTCTGCATTATAACTACCCACCAAATGTGTTGAATATTATTTGGACGAATATAAGTTCGACAGGTAGTTTTTATCGACGATTGTTCGTTTCATATTCCGCTCTAACCTATTGCTCTATCTCCTTCGCTTGAACTAATTTCAGTTTTAGTTCATAAAGAAATGCAAACGGGCCGAATGTTATTAACATTCAATTATTAGTGTTGTCTACTCCAATATTTATATAGGCTGATTACATCACAGAAATAATACGGAGATACAATGCCATCTATCTGAACATCTATCTGATCTTTATGTAAATAATAAAAATTCGTTTGTTATAATATTAGTATTTTATACCATATAGGCCGCCATACTTTATAATATGAACACTGCCATCTTGAACATTGAAGAAGATTTATTATTCTTTGGAACTATGAGTACCTGTGTTGCCTATGAGTACATGAGTACCTGAGCTAAATCCTAGTTGCCAAATCGTAGTATAACGCTGAACCATCTAATTTGCTACATATACACAATGGTCGAGGTCTTTTTCGAGGTACAAATTGACTGGGACTATTAATGGATAACACAAAAATTAATATTGGTATTAAACGGTATTACAATGACTTTTTTAAATGGACGAGGACTTTTTTTTTATCTGCGAACATACAAAGGAGTTCAAATATTGTTTTGCTTCTGCAAAAACATTTTCACATATCATATCATAAAGTTTAGACAATAACTGAATATACTAAGAAACCTAAAAATTACAAAAGCTAAAGATCTTTCAATACATATTACGAAGCTATAAATCATGCGCCAATATACATAGATAAAAATTCTATCGAGGGTTTTCAATCGGCTACGCAAAGAGTCTAATAAATATTTTTTAAAGATTAACATGCGATGTTAGTAAAGTCTTACCGGGTTAAATGATTAGTCTGCTGGAGTTTTTTTAGTAGAAGTGTTAGCTGAAAGAGATTCGTTCCGTGACGGTAGGCTTACCTTGATGGGTGCGTTATCGTCAAAGTCAATGGGTGTACCAGAATCACCGCTGCTCGCCGAATCCACAGAGCCGCGTCTCGGTGAGGACACGCCGCCCTGTACCACATCAATGAATAAATAAATAAATGGAAGGACTATCTCTTCATACCATAGAACAGCCTTCACAGCCAGCCTAAATATAATTATGGGGTCGTCAAAAAAGTCAACAAGGTCCTGTACTTATCGATTTTTATTAAAGTTTATGCGTAAAATATAACCTCTCCATACACATTTTGATTCCAATTTCTTTAAAACGGAGAGATTCGATGAACTTAAAAGAAAAGGAGCAGCTGATCGATTTAATGTCCGATGAAAGCCTTCGAGCTATTTTCAAAACCACGGATCTATCCAAGTTCTGGATAATGACGGAAAAGGAATATCCACTGTTATACAAAATATCTCTGCTGAAATTGCTGCCATTCGCATCTACACACCTGTGTGAGACAGCTTTCTCCACATTGACCGCTATAAAAACAAAAAAATATCGCTCCAGACAATGTAGAACCTGATTTGAGGGTGTCTATTTCTGATAATATATCACCAAGAATTAATATACTGACTGAATGTGTGCAAGCACAAGGTTCAAATTAATTTTTAAACTTACTTACCTAATTTTATTAGTGAATAAAATGTTAAAATAATTGCTTGTCTCATTTAATGCCTTCATAAATACGTTAAAGGCATATTTTCACGAATGCTCTAATATTATTTTCCAAAATAAATAAACTTTCCGATATATTTTACAAAATAAAAACAGCTAGAACATTGACGAAAATTGAAGTTTACCTTGATCTCGTTACCTGAACCAACCGTTACATTTGTAAATTTAGTGTTTTTTTCTGGGGTCGCTGAAAACACTTTTTTTAATTTTGTCGCAACATCAAAAAGGTTGTGGACCGCTGCCATAGAAAACAATCTTGTTTATAAAGTTTCTTTATCTCTGGAGACAGGGAGTGAAGTTATATTGGGACGGAGGGCTGTGCATCCGGGACTTTCAGAGAAATTATACTGCTTAGAGACCGAATCGACCTCGAGAATCCAATCTGAAGCTTTCTCGATTATTGAGAAAGGTTTTGTAGTGGAATGTTTCCCGCATGCGCACAAACTGTAATGGGGGGTTTGGAGGACACTGTCAGACTCTTGTTGGAACAAGCCACTGAGAGGCTAATTAACCTGCGAATAACAACAAGGACTTTGTCAAGGTAGTAAGTGTTGGTGGTGAACGGTTTCGTGCAGCTTACGCCACAAGATCCACTTTGTTCTCGGATCGGCTCAACTCACGATTCAGCTCCTATTCAGAAGCCCCCTCGAGTGAAAGGTCACCCCAGGTAAGACTCTCAGTCTCAGGCCTCAAAGCTGATGGACCGGTTTCTCCCGGCGGGATTCCATCCCGGCGCCACTGGACGATTTGCTCACCGGTCGGCGAAGCCAATCGGTTGTGCACTCTTGACTAATTGCTGAAGGGGTCTGGAGACTATGGAAATACACTGTCTCCTAAGCAGCGGGGGTGGATGTTGACCTGTTGTCATGCCGCTCTTAAAATGAACTTGGGCCACTTGATCCCGTGTGGCACTACGGGCAAAGAACGCCCAGGTCTAATTCTAGTTGAATTACCGCTGTAATGCAACAGGTCAACATCCTGAAGGTTAATTCCAGACGGAGATATCCTACCAAAACTGGTAGTTAGGGGGTGAGGCTACCCGCTGGATACCTTCCCGATGCCTCGCCGTAAGGCGTCGGTCTCTAACGGGCTGCTGGCGAGCTAGACAGTAGATTTGTCTTGTCTCAAGTCTTCTACGCTCATCCCACAGCTGAAAGAATGATTATTATCGTTATACCAGCCGGGGGTGACGGGTTCGCCTGTTGTAGTCGACACCGCCCTACTGGTAGTTGTTACGTCCTAGAATAAGTCTAGCTGTGCAAGAAGTATTACTGCAGAGGGGACATGACTATCCTCTAAATAGCTCCAGCTAGGTTCTGGGGTCTGGAAGTGAATGCTGTAAGGTATTTTAAATAAAATTTCAGCATCTCTGCAGTCCAGTCATATGTACAACATTATGTCCCAGTATTATATTCATTCATGCCACTTAAAACGTGACATTGGCGCCCAACCCTTCTGTTCTAGTATATTTTCTCGAGTATGGCTTGTTCATAAATCTCCGGTCTGTAAATATTTCTTGAGTCTATTTTAGATATCGGACAACACGCAGGTGAGTGTTTGCATCTCTTTTACTAAATTCACAGTGATAATTCATAACGTTTTTATTGTGGAGTCTCGCTTGCATCTTCCGTTCGATGTCGTAGCATTTCTAAAAATTCAGTATATTCACAAGATTATTATACAAAAAAATCTCATGTTGAGTAATGGGCTGGATGATTCTTTGAGTGTCGTCTTCTTTGCAAGACGGCAACAACAACAGACGATGCACAGACCCCAGCACGAGCGAGTAGCGAGTGGCGCTCGGCATGGGTTCATATCTGCCGAGTGGGTGAGCGGGATAGTGACAAGATATGCTGAAGGGAGCGTGGGGGTGGGGACTCGGCTTAGTAAATAAAACGAGGTCCGAGTGACTGTCTTGCCATTTTGTTTGGCCGAGTACTCGTCAGTACATACCAACCGAGCACTCTCTCGCCACTTTACTCGGCGCATGCGATCGAGGCTTAAAAGATTAAAGTTGATTTTAAAAGTTTTGCATTTTTTATTTTAAAGTTTGGGTCCAACAGTCGAGACAAAGAAGTAAGTCGGTTACAGTAGAGCGCCTGGGAAACCGTGCTGCTTCATTTGGAACGTAATTTTACTACAATGATTTTTTCCATGGATTTACAAACAACGTAAGGTAGGTCGATGAGGCAGTGCGCTCATCTTTTTTTTTTATAGATGGGTTACGATTGTGTTTCCTTTCTGCTGGCAATTTCTACGATGCGATCGATCGCTGCATAATTACATTTAACAGTTTACTCGACTGGCTCGCACATTCGATCCAAAGTAAAGCCGGTAAGTTGTCTAGGCCCATGGCAGATTGAATATTTCGCATTTTTAACGTTTTTTCCACTAAATCTGTACGAATATACTTTTTTTGTTTAACTGCTTTTTAATTAGGCATTTGCCAGAGAAAATTACACTTCGAACCGTTTTGAAACGGGGGTTACCCCGAATAGTAAAAAAAAAGACATATGTTACCTCGATTGCCGGCGTTGTGGTAGTGGACGTCGCGGTGAGATGCTGCGTGAGCGTGCGATGCTCGCGGCCGCGGGCCGAGGAGGCCAGGCTGTGGGCCACGGTGGACTCGCTGAGGCTCTGCGTGGCGCCGCCGCTCGGGTCCTGCAGGCTGGTGGCCGTGCGGGTCGTGACGGCCCGGGCCGTGATGCGTCCCGGCGGGGCCGGGGCCGTCGCGGGGCCGCCGCTCGTCACCGCTTCCTCGCCCCCCGTCTCCGCCTGACAAAGCTCATGCGTTACGCTCCAACTAACGACCCTCGCTAATCCAACTACGCTAAACTCGCTCATTTTATTTCCAAACGGACCGCAATGGGAGCGTACCCGGACCCGACCGCTGGGGGTGGTTTTCGGAAGAAATAATAAAAATATAGTCAGTCCCGTTTTCACAAATTGAGGTCGAATACAATACTACAATTTGTAAAAGAATACTGCGGGAGATGAATAAAAAAATACAAATATAGTACAGAACCGCACTTCTCCAAAAAACGAAGAGGAAACGAGAAATTACAATTACCAGAACTCCGACAATGGACTATTGAGTAGAAATTGCAGAAATTGCAAGATTCAATGGGTAAAGTTAAACTTGTCAGGCAGTATCCAGAACGGATAAGGCAACGCAATATATTCTTCAGATCGTTTGAAAATAAAATGACCGCTATCGAGGAACAACACAAAATTTTAAAAACATTCAGTTGCGTCTAATATACAGCTTCTATTGCGGCTGGTTTTTCTATGTCTACTTTATGCATAATGTAAATATTAACGATAAGGACAAAATGAAGCAACTCAAACGAAAAGGACGGGGCCACGAGCGTTTTCACTCACCTTGTTGGTGTGGGTGGAGAAAGTGACTTCGCCCGTGTTCAAGTTCTCCACTTCCTCCTCGACGTTGTGCGTCACGCCGTCCTTGTCCCGCGTGACCACCTGCTTGGTGGTCGTCTTGACCACGGTGGGAGTGGCCGCGGCCGGGACCGGGATGCGGGAGCCGCCGCGGACCGTCGGAGTGCCGTGCTGCAGATGCTCCGAAGACGTCACGACGGTGGATTGTGGAGACTGCTCCTTCCCGAAAGTCGAAAACTTAGCGCTGTTTACGGTTTGAATGTCGAATACGGCCGGGACGTCCGTCGTCTCGCGCTCGATGACGTAATTGCAAGATTTGTCCGTGAAATGCGACGGGTCGATCTGCGAGTAGTGCAGGACGAGTTCGCCGGTGACGGGATCGCGCACGGCCGTCGCGGGGTCGATGTCGCCCGTGTCCGGGTCGATGTCGCCGTATTCCGTTCGGATGCGACCCGTCGCCGGGTCGATCTTCCCGGACAGCGTCATCGTCTGCGTGAGCGTCGTCCTGGCGCCGATCAAGCGCGGGTCCTTCGGATCGACCTCGATCGTCTCCCCCGTGATCGGGTCGACCATCTGATAAACGTAGACCGTCTTCGTTGCGACGTTTACGATTTTACCCGTCGTCTCGTCGATCGTGCAGTGGCTCGGGTCGATCTCGCGTATCTTTCCACCCTCGTCCTTCTGCGTGATGATGAACACTTTGACGATGATCAATCTCCCGGTCAGAGGGTCGAGTCGTCCGACTTTGGTGTAAATATCGCCCGAAGCCGGATCGATCTGCGACGCCGAATACAACGGCTCTTTGTTGTCGTCGACGTCGCCGGTCGCCGTGTAAATCTGCCCCGTCTTCGGGTCGACTCTCGTCAGCGTTTCGTTCGCGTCCGATCGGACGACCTGATTCGTTTTCGGATCGAGACGACCGTAAATCGTGATCACGTAACCGGTCTTCGGATCTATTTGCCCGCTCGTGTAAATCGTCTCGCCCGTGACTGGATCTTTCGCGCTCGCGGTCCATATTTGATTCGTCTTCGGGTCGACTTTAACGTTCTTGGGATCGTTCTCGACGACCGGCTTGCCCGTAATGGGATCGAATTTGTTCTGTACGAGACGAATCGAAACGATGCGACCGATGTCCTTATCGGGTTTGCCCGATTTCGGGTTTACTTGACCGCTCTTCAGCAAGAGCTGCCCGGTGACCGGGTCAATTTTCGTATCTTTAATTTCGATCTTACCCGATTTGGGATCGTTGTATGTCACCGTTCCTTTTACGAGGTCGATTTGCCCGTATTTCGTGTCGATTTTATTCGTATCGGGGTTGAATTGACCGGTCGTGCTTTCGACGACAGAATTCTTCGGGTCGATAATGCCGCGTTTCGAGTCGAGCTTTCCGACGTACGTCGTGACTTCGACGATCGGATCGACCTGCGCGCCGACGGATATAATCTGCGTCAGATTCTCGTCGAATTTGCCAGATTTGGGATCCTCGACGCCGGTGATTGCAACGTGACCCGTTACGTCGTCGATTTCAATTTTTTTCGTACCGCCTTGCTTGCCAGCGACAAAAATAACGCCGTTCGTCGGGTCGATAACGCCGTATTTCGTCGAGATCTGCCCGCTGGCGACGTCGACTTTGCCTTTAGTGTGTTCGATGGTTTTCGACGACGGATCCTGAGATAGAAGACCAGTTTTCGGGTCGATTTTACCGGTGATGGCCGTGATTTCGACGACCGGATCTTCTTGCTTAGCGATGCTGAATATCTGACCGAGATTCGGGTCAATTTTATTCGTTTTCGGATCGATCGCGCCCCCGGTGATGATTACTTGTCCGGTTTTCGCTTCAATATGTCCGCGTTTAGGCGTCGTCTGTCCCGTCATCGGATCCGTCACTTCCACGTTGCCGTTTTTAACGTCGAGTACTCCGTATTTCGTCTCAACTAAGCCGGTCTTCGGATAGAGCACGCCGGTCGAATGTTCGACGGATGAATTGTTGAGATCGGGTTTCTTGGTTTTCGGATCGAAACGGCACAAGATAGTCATGATTTTGACAATTTGGCGATGGGGCGGTTCGTCGGCGTCCGTCGGCAGCATTGCTATGGAAGTGGGAGTGGAAACGGGGGTGATGGAGCCGGAGGCGGGGGAGGCCGTTCGGGAGGGGGGCGTTTCCGACGTGGGCGTGCGGACGGGAATCTGACTCGTGGTCTTGACGGGGGACGGCGACAGGGGTAACGACGGAGGTAACACCGGCTTTCCGAGGCCCGTTGGACTTGTCAGACTCGTCGGACTCGTCGGACTCTTTGGACTCTTTGGACTCTCCGCGACAATCGTCGGCACGAAGCTCGCTTTGGCCGACTCGACGGTGATGATCTGCGACAGACTCGGATCGGATTTCCCCGATTTGGGATCGACGACGCCGGTAACGATGACGGATTTTGCTACAGCGTCGACAGTCCCTTGTTTCGACATGGGCTTCCCGGTCTTCGGATCCGATGACTGAACCGATCCGGTGCTCAAATCGACGACGGCATTATGAGTCACTATCTGATTCGTTTCCGGAATTAAAATAGCCGGATGTTTAACGATTTTTGCAGATGTCGGATCTAGTTTATTAGACCCTTGCACCAGTTTACCGGTCGACGTCGTAACGTCGACGACGGGTCTCTCGTCGGATCCGATTAAAATCAACTGATTCAACGACGAATCGACTTTACCAGTTTTGGGATCGACGACGCCGGAGGTCAACGTTATCTGCCCGGACGAGGGATCGACGTGACATTTCTTCGAATCTTGTTTTCCGGATTTCGGATCGGTCGTTATGAAATGACCCGTATCCGGTTCGAATACGCCAATCTTCGTTACGATCCGACCGTTCGCTTGTTGTAATGCTGGCGCTATTTCTGTCGTTCCGTTCGTTAAGTCTAGCGTCTTAGTTTTCGGGTCGAGGCGAGCGGTAATCGTAACGATTTTGAGGATAACGTCGTCTTCTCCGCCGATGATTAATTTCTGGCCGTAATTGGGATCGATGTCGCCGGTCTCCGGATTTATAACGTTTGTCACTGTGATATGACCAGTTTTTGGGTCGACTTGCACTGTCTGCGAAACGGGTTTTCCGGTCGCCGGGTTTACGAGTGTGACCGATCCGGCTTTTGGGTCGATTGAACCGTATTTCGAGTGGATCAAACCAGTTTTTTTATCGACTACGGCCGGGACGACTTCGACTTTTCCGTTATATTGATCGATGGCTTTGGTTTTTGGATCAATTCGACCGACGATTGAGAGAAGCTTAATTACTGTATCTTCCGGGCCGGCGATGATGATTTGCTGTCCGAGAGACTGGTCTTTTTGGCCGGTGGACGGGTCAACGACTCCAGACGTAAGCGTGATGTGACCTTTCGGATCGACGAGGCCTTGCTTGACTTCTTGCTTGCCGGTTTTTGCATCGGTTGCGTGTATTTGTCCGCTGCGCGGATCGATCAAACCGTATTTCGAAATTACAAAACCGTTCGGTTGCAGAATTCCAGGCGTTTCTTCGACTGTTCCGTTTGTCTGTTCGACTTGGCGCGTTCGCGGGTCAAATCGCGCGGTGATCGTGATGATTTTGACGAACGCGTCGCTTTCCCCGGCGATTATGATCTCTTGACCGAGCTCTGGGTCGACTTTTCCGGTTTCCGGGGATTTTAACCCAGATTTCACATAAATGTGCGACGTTTTCGGGTCGAGCTCCGCCTTCAGGACGTCTTGCTTTCCGGTGTGCGGGTCGGTACTGATGATTATGCCCGATTTCGGGTCGATAAGACCCATTTTTGTTTGGATTAAACCGTTCGCTTGTTTCACGCCGAGGTACGTATCGACTTTTCCAGCGGGTAGGTTAACATTTTTCGTAGTCGGGTCAATTCTTCCGGTGATCGTTATGACTTTGACGACGGCGTCGTTTTCGCCGCCGATTATAAACTGCTGCCCGAGAACGCTGTCGACTTTACCGGTTTTCGGGTTGATTACGTTCGAATTGAATAGGATATGGCCAGTTTTCGTGTCGAGATGTCCTTGGCGGGTTTCAGATTTTCCGGATTTGGGATCGACGTACGTCAATTTCCCGTTGCTCGGGTCCAACGAGCCGTATTTCGTTATGATCAAACCGGAATCGGTGTGAAGCAGCCCTTTAGAGTTTTCAATGTGGGTGTTGGCGTTGGACAGCTGTTTCGTGTTCGGGTCTAGGCGGCCGACCACAGATACGACTTTTAGGGTCGGGTCGTTTTTACCGGCGAAGACGTAGAGCTGGGCGAGCGAGTTGTCGACGGAGCCGGTGTTGGGGTTTACGACGCCGGTCGAAATAAATATGTTTCCGGATTTTGGATCAACGTGCCCGTTGCGCGTCTCCTGTTTGCCGGAGATGAGATCGGTGTATGTTATCGCGCCGGTTTTCGGGTCGATGATGCCGAAATCGCTGTCGATTTTACCGGTTACGCTGTCGATGACGCCGTTTATGACGTCGACTTGCCCAGCGCTCGATTCGAATTTCTTCTGCTTCGGATCAAACTTTGCCGTGATTACGAGCAGCTGGATTTCTTGCCCGGGTTTTTTCAGGACCGGCGGTACGATGGCCAGTCGCTCAGCGTCGAGTAATGCCGAGCTGGGATCGCCGCTCTTAGGCAGTTTGGCTTGCTCTTTGAGCGCAGCGGATTCGACATAGTCGAGTCCGGGCGTCTTGAGCGGCTGTTTGGGCTCGTCGCTGTTTGTGCGGCGCTTGACAGCGCTCTCGGCCACTTTCTTCTCCTCTCCGGGTGCATAGTTAAAGGCGAGCCCCTTGGCCTTCCGCGCGGTGGGGCTTTCGATGGGACTCTTGCTCTTCTCGGGCGACGGTGGCTCTTTCTCGTAGCTGAAACCGCCGAGTATGGGCGGTTTGCGCTGCCCCGCGGTCGGGTCCTCCTCCGTGTAATCGTACTGTTTCGTGTGCGAAAGCGGCGGACTTTTCTCCCCGGACGTATCCAAATTCGAGCCCTCGTTCGACGAGTCGAGCAGTGCAATCTTCGACTTCGACTTGGGCTGCTTCGCCGGCTTCTTTTCTTTCTCCTTCTCCTTTTCCTTTTCTTCTTTGTCCTTCGGTGACTTTTCCTTCTTTGCACTGCCGAAGAAGAACGAGCCGGTCTGCGCGGATAAGGAGGGGAAATCGAGGAAAAGGAAAAAAAAAAGAAAAAAAAAGTTAAAAAATATTTACACACACAAAATAAAAATAATAACATTGCGAATGCGTCTGGCTACTTGTACGTACGCACACTTGTACACGTATACATACACACAAGCAGCAGCTGACTGTTCACAAAAGCGTCACGAGTATGCACATATATAATAACATTTCATAGTTCAAGCATATATATTCTCATTTAAATTCCTTCGAGAATCATATTTCCATTTTTCTGAAAACCAGTAAAATATACTCAGGAGCAATGAATCCGGGTCACTCTAAATTGGTTTGAGCGTTTGAATAAAGTAACAGAAAACATATAGATTGTAACAAAAATCCAAATTTGCGTGGCATGTTATGTTTCAGAAACATGTTGAACGCATTGCAACATGTTTCGCGTGTATTTCTCGTGTTTTTTATATTGGTCTTACTCAGGTTTTGAGTTGTTTCATAATCATTATTCTAGATCTACGAGCATCTTTCAAAAAAAAAAACGCATAAAAACTATGACGTTTTGAGCTGTCAAATTAGCAAGGGCCGTATTGCACGGCCCAATAAAAAATGACCCTCTTGGTGTCCTTGCCATGACAATAAAAACAAGAGATTTAATTAAAAAATCAAGTTCGAAAGAACATTTTAATAAATGTAATAAATATTACAAAAATATGACTATTTTATTGTGAACATGAGTTGTCATGAGTTTTTTTTTTAATCTCCTAAAGTTGGTTTAACAACAGGCACTTCCGGTCTGTCAAACCTAGCCACGGCCATTGAAGGGGACATTGGTTCCAAGATGGCGCAAGCAGCACTCCTGACTCGCGCTGGGCGACAGAAAACTCGCTAAAAGCGAAGTGATCCGCAGTTGTTTGTGCACTAGAAGTGCGGCGTTTTAAAGTGATGTGAACAAGGTCCTAATTTTTGGTAAGCGTTTAATTATTTTGGGGATTCAATTAGCTAAACGAGTTCGTGGAAGTAATGCTGGTTTTTTTTTCTTTTCATCGCAGCGTGGTTTTTGCTGTGTTGCCTTTTATTTCCGAATGTAAAACAAACTCTCACGAATCGGCCAACCGTGCCCGGACTTTTTCTCGTCTGGATATCCATTTGAACTGGAAAACGTACCACATGTCTTATTAATCTGAAGAGGAGATTGACGGAACTACCGCAAATAAAGGACCTTTGTTTTTATAACTCATCAATTGTAGTTTTATTTTAAATTTGCGAAGGTTTATTCTCCGTTTTGCTAAATTTAGTGCCAAACGAAATTCTTTCCCCGACCCTGTGGTTATTTTTTCATTTTTCGGTCATAACCTAACCTAACCTATGGTATTTTTTCTCTTTCCGCGTTTTGGATAAATGCGGTGGCGCTATTGTTTTTTGTGTTGGTATAACGCGATAGGATCCCTAATTCATACGTTATAAGATGAACCCTGAACACTAATCACTCCAAATGCAGTGAATTCCTCGTTTGATTTTCAAAAAATCATTTATTCTGTTTTTAGCCTTTTTGAGGACATTGCTTTATAGCAACCAAAAGGTTGTGATAATTTTGTTGTGATAATATTGAGTAGTATTAAATAGTCTATAAAATACTTTTTATTTGAATAAGCCAACATTCTTAGTTTTCGAGATAATAAAGTTTATGTTGGTGACACAGATTCATTGTGTATATATTGTAACTCATGACAACCGAGTCTATATATTTGAAAACTCTCTAGGTATAAAATCATTCATATAAAAATCTTTACAACATGTGCATAGAAATGACAGTGGTAGGACCAATAGTCTTGGAAGTACTAGTCGATGAATTGTAGGTTTTTTGAGCTGTAAAGTTTTGTTTTCAAACTGAATCGTATCTCTGAAACTATTATTCGTATCATTTGCATTTGTATGGATAAGTTGTAACAAATCATTGCTCTATATGTGAGACCCATCGATATATTGGCTAGATATGCCCTCACATACAAATAAGTTGGCTCCACATACCCTTTGCTCGTAAATCATGTGACAGAGAGAGCAATAAATTGAACAGTATGCGAGAGAATAGCGTGCCAATATTCTTCACGGCAGCTCTCGCACCGGAAACGGTCGGCTGTTTTCCAGCGGACTGCAACCAAACTACTACTGGCCGGCTTTCAGTAGTGGTTTTGAAGTTGTCATTTCGAGCGCGAAAGGCTCATCTAAGGGATCATATATCGATTGTGATATATCGATATCATACATGCCAACAAGCAAACTGTTCAGGGCATTGAAAAAACTGAATAACTTTGTTGATGAGATGTTTTTCCTATTTGTATAAATGAAACTATTTTTTTAAAAACTATTAGTTCTTTTTTGTTTTTCTTTTTAAACTTCCCCCACTCCTCGTCCGCCCGCCGTTGAGCCTCCGGTCCCGAGAGAAGTGCATAGTTAATGCGCCACATGAGCACATTTATTTTTACGCGATCGAGTTGGAGCGTGTAGCGGCGCTCTAGGCCAAAGTTGCAGCGACATGCCGGGCCGCGTGACGCACTGCGGCCAGCGGCAGGAACAGGCCCCGATCGTAAGCCTCAGCTCCCCCTTCCCTCTCGGTGATATCTGGGCGGCCCTTAAGCATCTAAGAAGTATAACCGGATAAAATTATCAACTCATTCCTACGAGATGCCTTTGCCATGAGCATTACAAGAAAACTAAGCAATTTGAGCCGTCGGGACATGGACATAATGTTCCGGAGCGAGATTTTACACCAATAACAATAATAATAATCAAAGATAGATATGATCAAAGTCAGCAAAACTGCAATACTCGGAGTTCACGGAAACAAAATTTCCTTATTCCTCGAGTGCAAACAACATTTGCACAACAACAAGCTTTTTTCATTGGTCCCAAACTATATAATGACATAGAGGAAAAATGGAAACACATAAAGAACAATCAAGAGTTTAAAGACAAAATTAATAAATGGTTATTAGGGAGGTCTAAATCTGAAAACTTGGTTTGAAAACTGCTTTTAAAATTGTATTTATATATTTTATTGAATTAGAAATATGTTTATACCATATAGGATTTATTATTTATTAAAATCGTATTTACGTATATGTGTATTTGCCATATTTTATTACCTACATTGTATTATTCTTACAAATTTCGTATTTTGATTTGTATTATAGTGCTATTTATTTATTCTGATATATTATTCAATCTTAATTAAGTACATTCATTGAATATAAAAATAAAAAGTTTTTTTTTACTTTAATTAGGCTAATTGTTACGTAAGTTGTTTTACTTATTTCAGTTATTTACTCTGACCCGCCTAGATATGGGACATTTAAGTCCTAGTTAGGTGGGCACTGAGCATTAGCTGCATTTCGGTGTTCAATTTTTCCGAGTTACTTATAACATTGATAACAATGGGGCTAAATGTACAAACAAATAAATGAATAAAGTATTAAATCTAAAAAAAAAAAAAAACAAATTCCAATGTCCGGCACATGTGAGGTCTTACATATAGATCGATGAAATTTCATAAGGATAATTATATTCCTTGCTGGTTTATAAATATATTTTACCATTTTTCAAAAAAATGTGAAATCACAAGGAGGAAGTAGGAAAAGTTTCTATGTCAAGGGGGAATACCGATTGTAATCCTTCACGGGACAACGCGGCATATTTACAAAAAAATAGCAAGTACGGCGTGAGATGGTTGCCCATCACATTCAATTGCATTCCTAATGATTTTAATAGTGTACAAGATGAATGTCTAAAGTTCAATGTGCATGCGTGTAAAAATGTAAATCATCATCCAAAATTTGGTCATAGAAAAAGCTTTGAACGAGGCTAAACAATAGATCTATTTGTAATATATCTCGTAAGTAATATTATCCTAAATATGAAACATTCTGTTCAATTGAAATAAATATTCTAGAATGCATATTCTTAACTTTTACAATAACTATTTGTTGATAAATTACCTTTGGTTTCTTGCCGGATTTGGGTGTCTCACCAGCAGAAGTACTGAGGGCAGATTCATTGGCATCAGATTCAGTACCTAAAACAATGGATAAACTCAATATTAATTTCAAAAAGTGCCAGTTTTTCAGGAAACTAATAAATTTTGTTATGATTTTAACAAATTCTCATGGTCTTCTTTAACAATCCTGGAAAGTCATAATTTCTTTTAATTTTTCTACTCCTAGTGAGAGTGGTCAATCCACTTATTTGGACTGACTACTCTCAAATGCCCAACTCTAGCAAATGCATAACGGAGAATGTTACTGGGTCTGCAAATTCGCTTGAAACTTCGTCATATTAGAGCTTATATGTATACAAATACATTAGTTTTTTTCAAAAATACCAAGTAGTTTTTGTTTTGCACACATTTAAAACCCCGTAAATATTGAATCCGGCGCTCGGGCGGCCGGCTACTGTGTGACGTCATTTTCCAACACTCCGATCGCTCGCGCGCTCTCGTTATTAGAGCATAGTGTTGAACTATGACGTCACACGCAGCGAGCGCGACGGAAGAAACTAGCGTTGCGCATCTATATTTAAAATTCCATATCTCAAAAACTAATGGACGTATGGAAATATTTTTTTCACACGATTTTGTTATATTCAGAAGACAATACGGAGAGCTAAAAATAAAAATTAGTGAACATTCTCCATTACAGACAGTTAACCCTTAGAAGGCCAGTCATGAGAATGAACTTACATGTTGAATGAAAATTTGTCTGTAGGGGCTGTTAGTGCAACTAGAGCTGTCAACTACAGCGGGCGAACCCGTCACCTCAGGAAGTTTTAACGATATTAGATTGATCTGTCTCCCGTGCGGTGAGCGCAGAAGACTTGGGACGAAGAACAATCCACTGACTAGTTACGCCACCAGCTTAGAGACCAACGCCTTACGGCGAGGCACCGGGAAAGGTACCAGTTTGGAAGGATATCTCCGTCTGGAATTAACCTTCAGGATACCTCCTGCCTCCTGACTGGTTGCAGGATCGAGGTCGCTTGCGCGGTCCTCTCTCTTATGAAGCGGTGATGCGGTGTCTACCAAATCTATCGTGGATCACGGCATCCATTGCCCTGCTAATTCACCCGGGACCGGGTGGCCGAATGGTCGTTTCAAGAGCAGTTGCCGTAAGGTTGACAACTACCCCCGCTCTATGGGAAACATTACTGTTTCCAGACTCCCCCAGCTGTTAGTTGGAGTGCACAATCGATGGGCTGACGCCGAACAGTGCGCGAAACCGTCCAGGAGCGCCTGAGGGTGACTCCAGAGTTCTACCCTGGCTCGCACTTCTGCGTGGAGGCCACCGGATGGGTGTTGACCCGTGCGTTTGACCGACCCTATACAACTGGGTCTTAGTGACCAAACCGCAACAGCGCATTAGCTCCCATGCACGCATACTAATATATAATGGTAGCTTATTCAATAAAGGCGACTTTTACCACATATAACTGCATAATTGTATAAATACGGAGATCGGCCACCTGCGAATTGTCATAACAGAAAACCACCAATCGGCGGTATTGGCATTCTAGCGATTAAGCAATAAAAAGATCTTAGAATAACAATTAGTGATGATCTCAGATGGGAAAAACACATACTTGCATACGCTAAAAGAGCTATCTGATAAGGAAGGCTTTCCAACATCTGTCAATAGAGGATGTTTATAAAGATCTTCAAGGCACATGCGAGACCTATTCTTGAGTACGGCTATCAGCTTTGGAACCTCTACTTATGCAAAGATGTAATGTTCTGGAAAAGGTTGTAACAAAAACCGGATATTTTGTTGTCTTGTTTTCGCGCCTTTGTGCAGATTATGTTCGCTGCATCCGTTTTTCCATGTTTTCCCCGTGTTTAGTCATGTTTCCTGTTGGTTTTCGCTGTTTTTCATGAATTTCTCCCATATTTTGACAATTAAATAAACCATGTTTCGAAATTTCGTAAATCTCAAATTTTTGACAGAGCTGTGCCGTCATAATTTTTATCGCCCTAAGCGATTCTGGCTATTAATCGCGGTTGTGCTGGTCTAGCCCTACCTTTTATGGGCGACAGATCAACTGTCAGAAAATTTCGCGGTTGGGAGAGTGAGCGGCATTTCGCCAGCCGAGCGGCATTTATTTTTTAATGCGCAGTTGAGGGAGTCTTTTTTAAATGTAGACGGAAGTGTGTGTGACTTATCTGGTAAGCATTTAATGTCCTTTTGGGTAGCTTTTCATATAAGATCCTCGCGATTTTAACGGATTTTTCTATTAATCGCAGTTTTTGGGGCACCTCTGTTTTTTGGTCATTATTGCTGCTAATGTGACGTAAATCGTCACCAAATGTAAGGATTTCACCTCACCTTTAAATTGCACCGGGATTCTTGTCTTCACGTGGAAAAGAAAATAAAATAACCCTCAATTCTTGAGGGTGACATGTTGGCTGATTGCACGCCGTAATCAAATACATCGACAGGAGGGTGGCCTTGTGATGGATTAAACGCGAACTTTACATAACTTTGTGTTTCTTTTTGTGCTGTAGTCTTTCGTGTGTCTGAGGAAAAGGGTTTTCTGTGGGCCAAACCCAATGCTCATTAATATTTAGCCCACTCTCTGAGATAGTTTTTTTGAGGTTAACTTTTTTTCTTTTTTAAAATTTCTTTCGGGTATCTTTTTTTTTTTTAATAAGTTTCCTTCTTTTTCTTTAAAAGGAGGTGGCGTCCTTTTTTCTTTCATTCTTTTGGGTTTTGGTGGATTCTACCGTGTTTCTTCTAAACACGGTAGGTTAGAAATTAGAGGTTATAAGGTGTCGCGAAGAGCAACTAAATTGCCAGTGGGCCTGAACAATAGGAATTATGAAGATCGCTTGGAATTACTTGGACTGACTAATAACATACAAATACAAAGACGGGATTGAGACAACAAATCCTCACAAATTATTACAATGTACCTGGGGTAATTTAACATCCAACACAAATCTTCAAGATCACAGCAAAAACTCAACCATTCAAAATTTAAATTAATCCTCTTGATTTAAATCTAAAATGTACCCAAAATTACAATCATGCAAATATCAGACGGTTACACTTTTGTAATTAAATTGTAGATATAGTCTACGAAATATTATTTGACAAAAGTGTCGTTAAAATTATTCCTAACAAGTTGTAACCGTTTATTTTACTATGGAAATCGATTCTACCTGCGAGGAACACTTTAACAAACGCTTTAAAGGCACAAACTGACAGCTGCACCGGGTTCGATCATAACATCTTGAACTTTATACCACCAACGATCAGAAGTAAATAATGCAGTATAGGTACCTAACAATAATTGTAAAATGTGTATTTCAGACAGATATATTAAAATATGCACTAAATACTGATGATTTCGAAATGTTACTGTTACACTAATTAATAGTCTTAATCGGTTAGCTACTTACCATGTTAAAATCGGTGATTACCGATTTCGAGTTTACAATTATAACAATATTGTAAAATCGATTTTACAATTATAACAATAACATACAGATATATTAAAATACACACTAATTACTAATGATTTCGAAATCGAACTGTTAGGGTTTCACTAATTAATAGTCCTAATCGTTTAGCTTTTAGCCTAGCGTCCTAATAATTTTGTTACTTTATACTACAAATAAAGATTTTTCCTAAATTAATTCTATTGCTTATTCAGCTGTCATTGAAAGATTCGGAAGAAAATGTTATTATTAATAATAAATAAATACAAACGGAGCTGCCATGGAATTCACCAACCGGAGTCGGGCCCATCATAATACTATTTTTTTACACTTCTGAGGGGTGAGCAGTGGATTCCGGACTTACGAACCGGCTGTGGTAGGTTTAGGACAGCTGTCTTGCCACATGTGAGCGTTCACCTTACCACCCATTCACTCCCCCCTTCGAAGCCATAGAATTTGAGATGCGCAAATCGCAGTTTTAGATAATTTTTCTAAGAAAGAGTTGATTATTTTTCTGGAAAGGCCAAGATCTTTAAAGAGGTGAAATAGAGATTTAGCTGGCAGGCCACGAGCGCCAACTTCCACCGCGTGAAGGTGAACAGTGAAGCCGTTCCGGGTTACGGCATTTGCAAGATCATGGTATTTATTTAATTTGTACTCGTCGTCTTTTGGGATATTTAATTCCCATGGAACAGTTAATTCTACAATAAGAGCCACCTTCCGAGATAGAGAGTAAAGAGTTATATCTGGACGGAGGGCTGTGCATCCAAGACTTTCAGGGAATTTATACTGCTTAGAGACCGAATCAACCTCCAGAATCCAATCTGTAGCTTTCTCGATTATTGAGAAAGGTTTTGTAGTTAAATGTTTTTTGCCTTTAGAGCCATCCCGCATAAACTGTATTGGGGGTTTGGAGGATACTGTCAAACCCTTGTTGGCACGAGCCACTGAGAGACTAATTACCTCGCGAATAACAGCGAGAACTTTGTCATGGCGGTAAGTGTACCGTCCTTGATCTAAGGCCACCTTGCAGCCAGCTAGAATGTGTCTAGCTGTGCAAGGGGTATTGCTACAGAGGGGACAAGAACTATCCTCGGCAAAGCTCCAACAAGCGAGGTTACTGGGGTCTGGAAGTGTATGCTGAAAGGCATTCAAATAAAATTTCAGCATCTCTGGCGTCCAGTCATAGAGCATTACCTTCCAGTGCATTGGAGGCGCTTTTTTTTTGCTTGAAAATTGATACGTATAAATAGTTCATATTATTAAGCGATCAAGGCGATTTAATCTAACCATATCAAGCCATTAGACATTTGACGATAAGTGTGAAAAAGGTCTCGATCGTTTTGAAAAAGGTACCAATGTGCTAACGACACTGTTGTCAAATAGTATTTCGTCCACTATACAGACATTCATTCAAAAGTAGGAACATCTACCTACAGATGTAGCATATTGTAGTGTATTGAGAAATTGTACATTTTTTTAAAAGTGTCATACGTACCGTTTACTTGCGCCTGCGGCTGCTCGTTATCAGCTCTATTCTCTTTATCCTTATCAGTGGGTCTCTTTTCCTTTTCTTTGGCCTTCTTGCTGGAGAATAATCCACCTGAAGGTAGCACTTGAACTCCGCCAGGCGGTTTCTGTCGATAACAAACGTTGTTTATTAAAACGTGGGAATATAAGGGCCTCACTAGTGGTAAAGGAGAATGCTACTATTGGTATGAGCCCTGGGCCCACCAGCCAATAAGCTTAAGAGTGGGATTATATATTTAGGCATATTTTAGTTATATTTAAAAACTAAATCTCACCTATAATGTCTTAGTGGTATATAAAGTTTTATATAATTCAATTAGCAGATCTCTTTTGTTATCTCCTATTATTATTCTTATTAGTATTTATCATTTATTGCACAAAATAAAATAATAAAATACATCAAAAAATAGATACAGTACGAAGATGAGTTGATTGCAGTCTTTACACCCGCTTCGTCTCGCATCTCCGACGCGATTCACCAAGTAAAATTACCACTATTGTCATCTATTGTTGTATATAACTTTTTACCTGCAGTGAATTAAGAAAAGCTGTTAGGGGCTCTCTAGACGATCAAGCATGCTTGACAAGCATCGCGTCGCGGGCTGGGAGGAAATCGTAAACCGCAGGAAATGCAAATGCAAATATTTTTTTTAAATATTTACCAATAATGCCTATTTTTTTGTTTATACTAGGGAGTCACGTCATTCACCAATCAATTGCGTCTAATTAATCGATGGGCACCCCCTCCCACCCCGTGGGGTGGGAGGGGGTGCCCGTCCTGATTACGTAATCAACTTTGGTCACCATATGGCATTTTTTTTGGTCTAAACCTGCACGGAAATAGCGCAGCGCCGCGCCGAAGTTACCCCCATATGTCTGATGTGCTTGATTGTCCACGCGCTCGTCCGCAACTGAGTGGCCCGGGCCTGTTCCTGCGCTACAAGCGAAACATCAATTTTTATGAATGAGTTTGATGTTTCAACTGCGCCCCAGCCGTTTTCGTTTCGATTTTGTTATCTTCGCTTTGCAAACTTTTCGGCGGCTTGAAAAGTAATGAAAACTTTTGTCTCTGTCGAATTTGAATAGTTAAAAATCACAAATATGAATAATTAAGTGTTGTGTGATAAAAGCTTCTAGGAAAAACATTTACTATCAAATAAAAATGTGTAATTTTTCCAGATATGGATCCGTATTTTAGGTTAAGTACCGTTTTTAACACCGTTTGACGTTTGATGATAAGTGACAGCCGCCGCTACGTACATGCATGATAACTCACGGATGCGCATCTTGCTTTAGTAAACAACATTGTAATCTCTATCGAAGCGAAATTTGTTTGTTTTAAAATCGGCCGATACGAGATATTACATTTCGCTTCACTAAAATCATTATGAGTTTTTAGCGAAGGAGATATAAAATTGCCCTGCCGGGGTTTGCAGTGGTATTGCATCCTTTACAGGCCTTGGAGATCAAGCTATATTTTGAGTTGGTTTGAAGATCGTTTTTAAGAGGCCGTACACGAAATTTTGCGCATTTCGTGAATTTACGTAATTTTGCAGATGTGAATTTAAGGTTAAAATACTGTATTTCTATAAGTTTTATTGCACAACATAAAAGATCTTTTAAATTATTGTCTAATGAGTGTTATGATAATGAGTTTATTATAATGATAATGAGCTTATGATATGAAATGAGTGTTAGAGATCATTTAGATATTGTCTAATAATTTTTGAAAATTATTATAGAATTTTGATTAATTGACCTTAAACCGGCGACTGTTTGTGAATTTGTGCTGTAAGAGGTTTAGAATATAACATATTTACGAATCGTTTTGACATCTAAACGGTATATAAAAAAAAACAATGTATTGTCGTGAAAGTCCTCTATATAATAAGTGAATCACTTTTTACTACTTTCATATAAAATTGTTGATAAAAAAAATATTTAACTTAGTCAAATTTTTTAGAAAATGGGCGAAGAAATGCTTTTGATTTTGGCCTTTTAGAACTCTCGTTCATAAAATAAAAACAACAGAAATAAACTTTAGTTCAATATCAATCCATTTCCTCAAAAAAAAATGCAAAACATTAGTTAAAATTGGCAATAAAGTCTTTTAAAACAATCTAATTCTCGCGTTATGATACTCGCCTATGATACGATTCACGCCTCAAGTCAGCTAGTCCCCGCCGAGCGCTTCCAAAGGATGGACGTATCTCTTTGGCTTCAAAAATCCTACCTATCTATAGTTATATTATACCATTGATTATAGAGGTATCACAGCCCACATCTATTTCGTACACGGCCTCTTAAGTTTGCTACAAACTTCTTGCGGTAAATTCGTTTTTATCTTATTTATAATGTCAAACGACCGCGGTTATCTATGATTTCATATTACAGACATTTTCATCTCTAAATTAATGTCATGTGAGCAAAAAACCTTTGACTAGCGAGATTGTACTGTATTACCTATTATAACATTAGAATATTGTATTACAGTTGCATGCTTATTATAGAAAAATGAAAGAGAAACATGTTAGTGAGTGTGTGAATGAAAGAGATAGAGACAGACCTTAGTGTCGCCGGCCTCGTACACGCCCTCCGCCGAACTGGCGCTAGAGATGCTGCCAGCTTTGCCATTATCTCCCCGCGCCTTCACCTACATACACCCCATACATATACATATACACAAGAGACACAACACCGACATAAACCCACCGCACGGCTGGCAACGCTAAAATCCACCACGGGAACCGAAAAATTTTCAGAAATCAAAGACAATGGTTCTCCAAAAGTGAATTTCTAGCGTTGCCGCCGCGCTACTGTTTTTAGAAGTTAATGGCTTAGAGAGTTCAATTAAATACAGTGGAATCTGTATTGATCACTTGAGCCTCCTTTAGCTGTGAATTATTAGAGTTCTATGTTCCAGGTCTTCGAGAATTTCGAGATCACAATTCCAGGACCTGGTTTCAGAAGGACGGGGTGGGGCACCTTTCACACTATTCATAGACTTTTGAAAGAGACATCCAGTGGCCCCCACGGCAGGGTTGATAAAAATCATCTTTTTTTTTTAAATCAAAAAAATCGGATTAATTTGATTTAACCCTTGGAGTAAATGGGTATTTTCATGGATGCATCTGTCTCTTTTGCAGGATTTTCGGCGACATCGACTTAAAGTACTATAACTACGAAACTACTACACCAATCATAAAAAGAACAACTGCACAATGATTGCATTGAAATTTCGAATATAGAATATTGAAATATCATTTTGTAAAACAATTAGATAATTATGAATAAATATGAGAACGTCAAAGAAGTGAAAAAAAACGCGCGACCAGATTTGGTCGACTCGTACTCAACGGATAATTGTTTCGCGACCAGATTTGGTTGACTCATACTCAACGGGTTAAATCGGATTTATTTGATTTCAATCAGATTTTTAAAATATTTCTATTTTTTTAAATTTGGAAGTCAGGAAAAACATATTACAATTGTTATTTATTTAAATATGTTTTAATAACATTAACAAAAATCAATATATATTAGATCTTGTAAAAAGTAAAAACACAGTAGCATATTTATTTGCCATTTGTTTAACAAAAACTATTGTAAAATGTGCAAAAATCAAGGAGTTCTTACTTTTTCTAAATCAAGAACATTTTTCAATCATTTTTTAAAAAAACAGAAATACCGTATCGTTTTTGTCATATTTATCAAGAAGTGAACAAGGGAAAAAGGACTTAAAATTAATAAATTAAACCATATGGGTTTCACCGCAGTCGCAGTCACTTACTTATATTTAGATTATACTTACATTATTATATTAGTAACTGTAACTTAGATGTTATTGGTTTTGTAATTTGTTCGAATTTAGTTTTTCAAAAGGAAGACTAATTTAGCCGCCTTCTCGTTGCCTAATCTATTTCTTATTTTGCTGTGCACCAAATTGAATGCCGAAAATATTCTTTCGACCCCAGCGGATGAAGCAACTGTACTTAGTGCTATTGATTATATCCAATTCATCTTCGGTTATAGTCCATTTTTTGGTTGCAGTAAAAAAACATTGATTGAAATCATTGTTTTTTTTAAAAAATCACTCGATTTAAATCGCGATTTAAATCGCCGATTTAAATCAAACGATTTAAATCATCGCAACCCTACCCCACCGAGCCCTGATCTCACTCCGAATGATTATTTTCTGTGGGGACACTTAAAATCGAGAGTTTATGAAGATAATCCGACAATAATACACCAGTTAAAACAAAACATTGCATGAGAAATCAATGCTATTCCGAAAGCGACTTGTCAATCTGCGAGCTTTTTGACAATCTGCGAGTCCGACTTGAAGAGTATCAACAAGTTGGTGGACATGACTTAGAAAACGTAATTTTTAGAAATTAGATAACATTAGCCCTAGATAGATAACGCTCCTGTACTTCAATGATAAGCTGAACATTCCACTTTTTGACGATCATTTTTAAATGTGTTTTTTACTAAAATGTTATTATAGTTTAACCGGTAGGGCACCAACAATGCCTATAGGCATTTTGTGCCGTTTCATAGATCCGTGCGTAGCCCTTTCGACTGGCCTATATATTATATAAATGTATAATAAATAAATACAAACGGAGCTGCCATGGAATTCACCAACCGGAGTCGTCCCATTATAATACTATTTTTTACACTTCTGGGGGGTGAGCAGTGGATTCCGGACTAACGACCGGCTGTGGTAGGTTTAAGACAGCTGTCTTGACACATGTGGGCGTTCACCTTAATACCCATTCACTCCCCCTTCAAGGCCATATAATTTGAGATGCGCAAATCGCGGTTTTAGATATTTTTTTTAGGAAACAGTTGATTATTTTTCTGGAAAGACCAAGATCTTTAAAGAGGTGAAACAGAGATTTAGCTGGCAGGCCACGAGCGCCAGTAAAGCCGTTCCGGGTGACGGCATTTGCGAGATCATGGTATTTATTTAATTTGTACTCATGGTCTTTTGGGATATTTGATTCCCATGGAACAGTTAATTCTACGATAAGGGCCACCTTCCGAGATAGAGAGTAAAGGGTTATATCTGGACGGAGGGCTGTGCATTGGACACTTTCAGGGAATTTATACTGCTTAGAGACCGAATCCACCTCCAGAATCCAATCTTAAGCTGTCTCAATTATTAAGAAAGATTTTGTAGTTAAATGTTTTTTGCCTTTAGAGCTATCCCGCTCAAACTGTATTGGGGGTTTGGAGGGTAGTGTCAAACCCTTGTTGGCACGAGCCACTGAGAGGCTAATTAACCTCGCAAATAACAGCGAGGACTTTGTCGTGGCGGTAAGTGTATCATCCTTGATCTAAGGCCATCTTGCAGCCAGCTAGAATATGTCTAGCTGTGCAAGGGGTATTGCTACAAAGGGGACGTGAAAGGGGACTTAACCCTTGGAGTAAATGGGTATTTTCATGGATGCATCTGTCACTTTTGCAGGATTTTCGGCGACATCGACGGCGCTCGACTTCAAGGACTATAACTACGAAACTACTACACCAATCATAAAAAGAACAACTGCACAATGATTGCATTGAAATTTCGAATATAGAATATTGAAATATCATTTTGTAAAACAATTAGATAATTATGAATAAATATGAGAACGTCAAAGAAGTGAAAAAACAATGGCCGACTTTGGCATTTGCGACGCGACATTCAAAGACCCGAAATACTTTATATACTCGATAAATGGTACATCTAATCAGTTTAGGGGGACTATATGATGTTGTAGAAATGGTTTTACTTACGATTCGTTGAAATAAACACCGAAGACTACACGAAAAACGTATCCGAAAACGAAACACACGCTCTGCGGATTTTGACGTTTCGGGAAGGCGGGCGTTCAATTTGCAGCGGTCCGTAATAATATGTTACATGGACTGCGCAGTTGCTGCTGCGAATGCTAACAGAGAGAATTTAATTCTGTACCGATCTGCCATACGTATGAAAGAGACAAAATGCTTTCGATGGTAAAAAAAGAGTTCGAAAGCGCGCGCGCCGAGCGGAAGCAGATCTGGTCGTATCATACTCAACGGATAATTGTTTCACAACCAGATTTGGTCGTATCATACTCAACGGGTTAAAAAGGTCTATGCTCCGAAATATTTTTTTTATTGTATATTTAACTGGACATACAGAAGGTCAATCCTGTATAACAATACTCCACTGTATTTAGATATTCTTGAAAATGTAACGAGTACATGATATTAAAAAGAAAAAATATACCAGATCCTTACCTAGGTAATTGCCGTTTCTGAACTTGAATAACTTTTCAACTCAAAGTTGAAATTGCAAATTCGAAGCTGTGTAATACCCATTTCTCAGTCAGTTATTTATTCGTCTCGGATATTTTACAATCACAGAAAAATCAAAAATAAATATTAATAATGAATATAATACCTACAAGGCTGTGTTGGCGTTATTGATTATTACAGCGTCTGTCACTACAGTTTATGTTTATTATTATTATTATATTTTACAGACAAGCAGCATAATTGAAGATTGGCTGTAAGAAATTGTGAAATGATAAGGCCGCCGTTTCTATCATTGTTAGTGTTTTTAGTATAATAATGCTATTTTCTTTCTTTCTTTCATAATTACTGGTGTATGAATATAAAACTGACATGTGTGAAGTTTGTTTACAGTATTTTTTAAGTATTTTTATTAATGTCTCCTAACCTAGCTTGGATTTCCACACCCAATATATAGAACAGAGCATTTATCTGCATTGAAAGAAACCACTTATTACTTGGTCTAAATACACAGGATGAGTTTTAAGTTAAAGGCATCTTTGAAAGGGGTTAATCAGTATGAGCAAGTAGGCAATTTTTAATAATAATAAAAAAAAACAAAATTAAAAAAAAATATTCTGGAAAGTTTTCTTTTTAAAATTTGTAAATCTGACCTTTTTTTTTTATTACTGAGACAATCTTGCGATCGGTCCAAGGACCAAGAGCAGATATTATAAGTGTATAAGTGGCTTGCGAGGTATTTCCTTCCATCAAAGGATTTCCTCATTTGGCTTTCTTGTCGCTATTCAGGTATCAGATCCTGATTCTATTGGCTCACTTAGGGCCACTGCTAACGAATTTATATGTACGCTCAGCCTTTTCTTGTAGGATTTTTATAATCGTTCAACTTCTTGTTTGACCGTAGCTATCAGTGGCGGTCTCTTCATATAAGCCGAAAAGCCGGGCTTGCCTATTCTTCGTAATTAACAATTAAATAAATTAATAACACAATTCGTAAAAAAAAAACAATTAAATAAATTAATTTGCTATCTAACGAGTGCTATCTAGCGGACGGAGCTCGCTCCACGCGACGAAATTCGTTATGGCCGCGGCGTCGATAAAGCAGCGTGCGATTGCAGCTGTGTACCGACGTGTCCTCTCGCTCGCTCGCACATGTGGGCTTTCAATGTGGCTTTCAAAATCAGTGTACGTCTCGCTCTAACCAGTGGCAAATTACGCAAAACAATTATAAGTATATAGAGGATTTTACTATGGAAACCAAAGCCGTGCTTGCCCATGAAGGTGACAGCGAACGGGTCAAATGTCGCAACGTGAGACGATGAGCGCGAACTTCACTTGACTGTAGTTAGTGTAGGTTTGTGCGACTGACATCACGGTATTTTTTATTGTGTAATTTCAATTCATTTGTGGTTTTTAGTGCCTGATAAACAATGGAGGAAATTGTCCCTTGTGGTGAGTTATGTGTACGACTTTTAATCGGCGAAGACAAAGTAAAATCTTTGAGTTTTGAGCAAAAGAAGTTACTAATTTCTGGACCTAAACCTACACCCGATTTGTGTATTTCTCAGACAAGTAAATCGCATAAAAGACAATTTAATAGATCAGTGTACAAAACTCACTGGGTAGTTGGATGCTCCCATGTCAATAAATTGTTTTGTTACTGTTGTATTTTTTTTTCAAACGACTTAAATGTTTGGAATTCGTCCGGTTATGATGATCTAAATAATTTAGCCGGCGCGATAAAAAGACACATGAATTCGCAAAAACACATGAATGCGGTTATTTCGTTTAGTAATTTTGGTAAACAACGAATTGAGACATCTTTATCTCGGCAGTTAAATGATGAAATTTTGAAGCACAATATTCGCGTTGATCAAAATGGTAGTGTTTTTCAGAGATTAGTGGATATTGTTTGTCATTTAGCTCAACAAGAACTTCCATTCAGAGGTCACGATGAGTCCAAAACTTCGTTGAATAAGGGAATTTTTTTAGAACTCGTATCACTTCTTTCGAAATACGATATAGTTTTAGTTAAACACATGCAGCTACAACAGTCTGATAAGCGAGGACCGAGTTATTTGTCTAATAAAATTCAAAATGATATTATTCATTCCGTAGCGGTTGTTATGAAAACTCGCATTGAATTTGAAATCAAAACAACAAAATTTGTTTCAATTATTATTGACGAAACTCCCGATATCAGTCACAAAGAACAATTATGCCTGATTCTTCGATATTATTTTGGAAACGACATTCATGACCGTTTTTTGGGGTTCGTTAATGTATCTGAAAGTCGTATAGCAGACACACTGTGTAATATTATTTTAGAATTGCTAAATAAACAGGAGTGTACCGCAAAATTAGTAGCACAGAGCTATGATGGCGCTAGTGTTATGTCGGGTGTTAGAAACGGAGTGCAATCAAAAATAAAAGATGTTTGTCCACAAGCAATTTACATTTGGTGCAATGCACACATTTTAGCCCTGGTGTCTAAATCATGCAACAGAATTGGAGAAATCAGTTCGTTTTTTTCAACACTACAGTCTTTGTGTAATTTTTTTAGCCACAGTACAAAACGATCTGCCTTTTACGATACTCATTGTAGCAAAAAATTACCTCTTGCCCCCGCTACGCGTTGGGCGTATATCTCGCGAACTGTAAACACAGTTTTTGTGCAAAAAAATAATCTTATTACATTGTTTTCTGACATATGTGACAACCCTCAGGACTGGGACGGGGATACGGTTTTAGCAGCGGAGAATTTTGAAAACTCGTTGCGATCATTCCATTAAAATTTTTTTCTCCTTGTTTTCCACCGAATTTTTGAAAAAACTGATAGCTTGTACAATATCCTTCAAAAATCACAAGTCGATGTAGGTTATTGTAGCAATAAAATAAAGGAATTTCAGACTTGGTTACGTGTTGAATTTCAATCAGAATTTGATCTCCTTTATGAAAACATTCTGCAAAATAACTCAGCTCCTCGTTTGAGACGTAACGTACGCTGTGCTTATACTGAATATAAGCGACTTTTTGTCCAGGTAATTGACAACATATTCTGCGAGATTGAGGATCGATATTCGGAAATTTTCAAATTGAAATTTTTCCAACTCTTCAACAACAAACTATACGAGAAATACCGTTTAGATTTTCCTACAGAGGCATTAGATTCATTATTTGACATTTATGCAAACCATTTTGACAAACAAGTTTTAAAGAACCAATTGATTTGTTTGTACTCCTCTCCTGAATTGAAAGATTGCAATGTTTTTGAACTAATTGTTTTCATTAGTCAGAATAGCCTCGAAGACGCCTTTCCCCAATTGTTGAAGTTAGCGTATCTTGTCGTAACTATTCCTGCTACAAGTGCTTCCCCAGAACGTGCATTCTCATCTCTTAAGCGTATTCATACTTACCTAAGAAATACACAGGGTCAGGAACGTCTATCTGAGTTATCAATGGTTGCTATTGAAAAACAGTTGTTAATAGAATTAAAGCGTTCGCCATCATTTTACTCAGACGTAATACACTCATTTTTGAAAAAAGATAGACGCTTCGATTTAGAATATAAATAAGCTAGTTAAAGCTATGTACCTAGCACCTAATTACTTTTTGTTCCCTTTTTTTATAAAAAAGTCTTACAGCTCATACAAGCAAGGGTCAACTTCTTAACTCGATGTCACTCGCTCAAGCAAATAAAACGGTTTTTCTTAAAGCCACCGGAGGTATTCGACTGCTGATAAGTGTATGTTAAATTCTGTCTAGCAGTAGTATGCCTTCAGTGTGCTTTATTGAATCTACGACACAAGCAGTAAATTTCAAATTGAAGATTGAAGAGGAAAGAGGTACTACTTTTTGTTACTATAAAAAAACACAAAAAGGTATGTCGGGCTTGCCCCATTCACCAACCCCGGGCACGCCACTGGTAGCTATCTCAACATACTCGTGGACTTCATCAATTTTAGTGAATAATTGTGCAGTTGATATTGTTTTAAGGGCATGGTTTTGAAATCTCTGTGATATTTCAATATTTCAGTTCTTAACCGAGCCCCATAGCTCAATTCCATATGTCCATACGGGTTTTATTATAGTTTTATATATAAGAATCTTATTGTTGATAGATAGTTTGCATTGATAGATAGTTTGCATTGTCTTCATACAAGCCATTGAAGTGGTCTAAAACGGTGATTTAAATCGTCTCGTTTTTTTCGATATGTGTTCTCCAGATCTGCTTTCTATCCAGATGGATCCCAAGGTATTTGGCAATGTCATTGTGTGGTAATGAGTACTCGCCGAGCTTAACAGGTGGGCAGTTTCCTTGTCTTGGTGTAAATGTTACATGGGTCGACTTATGAGCACTCGCCTTAATGCACCATTTTTTCATCCATTTATTTACCTTATCAAGATGTGTTTGCAAATTTTGTGATGCCATTGAAGGATTCTGATGGTTACTTACAGTCTCAGTGTCATCGGCAAAAGTTGCAGAAAGAATATTCTCTATTTCGGGTAATTCTGCTGTGTACATTAAATAAAGAGTAGCCTAACACCGACCCCTGCGGTACGCCAGCCTCAATATTATAAAAGTTTGACTAGGAGTCATTGATCCTTACTTGGAATATTCTATCTTCCAGATATGACTTTAATAATAATAATAATAATAATAATAATAATAAAACTCTTTATTCTTAAGAAAAGGCGAGCTTATTGCCTGCAGGCAATATTTTACAGCTAACCTATACTATTGTAAGAACATTATTTGCGAGTAGACTACATAACTTAACCTATCTAAAGAGTATGACAAATAAAATATAGGAGGATAGAAAGAAGTATATACTTTACTCTATGTGGGCACAGATTTGCCACATCAAAATAATATAACACCTATAAGGACGCTAAAGTTTTAAAAGGAGGGGAATGGGAGGGGAAAGGGAATTTATCTGGAGGATTTCCAATGCTCTCTGAGTCTGTTTTTAAAAGTTTTTATGTTTGGCGCGGTTCTCACATTTAATAACAAGTAGTGATTATGTGGGAGACTTCCAAAATTATTTATCAAAAGTTGCTTACTACGTTGTACTGATTCACCCACAGAAAAAAAAGCCCGTGCTGTAATAACACCTTGTATATATTATTTTACCAGTTTTTTTTTTAACGTTTTTTTTATTTTTTCTACTTTTTTATTGCCTATTTGGTTGTACAGATTCACCCACTTAAAAGATATGTACTTTCTCTCTCACCCACCCTGTATATATATTTTCTATACAAAGCTTTGATGATTGTATTGATTGGTTACAAATACGGCGAATTCATAGGTAAGAAGCTGATATACAATAAATTAAGAGAATGTTAGCTTTTGATATAGGAAATGCAGCATACACACTTACAGACATGTTACACGCACGCATACATATAACACGTCATAGTAGGGTTGGTTGTGAGAGATTGTCATATGACAATAAACCCGCCCATTGTGACATTTTCACATTAAAGAGTATAGACAAACAAACAAATAAACAAACACATTACCTTTTCCTTGCGCGGAGTGACCTGTGGAGTGACCACCAGCGGTTGCGTCTGATGATGAGGAGCCGAAGGGGGATGCGACATGGTGTGCCTCTTGGCTGTCTCGTCTTCCAGGCCTTTACCGGCAAGTGCTGGAAAAAATCGAGAAAATTAAACAATAGGTATAGGTCGGCAAGCTGAAATAATAGGCCCTCCTCTCTCCACGGCTGGGAATTCAAAGGAAACAAAATTCGTCTTGAGATACATGGTCGTAGTTGAATATGTTTATTATAGTTGGGAAGCCAGTGACAAAAACCAGGCAAGAGTTTTGTAAAACTGATACTTTCAGATCAGACAGTATTTTGACCATAGAATACCGGGATCGAGTCAGCGGGTCAAACTCCGGCCAGACACCTAGCGCTGGCGTACTAGGAAAGGTGTAATTTTAATTAGTACCCCCAAAGTATTTTGTAAAACCTGAAAATTCATGAGTAGACAATAAAGATGCAAGATGTAGATGCAATAAAGAACTCGAAAAAAAAAAATCATACTTGTAACGGACCTTAACCCTTGGAGTAAATGGGTATTTTCATGGATGCATCTGTGTCTTTTGCAGGATTTTCGGCGACATCGACTTAAAGTACTATAACTACGAAACTACTACACCAATCATAAAAAGAACAACTGCACAATGATTGCATTGAAATTTCGAATATAGAATATTGAAATATCATTTTGTAAAACAATTAGATAATTATGAATAAATATGAGAACGTCAAAGAAGTGAAAAAAACGCGCGACCAGATCTGGTCGTATCATACTCAACGGATAATTGTTTCACAACCAGATTTGGTCGTATCATACTCAACGGGTTAAACAGAAATTGTAGTTGTACTCAGTTTCATATTCAGACATATCAGCAATTATGCTGCCTGTCTGTAAATGTAATAATAATAATAATAATAAATATCCCAGTACATATTTGTCGGTAACTATGATGCATCGGTCTAATGAGCCGCGCAAAATAATGGACTTCATTTTTATGACATGTATGGAGTAATGTAATAATTGTATAGCGAAAATACTGTCTGATGTGGAAGTATCAGCTTTTACAAAACTCTTGCACTTTTTTGTCGCTGCCTCTTGGTATATTAATATGTGCGCCACCCCGCGTGCATTTTGTCTAATACTTTCGTAACGTGCAAAAAATTTTTTTTTTGACGGAAATATACATTTTTGACTCTCCACCCCCCCCCCCCTTTCTGCGAGACGAAGAACCCCTCAAGCAGCGGGTGTAAATCTTGGCAGTCACCTGCCATTTCTGAGAGTTGAAGGTCAAAAATATAGCACTTTAGAAAAACGATCATAAGAAAGAAACTACTTGATGGATCATGAAAATAAGAAATGTAGAATGATCGCATTGAAATTTAAAATATAAAACATTAAAACCTCATTTTGTAAAATAATTAGATAATTATGAATTAGAAAGTTGGAGAACTGAAAAAAAGTCACTCATTCAGCGATATCGATGTTTTATCTCAAAATACGAAACCCTATCTAGAAATTGTAAAGACATTTGTGTACGTTATTACATGCTTTACCAAATCTATTCGTTCGTTTTATTTATTTTCATACATATATCCGAAGAGAAGCACAGATCCGAGCAATGGCAGCACTCGACTCGAAGTACCCCCAGAATACAAACAATTATATTAGGGATTCTAGACTGCGAGAAGCACGACTGAATAATCGTACAATATAGAATTTATCCGTCTTTCTCACACATATCTAACAGGGGGTGGTTGCACTGTGATTTTGGTATAAATTCAGTTCGTTGAGAGCGCGATTTGTCGCGCCGCGCTCGTACCCGTTTTGGGACGTTATTGAGCATTGACTACAATACATCGTACCCGATTTGAGACGTTACTGTCTTGAGGGGTTACGACTATTACTAGAATAAGGTCTGTATGTGTGCTGTGTGTGTATATTCTTCCACGATAGTGCCCAAACGCTTCATCCGATTGAACTGAAATTCGGCATGCAAGCATCATTTGATCATGGCAAGAGCTGAAAATATTGTGGTTGAAATCAGTCCACCAGGGGGAGCACTAGTCTTACTTTATTTTCGAAATATTGGACTTAACCCGTTGAGTATGAGTCAACCAAATCTGGTCGCGAAACAATTATCCGTTGAGTACGAGTCGACCAAATCTGGTCGCGCGTTTTTTTCACTTCTTTGACGTTCTCACATTTATTCATAATTATCTAATTGTTTTACAAAATGATATTTCAATATTCTATATTCGAAATTTCAATGCAATCATTGTGCAGTTGTTCTTTTTATGATTGGTGTAGTACTTTCGTAGTTATAGTACTTTAAGGTCGATGTCGCCGAAAATCCTGCAAAAGAAACAGATGCATCCATGAAAATACCCATTTACTCCAAGGGCTAAAGACTTGAAGTTCGCTACACAGAGGTGTCGTTGGCCAAAACCACATTGTAAAATTTTGGTAATATAATTTTTAAATTCTGCCATATTTAAGAAAATACTACATCATATCGGAAATTAGTCATAATCACGACACGATCACTATCGGTGGGGGGCGACGACTGTCCGTGAGCCGCGACAGGTGAGAGGTTAATTCATGGACAAATATTTAGTCAATAACAAAATAAAAGAAATAACACCACTCACCATCCATACTGGCGGAGGCGAGTCGTCTTGCCGAGAGAGAACGCGTAAAAGGTGGAGCTGGTCGTTCGATCGGTTCTCGCTTCGCCTCATAATGCGTGCGGCCCGAGTATCTAAACCTAGAGCCCAACCTTGGGAAGAGGACGCTGCGGTTTGTGGGCTCAGGAGATGTTAATCTGAAATTGTACAAAAAAAATGTTCAGTAAAGTTATTGCAATGAAAAAAAATTTCTGTGGCCATATCCACCGCTGCATCAAAACTGTACTGAATTTGTTTGTTTGTTTGTGAAATTGTGAAATTCACACTTGTGAAATTGTGAAATTTATTGTGAATTTCACTCTTTATTGTGAAATTTCACAATGGGTGTAACAAATTTCACAATGGGCGAAATATTAACATTCAAATATTAATAGCAACTATCGCATTTTTATATAGGCTGATTACATAATAGAAATAAATATGTAGAGATTAGAATGCCATCTATTAGTCTATTAGAAATAATTTATTACATGTTGAAACCTGTATACCAAATTAAAAGTTGACATCTTTATTTTTAAAAATTAAAATAATTAAAGCGAATTAATAATTGGTGCAAGTAAAATTGCTCCAAAACTACAAACTATTGTCAGTGGAAAATAGCAATTGCATAAATCTCAATAGTATTTTATATGTTATAATGTTTATATCTTATATGTTTCTGTGTTTATAATGTAAGATTCATTTTAATTATTTGTCAGTTATAGTTAAATTTTCTGCGTATTACACTTGTCATAATACACTTTACCTAGCAAGTAAATAAAACCGAGTTATTATCATTCTGTTTTTTTTAATCCAACTTATCACAACACCAATAAGCTCTCGCGGGCCGGATTGATGACATTGGTCATTAGTTGTCGCGGGCCAGATTGATGACACTGGCAGTCCGGATTTGGCCCGCGGGCCGTAGTTTGGAGAGCCCTGAACTAAATCATCGCAGCAATTCAGTGTGTTCATGAAAATAGTCACCTGAAGAATGTGTGGTGTTCGACACAAGTCTTCCACAGTTTCTTGGCGTGTCGGTGAGTCGGCAATTTGAACCCGACAGTGCTTTCGTACTGCTCGAACACTCCCGGACGGATCTTGATGTAAAAGTTGTGCCGTTTGTAACTGATCTTGAGAATCTTTGGCCAGGCGAAACGGTTCATCCTCAAGCTGTCGGAAAAAATAGAAAGAAATGAAGAGAGCGTCTTCAATAGATTGAAAGGACCAATACATGAAATAGTATTAAAAGAGGAGTTAGCGGATTTTCTGCATTAAAAAGGAAGTTACTGATTTCTCCTAAATGTTAAATAGTTTTACAAAGAAATAAAGCAGTCGGAAGCCAGCCTACTCGCGCAAAAAACTGCGCCGCAAGTTTTTGGTCGATTTTGTAGATAAATACTAACTGCCTATGCCTACTTTCTGTAAGTATTGAACCAAAAAAATTGCGTATCACCGTAATTGCTCTGCCTCTATGGTCTTCGAAAAAGTAAGGTCCAATAATTGCGAGCCAAACTGTAACTTTAGGGCTATGCAAAGGGCGTTGGTGTAGCAATGTTGGATTGTTTTCTGCCCAAAATCGGCAATTTTGGCGTTTCACATAACCGTACATATGAAAATGGGCCTCGTCGCTGAAGAAAATGTTATCAAAATCATCAAATCTCTTTAACATTATGTTCACATAATTTAATCTTAGAACATAATCATTTTCGTTTAACCCCTAGAGCCCCAATTGGCCGATATCGGCCACAACACGATTCAGCGTGACGGCCCCGTTTTAATTTAATTTTAATTTTGTTTTATTTTATTATGTTATATTATGTTAATATGTTTTATTTTAATTATAGGTTTGGCAGTAATTAATGTTTTGGTGAGACAGTGTCATAATTCATTTTTTTTACTAATTTTTACTAAATTTTTTTGGGACATCAACTTGTCAATCGGCTGAGGGGCCGAGGCCTGAAGGGTTAACCTCTGCACAATCTGAATTGTATAGGCCTTAAGATGTAAATCAGATTTCATTATGCGGTGAATTGTCGCTATAGATAGCCGCAATTGTGATTTGCTCTTCCTGATGCTAACACGAGGCTGTCGACTTACAGAATTCGCAACCAACTCGATGTTTCCAGGGATTCTTGCTGATGAATGATGACAACCATGATGAATATCGCCTAGTCTGTTTCCAGTAGCGTTGGATGCCTGGATCCATGCGTGGATAGTGGCATTACTAGGGGTTTTTCCAATATTGCACAATCCATGACGAACGCGAATGAGCGATCGGTTGTTCTCGAAATACGCGCGCACGCAAAATGAGCGTTGCTCTCCCGTGTAAGGCACGGCGGCAACTAAAATGTAAGAACAGATCTTGCTAGCGCTACCCCTCCCTCACCTCCACTCCTCTTCTTTTGCCTCTTGTTCACTCATATAATAGTTGGACCGTTCTGAGACACCCTGTATTAAAAACTCCTTTTTATAAAAGTGAATTACAACTTATATACATAGGTACTCACTTATCCCTATGAACGTGAAGGCCCGATGAGCAAACTCCGAGCATAATTTTGACATCTAACGAGTCTCTTGCAGGATGGAAATCTACTCCATACATTGCTAGCTTTTTTGCATTCTCCAAGTAGTTTAATTCCGCTTCAGCTGGTGACTGACCTCTGTAATAATTAAATAAATAAGCAAATAAATAAATGGATGAATATTTATGAACTGAACAATTTACTGCTACAACATACAGGATCTATAGGATATTATTTTTTAATATTATATTGCAGGGAGCTAATGGGCCCTTGCTGAGTTGGCCACGAAGACCCATTCTGTTTCAGGGTCGGTCACACTCACGGGTCAACACCCATCCGATGGCCTCCACGCATGGGGTGCGAGCCTGGGTAGGACACTGGGTCAACCAGTCTCCCCTGGTAATCAATCCTCTGGCGCTCCTGGACGGTCTGCGCACCGAACGGCGCAAGCCAATCGATTGTGCTCTCCGACTAACAATCGGGGGAGTCTGGGAACTGTATTGTTTCCTATAGAGCGGGGGTAGTTGTCTACCTTACAGCGACTGCTCTTGAAATGACCATTGGCCATCCGATCCCGGTTCAGAGTCGGGCAAAGGACGCCTTGGTCCGCGATAGATTCGGTGCACTCCGTTTCACCGCTTCGTAAGGGAGAGGACCGCGCAAGCAACCTCGAACTCGGAACCAATCGAGAGACCGGAGAAATCTGGTCACAATTGGTAGTTAGGGCGCGAGTGCCGCCCGCCAGGTAACATACCTGGCTACTCGCGGTAAGGCGTTGGTCTCTAACGGGTTGTGGCGTAGCTAGACGTCGGATTTGTTATGTCCAAAGTCTTCTACGCTCACTGCACGGTCGATAGAACGATGAATCGTTAAAACGTCCTGCGGTGACGGGTTCGCCCGTTGTGGTTGACATCTCAATATGCTACAACATACAAGGCTGGAATTCCCTCCCAGCCACTATTAGTCTCCTAAGTGTTACTAAAGAGAAATGCCATAATTTTCTCAATTTCTGATATTTATTTATTTTTTAATATTATATTGCAAAGTACAATGGGCAAAACTGTATGGGCGCTGGGTCCACCTCTCCAATAACAATAACGTATTTACTATTAGAAAGATCTATTTATCTAGAATTTTATATTAAAAAAAATATATTAAAAATTATTCTACGTAGACCATATCGCCATCCCACTAATGAACTGTATAAGGAAGCTAAAGTTCTTGATTGTAGGCAACTTTTTTTAAAAACTTCCCTCTTAATGCTATTTTTGGACAATAACTCAAATTTAGGAATAATTCAGAACCGGCGACCAACGAGACAAGTTGTAGAAAATAGCTTAATAATACCCAGAAGGAAAACATCATTTGGTCAAAGACATTACTCTTTCATTGCGCCGAGATTTTACAATCTGATCAATATGGAAATAAAAATGAATTTGACATTTAGGGAATTCAAAAATAAATTAAAGAAATGGTTATCGAATCATGACAGACTAACCATACATCAAATGCTAGAAATAATAGTATAATAAAACTTAGGTGCACAAATTATTAACATATTTTTAAACTTATATGTTAAGTATTTTTTAACATTGAACTAACTACCAAAAAATATTTGACTTTGACAATGAATTATACTTTTAGACTAGGTATTTTTATATTAAATCTTATATTACTTAAAACATAATATTAAATATTAATGACTGTTTCTTTCTTTTCTCACATATAACTTTATTTATATTATTTAATCGAATTTTATATTAAGTATATTTATTGCCGATTTAATAATGGAATTGCATTTTATTTATTATATATTTTTAATATTTTTTTATTATTATTATTTTTTATTTTATTCTGAAGACCACAGTTTAGGGCAATTTAGTGTCATTAGCTTTTTACTAAAACTTGTACATTTGTAGGCAACCAAGCAATCAAGCAAACTTGATTGTAATATTGGAGTCCTGTCCACCCTAGAACGGGCTAGTCCCAGTTGGGTGACAGAAATAAATAAGCAAAAGGTTAAGGTTTTGCCATTCGGTTCCTGTTATTTTTGTAAGCTAATCAATGTTTTATAGTAATTAATTCTTAAAAAAATAAAAATAAATTTATGACTACAACTTTTTTTATTTGTTGAGTGGGGCTTTTCTAAGATCTTTATGAGCCTTGTAACACTGCGACCATTGCTGATTGTGTTCGCCACCTACTATAGTTCCGCTCGGTTCCGCTCGGCGCGCGCGCTTTCGAACTCTTTTTTTACCATCGAAAGCATTTTGTCTCTTTCATGCGTATGGCAGATCGGTACAGAATTAAATTCTCTCTGTTAGCATTCGCAGCAGCAACTGCGCAGTCCATGTAACATATTATTACGGACCGCTGCAAATTGAACGCCCGCCTTCCCGAAACGTCAAAATCCGCGGAGCGTGTGTTTCGTTTTCGGATACGTTTTTCGTTTAGTTTTCGGTGTTAATTTGAACGAATCGTAAGTAAAACCATTTCTACAACATCATATAGTCCCCCTAAACTGATTAGATGTACCATTTATCGTGTATATAAAGTATTTCGGGTCTTTGAATGTCGCATCGCAAATGCCAAAGTCGGCCATTGTTTTTTCACTTCTTTGACGTTCTCATATTTATTCATAATTATCTAATTGTTTTACAAAATGATATTTCAATATTCTATATTCGAAATTTCAATGCAATCATTGTGCAGTTGTTCTTTTTATGATTGGTGTAGTAGTTTCGTAGTTATAGTCCTTGAAGTCGAGCGCCGTCGATGTCGCCGAAAATCCTGCAAGTGACAGATGCATCCATGAAAATACCCATTTACTCCAAGGGTTAGGTTCCCTAGGGGGTAATATGGGTAATTAGCCATATTTATTATGATAACTCAGAAACGGCTCACAATTGAGATCAGTCGTCCTAGTAATAAATGTTCTACATAAAGAGATCCATTGTTATATGGTTTACAGCTATGGGAAAAGTGGGCCCAAAATGCCCATTCTCTTTTACATTATTTTTATAAAATCGGTTGTGTCACCCCAAGACTTTCCCGGCAAGTAGCCAAGGTCTGATTTCATCTGAATATTAATTTCATAAGTAAAATCGATGAGCGCCCTCTCTCGGCCGGCAGACGAACACGGTTGGGTTCCGTGGCAACCGCCTAGGGCAGCGCGGCACGAGGAAAAGTCAGTATATTATCCAGGAGGGCGAAAATTTATAAACCTGCCAAAAATTAAAACTACCCGGCCTTTTGCACAGTAAACCCTGCCTTAAACGCCTAATATTGCTAATCTTATTATCGGTACCTATGATACAATTGCGATCGTAATTCAGACTGTTATATACCACCTTGATCAAAAAGTATCAGGAATCACCACCGTGTGGCGCTCCCAGTCTGCCGATTTCAATTCTCTTTCTTTGTTAAGTTGGCACGTCTGTCCGTGACATCTGGTAACATTTTCAACACGATAGCTTGACATTTGTAAAAGTTACGGCGTCTACAGTGTATCTGCCTTTTAGTGTGTCGGCGATTTTTTACGATTTTAAAAATGGAATTGCATTGAATTTTGTGTGAAAAATGGATTCAACGGTGAGAAGACCGCGAAAATGTTGAAAGAGTATTTCGGCAGCAATACTCTTTCGGAAACAAACGTTTATGTGTGGCACAAACGCTTCAGAACTGGTCGTGAGTCCGTCGAAGATGACGATCGCAGTGGCAGGCCATCAACATCGAAAATTGAAGAAAACATTGAAAAATTGAAAGAGATGTTGACCAAAAACTGCAAATTGACCATCAGAGAGATGACAGAGGAGTTGAACATCGCATATGGATCCACTCAAGATATTGTGGTTAATGATTTGGGCCTCAGACGTGTCGCTGCAAAGCTGGTTCCGATAGACCTGAATTTCATGCATAAAAGGGACCACAGCGTTGACGTCGCAAAAGACATGATTTTCAAGGCTAAATCCGACCCAGCATTCATCAAACGGATAATTACTGGAGACGAGACGAGATTTATGAGTATGACACGAAATCCAGACATCAAGCGAGTGAATGGCGTGCATCGAATGAGCCGCGACCGAAAAAAACACATCCTTTTCAGCCAAAAAAGAAGGTGATTCTCACAGTTTTCATGGATTACAAGGGTGTTGTGAATCATAATTTCTTTCCAGAGGGCCAGACCGTCAACAAGGAGTATTATTTGGGCGTTATGAGACGTTTACGTGAAGCAATTTGCAAAAAAGACCAGATTTGTGGGCAAACAACTCGTGGATTTTGCACCACGATGATGCACCATCGCACGATTCCATCATTATCCGTGACTTTCTGGCCAAAAACAACACAAATACCATTCAACAGCCGCCGAATTCGCCCGGTTTGGCTCTCTGCGACTTTTTCCTATTCGGTCGACTCAAGAAACCGCTCCGCGGAACGCGTTACAGCACCCGAGATGAGGTCATGGAAAAATCGCCGACCGCTCTGATGGCCATACCGAAAATTGAGTACCAGACATGTTTCGAGGATTGGATCAAGAGCTGGCATAAGTGCTTTGCAGTCGATGGGGAGTATTTTGAATGGGACAATATCAATTTTGATGAATGAATTTGATTTTCGATTTCCTAAATAAATTCCTGATACTTTTTGATAAAGGTGGTATATCACTTTGCTTGGTGTGTACATACCTGTGCGTTTTGTGCAGCTCACAGACTTTATCCTCCAATTCGGGTGTCTGATCGGGTGCCAATCGGAATTCTTTTAAGTAATTACTACCTTCCCCCATTGTGTCCGAATCATAGTCACCCAATTCCGATTGTACCTAAAAAGAAACATTCATTCATAAATTAATTCAATATATTCATAAATACATAAGCAAAATATACAATTCCTAATTTTGAAATGGGAGGGTCATTATGAAAGTAAATTATCTGACATTATTTGATTTGACAAGCCGCAGAGTTCTCCCCCCTCCCCCTCCTCCTCCGCCGCATCATGGACCTTCCCATTTCTTCGCATCAGTCTGACGCTAACAGCGAGCCGCAACTGTCGTTTACTTTAAAATGGGTGGAAAAATTAAGAGCAAGTGAGGTTGATTGATAATATGATTTTTGATTGCTAAAAATAAGCCCCCCCCCCTCCTATCGAAACTTATAGATAACTGACGTTTATGTTAATACTAGCTGCGCCCTGCGTTTTCACCCGCGTGGTGATGGAAAATTGTGATAATGATGATAGAAAACTACATATCTTTATAAATTATAGCCTATGTGTTATTCTGATGTGTAAGCTATATTATTGGAAAGTTTCATTAAAATCCATTCAATAGTTTTTGCGTGAAAGAGTAACAAACATCCATACATACAGTCTTACAAACTTTCGCGTTTATAATAGTAGTAGGATGATGAAATAATCTTCTGGATATTGTTGACCAGAGGCATTGTGCTCCTTCATGGTAACCCATCGCCGCATGCTGCCGCGTTGACGATCAACTTGCTTCAGCAGTTTAAAGTGAAAATTTTTGGACATCTTTCTTATAGCACGGAAATGGCTCCAATGATTAACATCTTTTTCCTAAATTGAAAGAATTTTTATCCGAGAACCACTATAGAAGTGACAACGAACTGAAAGAGGACGTTAATGACTGGTTCAAAAACGTGGCGGCAACTTAGGATGCAGAAGACACAGAAAAGCTGGTGATATGCTCTGACAATAGATAGATACAAACGGAGCTGCCACGGAATTTACCGACCGGAACCGGGCCCATCATAATATTATTATTAGTATACTTCTGGGGGGTGAGCGGTGGACTCTGGACTAGCGACCGGCTGTGGTAGGTTTAGGACAGCTTTCTTACCACATGTGAGCATTCACATTACCACCCATTCAATCCCCTTTCAAAGCTATACAGTTTGAGATGCTGAAATTGTGGCTTTTGATTTTTCTACGAAGGAGGTGATTATTTTCCTAGAGATACCAAGATCTTTGAAGAGGTTAAACAGAGATTTGGCTGGCAGGCCACAAGCGCCAACTTCCACCCCGTGAAGGTGAACAGTGAAGCCGTTTCAGGTGACGGCATTTGCGAGATCATGGTATTTATTTAGTTTGTACTCGTGGTCTTTAGGGATATTTGATTCCCATAGAACAGTTAATTCTAACATTAGGGCAATCTTCCAAGATAGGGAGTAAAGGGTTATATCTGGACGGAGAAATTTATACCGCTTAGAGACCGAATCGACCTTCAGAATCTAATTTGAAACTATCTCGATTATTGAGAAAGGTTTGGTAGCAAAATGTTTTTCTTCAAAAAGAAATCCGGTAGTAAAGGCGCGAGGAAGCTTGCTGGGTGGCACTTCATAGTGCCTCGCGGTTAGGTGTTGAACTATTACAGACTGTTAGCGTAGTTCGACTGTGGCTTGTGTTAGACCTCAAAAGTTTAAGTTGACACCATGGGAGACAGGATGGTCAGTGTTGTTATTACTCCAGAGGGTGGTAGGTTCACCAACTAGAGCTGTCAACTACAACAGGCGAACCCGTCACCTCAGGAAGTTTTAACGATATTAGATCGTCCTGTCTCCCGTGAGGTGAGCGTAGTAAGATGAAAACAATCCACTGTCTAGTTACGCCAGCCGCCCACAGGGGAAACTGACCAGGGCCAGAGTCCTACCCAGGTTCGCACCTCGTGCGTGGAGGCCGTCGAATGGGTGTTGACCCGTGAGTGTGACCGACCCTGAACAGAATAGGTCTTCGTGGCCAACCCGGCATGGGCCCATTAGCTCTCATTAGCTCCCAGGTACTATGACAGGCCACTGTCCCCTAAACAAACACCTGTTTACCATAGGTGTGGCAGACAGCCCTCTATGCAGAGGATGCATGGAGGAAGAAGAAACGCCACAGCATGTGCTCATGGAATGCAGGAGCGTGGCAGAGCAACGGGCAAGAATACTACAAACTCCAGCATCTGTCCCGGAGGCCTGTAGCAACCCAAACAGGCTGTTAATCTTCTGGGACAGCCTGGGTTGGCTGGAGTAACATAAATAGAAACATGAGCCACGCACAACGGCCCAATCAAGAGGCCAAGTGCAGGAAACAGCCCAGGAAAACTAACTAACTAGTTAGTTAGTTAGTTAGTTAGTTGTACTGGGCGTTCCTCCGCAAGTCGACATCCAGTGTGCCTATTTTGCGTGTAACGGGGGTAGCGCTATTCCACCCACCCCAGCTCCTCGACGAAAGCCAACAGGGCTTTCAGGTTTCCTGCTGCCTCACGCAGGGTGCCTGGAGTCCCAAGGTGTTTTGTCCTGTATACTTCTACCTGTTTACAATCTAGCAGAATGTGTTTTGTGGTTTCTTCCGCCTCCATGCATGCTCTGCACATAGGGCTATTCGTCCCGCCCATGTTGAAGAGGTGTTTGTTTAGTGTGTTGTGTCCTGTTATCAGTCCCACTAGTTTGCGTAGTTGGGGCCTTTTTGTCCTTAGAAGTGTTTTGGTAAGTTTGTGGTTGTATTCCACTACTATTTCTTTGGTTTGTCTGCAGGTGTCTATCTCTTTCCAGTGTGTTTGATGTAGTTGTTTGTAGTGGTTGTCAAGTTGGTTGTTTATGTGCGAGTAGGGTAGGGGCACGATAGGTTCGGGTCCGTATGCCGGTGTGTCTGAGCCCTTACGGGCTAGTTCATCCGCAGCATCGTTTCCTCTTGAGTTACTGTGTCCCTTGATCCATTTCAGTGTCACCTTATTGCCTTTTCCGCATACCTCGAGGAGGCTTTGGTGGCATTCGTATATGAGCCCAGATGTAAATCTATCGCTTCCCAGTGCCTGTAGCACTGACCTGCTGTCCGATAGAATACATATGTTTTCGTGTTTTAGCTGCCGCTGTTTCACTGCGTTGCAAGCTTCTATTGCTACTAACTAACTAACTAACTACTCGCATTAACTTGAAGAAATAAAATAATACTCACAAGGTAACTTCCTAGCAGGGCATGTGTGACGAAGGAGCAGGGTAGCCTCTCGGAGAGTAAATCCCTGCGGATTTGAAGACATAGTTGGTAGCGTGTGATCTCCTCCTTCAGTTGTGATGGTTCTGGTGGGTAGAACTTCACACTGAATTTCAACTGCCATGGTTCACCTACGGATGATAAAACAATAAAGTTAGAAACTTCCTTTATAGTGCAATCACTAGGGACACAAAGGCCTTTGCATTATAACCCTTCAAAAGTCAGCCATTCTAATGCAAAATTCACCTACTTATTTTTTGGTTCATTTTGTTGGACCTTTTTAAAGATTTTGGTCTCTCCGGGAAAATAATCAACTCCTTCCTAGAAAAATTATCTAAAACTGCGATTTCCGCATCTCAAATTCTATGGCTTCAAAAGGGGATTGAATGGGCGATAAGGTGGACACTCACATGTGGCAAGACAGCTGTCCAAACCTACCACAGCCGCTCGTCAGTCCGGAATCCACAGCACACCCCTCAGTAGTATAATAATAGTATATGATGGGCCAGAATTCGGTCGGTGAATTCCATGGCAGCTCCGTTTGTATTTTTTTATTTTATTTATAACTAGCTGACCCGAACAGTCAATGAATGTCTACACATTGGCTGAGCTTAATTTATGATTTTATGAAAGTAATACAATGAATACAAAATAAATATTACGTTCACTACTTTATTAAGATAATAACACAAAAAGAAATATAAAAGTACAAAAATTAGGTATATCAATTGCGTGTCAGTCAGGGTTGGCTTGATTTTCCCCAACCCAAAAAAACCCACTGGGTTAAATTGGGTAAAACCCACCTGAAAAAACCCGAGGGTTTTTGACGAATGTGGGTTTTTGAAAAAATACTTATTGACATTGATGATACTGACACTGAGCGAGACGATCCAGCAGTAGAACCCTCTGTTGAATGTGATGATATTGAAACAAATTCTTGAAGTAGAAATTCATCGGAATCCAAATCATCGTGCTGGTAACCCCGACGCCGGTTCACGTCCCCATCCCGTTCCCTAACTAAACACTTGTTCATGTGCGCTCGTATACGTTCAATTTTTCCACTTATTCCTATTTTACAGTATTTACACTGCACTCTTCTATTATCTATTTTAATAACTTCTGTCCATTCTGCCCCTTCCTTTCTACCACTTCCGACTACTTTTGGCATGATTTATAAGATAACTTATGGATAATATTGTTACGTGGATAGACAGCAGAAGATGCAAAAACACGGTAAAACACTCAATTCGATTTATTACAAAACTATTACAATTCTCTTCAAGCGACAAAGACACACTTCAATATACACTATTTAGTTCTAAAATCGTTTGCACTACTACTCAATACTTTCGCGCCGAAACAGCGCCACTAGCGGTTGTTAGTGTTAACTCTTATCTTGATGTGAAAATAAAGGGGATCTCCCGGACAACTGACAATAACGATTTTCGATGGAATTCCCTTCATGGTATTGTTACAACTTTATTCAGTAGTAAATAGATTCGGATTGGAAGAAAAAAATGCAATAAAATGATAGTAAAATAAAATTAAATGTAAAATTAAAATATTTTCATTTAAAATTCTCATTAACTCCGAAAAAACCCGAAATTCTTCGAAAAAGCCCGAAAATCCCAGAAATAACCCAGTGAGCAGATATTTTTTAATAAAACCCGGGTTTTTGCCAACCCTGGTGTCAGCAAGACATGATGGAATTAAACTATTTATATGTAGTACAGCATGGGATGCACTCGGTTTAATTCTCATCATTGAAGCACCTTGTGATATACAACATTTTTTATTTTATTATGAGGCGCAAGAACAAATAAAGCGGATGATTTGCCGACACGTGAACATGCCACGTACAACTGTCCATGAGAAAAACACAGATTTACATTCTGTACGGGAAAATGTTTTTTCTTTTATTGTAATTTTTCGTTAACTTTCCAATTTTCGTTTTTAATAGTTATTCTGCTATTCGGGACGGAGACAAATACTACAAATCAAAAACCACGAAAATTGGTCAAGCCGTTCTCGAGTTATAAGTGTTCGAACAAACCCGACTTTGTTTTATATATATATAGATTACTAACAAAATCATTAATTTATGATTTCTCTCTTGTTACCTAATAATTTATCATTTTAGTCATGTATTTTATATATTTATGTAATAAATACTTCATTCACAGTAGCTAATTTTACTAAACAATACATCGTTTTCTCCCAAATATGAATGAAAAATTGTTTTTGACTTATTGGGCTGTTATTTTATATTGATTATTTATTTATACGCTAACCTCGATAAATATTTTATTACTAAATAAAATTCTTGTAAACTTTACAACAAAATAATATTTATAATAGAAACGTGAAAAGCTCAATTTTTAACTCACGACGGCATGTTTTGAACCCTCGAAAATTTGTTTGTAGTGGGGTGTTAGTGCACGCATACTAATATAAAACGGTGGCTGATTCAATGACAGGCAATTTTAACAGCAGTGAAGAGAGAATTAGAGCTGATAATTGCATAAATACAGAGATAGCCCGCTGGAAAATGTCACAGCAGAAAAACCACCAAATGGTGGTAATGGCATCCCAGAAGTTAAGACCATAATTCAAAGACTGTTATTGCCTATAACAGACTATGCTGATGTTTGCTACCTTGACATCACCGAAGCTATCCTCGACAAGTTGAAGCGGTTGCAAAGTATGTGCATTATCTATAATGCCAGAAAATTTGATTACGTCTGAGTACTGAAGCGAACTACGTTGGCTTTGAATACGTTAATGTAGAAACCTTGTACCACCAAAGGAAGATATGTCGTCCGGCTACTGAGGCGAGGGCAGTTCTGAGAAATTCGGCACCCCTCTTAATATCACATTACATGGCTGGTGCATTCATATACAGGGATGTGTGTTGGCATGGAATACTGGCGATCGTCCCATTGGGAGTAGTATTTAATTGTGTTATTGTTTAATTAGAGCATTGTATGTAAACGCATAGTAGAGTAATAAGAGGAAATAAACCTTATGGTTATTTCACAAGTTTTTTAATTAAGTTAGAATATTGCTAGATTGTTAAGATTAGATTTGCGATATGCCAAAATAATGTACTGTAACGTACGATATGTATAATGTAGTACAGAGCATCTCTATAAACGCTGTCGACTCGGAGGGCGCTCTGTGAAGTATTTTTAGTCTGCATTTTAACGGCCCGAGCGAAGGGCACGTGTTTAGTACACTGCATTTGGCGGCGTTTTACCAGCGTACGCTCGCAGTTTTGGAATAAACCTCTAAAAAGAAAAGTGCTTGGTTTTAATGCGAGGAAGAGGTATACTGCAGACCGGAAAGTGTCGCCTTGGTCGCGTAGCAACGATCCTGCGAAACAAAGAATTGCTAAGGTGGGCGACGAACTCGAGACCGTCTTCAGGGTGTAAGGTGAAGCGGAACTTCGCGCTACAAACCTGCATATTCCTTTTTTTTCTTTATAACATCCTCAACAATCCTACCGCTTCCTCCTTTACCGAAAAAAAAACACTCATTTAGGAAGTCATTGTCTTCTACTCCGATCCAGTCAGAATAATAAAATTGTGATTCCTACTCATAATTCTTCTTTTTATATATGTTCCTTCACCGCTCATGCAGCTAAACTACAGATCTAGCTCTCGTCCAATATCAGAAACGCATCAACAGTTTACAATATTTAAGCGTCTGAAAAAGCTTTTCTATTCCCTAAATTCCCAGTTATCCCACGTCTCATCCCATCCTCTCATGTCCTCTGCTCCTTGCGGATATTCTCTAAAACATACATGCAACTAACCACAAAGTGGGTAGTTACAAAAGATCTTATAGATCCAGGTGACACCGAGGGCTGGATACAAGCCCCCCGCTCCTTTTACTACTAACATGTTAATCAGTTCCCCGGATGAAGAATAATTGCTTCTTCTGTTCGCTTTGAGTAAAGTAAAACATAGAAGTAGATGGGTTATTCTCACAGGATATTCTTTGGCAACTAAACTCTTTCACTTCCACGAAGGTGGCCTGTAAGAGATTGCAATTTAAGCATTAAGTCTGACTGTTGTAGGTTTTGTTGTAAAATTGAAATAAATAATTTATTTTTATTAAGTATTGAGTTATTTGTTTATTTTGCTCCACTGGCAACTAAACTCTTTCACTTCCGATAAGGTGGGCTGTAAGAGATTGTAATGTAAGTGTGAGGGACCACCCCTCACAAGACTCCAAATTATTCGATGTGAGGTGGCGGTGTCAACTTACGAGTTATCTCCGTATTTAAAGGCGGTTTTGATAAAGCAGAAGATATTTATTGATTGAATCGATTGAATATTGCCAGTTATATCGCTTGCCGAAGTAGCGAGTGCCCTGATTACTTTATCGAGACGCGAGGGTTGCGCGACGGAGGTTATGTGGGAATAGTGGATGAGGATTGTGCGTGTGCTCCTAGTATCTTGTACTGGGCACAGCTCGAGTCTGTGGGATTACAGACTGATGCTTCGAGACTCAGGGAGAAATGAGGAAAGGAAACCAAGGAGCCGGATTCGTTGACCTAACTCTAGAGAGTGGCGAATGCCGTCGCAACCTTGGAGGTAGGTGATCACTCGGGGAATGATATGTGACCGAGAAGCCGGGACACCGAAGTGTGCCGTCGATATCTGGAGACATGACCACTCGAGGAATGATAATTTGGTTGCTTTTTCGCCGGTTTATATAGGCCGTGAAATGATGCAATCCAAAAATATTCCGAGTAAAAGTATTGTTTCATCGTGCTGATTCAGAGCTGCACGAGTCGAAATAATGGCTGAATTGTGTCTGTGGCTTTCACTGGAAATCGATGCATTTGTTGATCGCATGTAATGGACTTAAGGTCCGTTACAAGTCATTTGTTTATTTTACTCCACTGGCAACTAAACTCTTTCACTTCCACAAAGCTTAGCTGTAAGAGATTGTAATTTAAGCATTAAGTCTGACTGTTTTAGGTTTTGTTGTTGCAAAATTGCAATAAATAATTTATTTTTATTAGGTATTAAGTTATTTGTATATTTTGTTCCACTAGTAACTAAACTATTTCACTTCCACGAAGGTTGGCTGTAACAGATTGTAATTTAAGCATTAAGTCTGACTGTTGTAGGTTTTGCAGTAAAATTTAATTTTTATTAGGTATTAGATTATTTGTTTATTTTGCTCTACTGGCACATAAACTCTTTCACTTTCACGAAGGTTGGCTGTAAGAGATTGTAATTATAAAATTAAATTTGTTTTAAAATATGCAATATACAATTTCTATATCTTTATCTATTTATAACAGAAAAAGGGCCAATTAGGCAGTTTTTATACTCACTTCTAAAGAATTTGGAGATTCTTTTGTCGAGGTCCAGCCAGCACCGAGGGTCGCCTTTCTCTTCATAAAGAAGGCCAAAGTAGTCCCTCTCCACAATGTTGAGGGCCTCGCATATCCTTACCAGCAAGTCTGATCCTTTCGCTTTTCTCTGCAATAACAACACAAAAATAATTAAATACAATAGTCACTTTTCAATTTATATTCGAACATAAAACCTGTGCCCTACAGCATTTATTTTTGGGATGGTTGAGTAAAACTCACTAAGCGTAAGAAGAGATTGGCTGGCAATCGGCCACATATAAAGGGATTTTTCCAGAAAGGGCTGGTTGATCTTGAGAGTCTGTGGCGGCCATGTTGTTTTGGAGGCGTCTGTCACGTCTGTTCTTTATTATTCAGTCACTGATGGCTAATCACAAAACCTTGTACACATTTTCTTGTGGGGTTTTCTAAAGTTGCAGGTCCTCGCCGATAAGCCACTATCGACCGATTCCTCAAAGTCTGGAGACATATGTTTCCTAAGAAGCAACGGTAGCTGTGGATCTGTCGTATCCTTAAACACGATCCGTTGGTCACCCGTTCCCGACCAAGATTGATGGGCAAAAAACGCCACAGATCCGCGACAAATGTGTTCTGAATTCTTCCGATGACCCCAAACATATTCTTCGGATGACCTTTTCCGAGAGTATAGTGTTGAATGTGAGAAAAATGTTTGTGCTGGACAGAAAAAAGCCAGCAATCTCGTGTAACAAGAAGATCTAAATAAACAAATTTTGCAATACCACTCAGGAGATCCGCTTTTGGCCAATCCAGTTTCTCTTATCTTGCCCCTAAATTTTATAATTGCCTACCACGTAACATTAAAGACATTAAAATATCATATAAATTTAAAAATAGTTTGAGTTCCAACCTCTTAAATTGTGCAAATGCAGATATAGTACACCTATTAAATAATTGAATCCTTAATAATAAAAACATAATAGTATAAGTAGTAATATAAATTGATGATTTCTATACGTAATTTTATTTTAATTTTAGTGAATTTATTTAGTATATTATTAATACATATGAATACTTATTAATACATATATAAATATACATTAATTTTTATCATGTTTTAAAATAAAATAATATTGAGAATTTTCATATTTTCTTATGAATTTTTATTAGGTAATTAAGATATTTCTGTTACATTAAGTATGATTTTGTTTATTGATATAAATATTATATTATAGATTCCTTAGGATAATTAAAATAAATTGTCTGCCTTGGAACAGGCGGCAACCTAGTTAGGTTAAGACTTTTGTATATTGAATGTACTCATAATTTGAAATCAATAAATAATTTGAAATAATTTGAAAATTACCGCTAAGAATTCTTAGTGGTAATTTCACATTCTTAGAATTTTAAATAACGGTAAAAATTCACTAGAATTTGAAATAAAGGTAAGAATTCATGTGACCAGACTGAAGGATGGAGAAATCTGTCCAAATCTGGTATAGTCTGCGCGCAAGTACTAATCACCGCCTGAGCGGCACCTCACCTCGTCTCTCACTCCCGTCTCACCCCTGTCGCACCTCAGGCGGTGACTAGCACTTGGGCGCGAGGAAGGCTCGCAGTGAGGTGTCGGACCCTTACAGGCTGTTAGCACAGTTCGACCGTGGATTCTGTTTGTTCTCAAAGTCTTTTTCGTTGACTCCCCATGGTAGACAGAATGGCAAGTGTCGTTATAACTCCTCGGGGTGGCGGGTTCGCCTGTAGCAATTGACTCTCCTTAATGTTAGTACGTGGCACGCATGGCAAAAAAGAAGAAGATATTGATCTATAGACAAAATATAGATCTTCTGGAGAAGGCCCAGCGAAGAGCTAATAAATTACCTATTAACTTAAAACTACTAACATACGAGGAAAGATTGGCGGGTCTCGGTTTCACCACTCTGGAGCAACGCAGCGCACAGGGTGACAATCGAGATATGGAGATACTCTTCAGATGATCTCTAAAGAGAATATAACGTGCTAGATGTACCACAACTATACGTGAAAGCAGAGCTCTGTGAGTATCAAACTAATTTAGATACCGCAATAAGAACTCAGCAAACAATCTGCACGCGGCAATCTCGAACTATACATTTCGACGTCCCTCGAATGCAGACCACTTTTGGGCAGAAGCATTTTGTGTACATAGCCCCCAGGATCTTTAACCCTTGGAGTAAATGGGTATTTTCATGGATGCATCTGTCTCTTTTGCATTTTGACTCTGTCGATTTTCGGCGACATCGACTTAAAGTACTATAACTACGAAACTACTACACCAATCATAAAAAGAACAACTGCACAATGATTGCATTGAAATTTCGAATATAGAATATTGAAATATCATTTTGTAAAACAATTAGATAATTATGAATTAAATATGAGAACGTCAAAGAAGTGAAAAAAACGCGGAACCAGATCTGGTCGTATCATACTCAACGGATAATTGTTTCACAACCAGATTTGGTCGTATCATACTCAACGGGTTAATATGCTAGATGAAGATTTAAAAATGTATGTGCCTAAGTCTTCTTCTTCTTTTAAAGCCAAAATTGATTCCTGGCTAAAACATGACGCCCGGCAAAATATCCACAAATTAATACACCAAGACAGTTTCCCATCATTAAATCTTATCCCTGACAATTATTATTATTATTATTATTTTCGTTGACTTTTTTTTTATTATTACTATTACTTATTCATTAATTTTGATGACTATTGTTTGATATTATATGACATTTTATTTTATTTTTATTTTATTAACATGATTATTTATTTTCTGTGTGTTATTTCCTCTTGTGATCATTAGTTAGTGATTATTAGTTACAATTTGTAATGGTGACGGGAATATATATATAGTTCTTTTCCTTTTTATTCAAATTGCCGAATATATTATGTGATCTAAAAACTAGAGAGCTAGTTGCCCTGGAACAAGTCCTGGCACTTAGTTGGGCAGCAGCAGTACATAAATGCTAATGCTCATATCGGCCGTGTTCAATTTTAATTTTAATTTTAATAATATATTTTATTAATTGATATGATTATTAGTGATACTTATGCATTGTTAATGAATTGTTAAATTAATTAAATAAATAAATAAATAAATATAACATCCTGACTGCATCGTATGTCGTTATTGGGTTGCAGACTATCTATACCATGAACACCAGCACACATCTGCGTGGGCATCATCTGGAACTCCAGCGTGAATCATTCCATTAAAATACCAGGAAACATTCACTCAGCAGTGGAGTGGTAAACGAATGGAATGCTCTCCCTAGTGATTTGATCAGTGCTGAAAGTGTCAATGCTTAAAAAATTAACTGAACTTTTTCCACAAAAGCTGTAATGCAAGCACGGACTCAGGCTTATCAGCTTTAAAGCCCGGCCCAAACAGAACCCGGGTTACCCATGCGAGCTAGCCTGCATGCCTGTCGCGGTCTCTGTATCGTATGATATACCGCGGCGGGCTAGTTCAGCTCGCGGCAGGTTGTCAATGTTTACAAAATGCACGAGGGCAGTCAGAAACGGCTGATGAAAATAACGAAAATACTGATCAGTTCATACATCTTGTGCGTGTGTACATGTTTCTTTATGACCGTAAACATTCAGACTACAAAAATGTAGTGAAAAAAACTAATCGGTGAAATTGTCCAAATTGCTCTCTTTTTACACGACAGCCCAACAAAAAAGGAGTGATAAATAAAATAAAATACAAACGGAGCTGCCATGGAATTCACCGACCGAAGTCGGGCCCATCATATAGTATTATTACACTTCTGGGGGGTGAGCAGTGGATTCCGGAGTAACGACCGGCTGTGGTAGGTTTAGGACAGCTGTCTTACCACATTTGAGCGTTCACCTTGAGGAGTTGATTATTTTCCTGGAGAGGCCAAGATCTTTAAAAAGGTGAAACAGAGATTTAGCTGGCAGGCTACGAGCGCCAACTTCCACCGCGTGAAGGTGAACAGTGAAGCCGTTCCGGGTGACTGCATTTGCAAGATCATGGTATCTATTTAATTTGTACTCGTGGTCTTTTGGAATATTTGATTCCCATGGAACAGTTAATTCTACGATAAGGGCCATCTTCCGAGATAGAGAATAAAGAGTTATATCTGGACGCAGGACTGTGCATCCGAGACTTTCAGAGAATTTATTTAGAGCCATCCCGCACAAACTGTATTGGGGGTTTGGAGGGTACTGTCAAACCCTTGTTGGCACGAGCCACTGAGAGGCTAATTACCTCGCGAATAACAGCAAGTACTTTGTCGTGGCGGTAAGTGTACCGTACTTGATCTAAGGCCACCTTGCAGCCAGCTAGAATATGCCTGGCTGTGCGAGGGGTATTGCTACAAAGGGGGCATGAACTATCCTCGGCAAAGCTCCAACAAGCGAGGTTACTGGGGTCTGGATTCATCTGTTCGGGGTTCATCTACGTAAGTATGTTTTCTGTTTCTTTATTCCACCATACCTTCTAAACGCTTGAACCGGTTTAGAAGTGTGTGGTATTGTTAGAATTGTTATGTTATCCCGGGTGTCATAGGGTATCTTAACTGTCCAAATATTGAGTAAGTAATTGTCTAAATGTCCAAATGTCAATAAATTAACATAGATATATTGTGATTAGTGTCAAATGAAAGGTCTGCTTGAGTAAATTCCGGAAATATACATGTATATAAATGGAAAAATACATACACCACAAATATTTCATATAAAAACTAATAAAAATAGTTATAAAAATAACTTATAAAGTTCGCTTTCTGTAATAGCAGTCGTGCTTTTTATTCTTTTTAATATATTTATTTATTTTATTTATTTCATGAACCCATCTACTTCTACGTTTTCCTTTACTCAAAGCGAACAGAAGAAGCAGTTATTCTTCATCCGGGGAACTGCTTAACATGTTAGTAGTAAAAGGAGCGGGGGGCTTGTATCCAGCCCTCGGTGTCACCTAGATCTATAAGATCTTTTGTAACTACCCACTTTGTGGTTAGGTCAGTGGTCTGCTAGAAGCCCGGTACCATTTACCAGTCCATACAGATCACTGACCTTCAGGTTTAAAAGTTAATGTCCATTGTGCATAATAATATGATACACATGGTACAAGTAATTGTTACATATACACAAAGTTATTAGAGAAAGGGATAAAGCCGTAATCATAAAAATAATAACAATATTAATAATAAAAGTTATCAGCATAATATCATTATAATATTCAATGATAATAATCCCTGTTGTGGGGGCTTCAGTCGAAGATCAACGATGTGGTGTTATCCGGCTCGAAGACCGACGATGTGGGGGTTTCAGCTCGTAGCCGACGATATGATGGAATCCGGCTTTTTCAGATTCCTATCTCACCGCGCCTGTCCCCACACATAATTTCCAGTCACGGTGTTAATGGCCTACATACAGATTTAACCCACCGGGTTGTAAGGCCAGCGGTGACGTCGGGCGGCGTTGTCGAAATCCTCTTCTTCGAGCAGTCGGTTGAAGGTTCACTCGGTGCTGTTCTGCAGTCGGGTGGTCGTCTCTCCAGTCGGTGCTTCAAAGGTTCGGGTCGCTTGTAAACGTCGCTCGGGTCGTGTTGAATCTGCTGTAGGTTGTATCTCCTAGGATATGCACTCGAGGTTTTGGATAATAAAAAATACTATTCTTTGATGATTATAAAAAGGCTTTTAACCCTTGGAGTAAATGGGTATTTTCATGGATGCATCTGTCTCTTTTGCAGGATTTTCGGCGACATCGACCTTAAAGTACTATAACTACGAAACTACTACACCAATCATAAAAAGAACAACTGCACAATGATTGCATTGAAATTTCGAATATAGAATATTGAAATATCATTTTGTAAAACAATTAGATAATTATGAATAAATATGAGAACGTCAAAGAAGTGAAAAAAACGCGGAACCAGATCTGGTCGTATCATACTCAACGGATAATTGTTTCAGAACCAGATTTGGTCGTATCATACTCAACGGGTTAAGCAATTAAGTGTTTATTTCCTTTTTTAAAATGTAATTACTTCACTATATATGATTTTACACTAATTTAGGAAATAGTTATTAGACTCGTATATTATCGGGTCTTTATACGGTTTTTAGGATATTTTCTGTGAAATACCCGAGAACTTCTTTGATACACTCAACTCGTCGGACATATGATTGACACAAATACATAAGAAAATTACAAGAGAAATCACAAATAAAAATAATGTTCACAAATAATATTTCTTACACAAATTCGTCCGACGGTTGATGCACTTTTTACTTGATGACACTCGAAGACGTGAGATGAAACTCTACGGAGAAGATCTAATGCAAAGCAAGTTCGAAGAAAGTTCGATGAAGTTCGATGAAGTTCTGCCGATATCGGCGGGCGGCCTCGCTTATATAGGTCTGGCCGCTGCGGCCGGGCCGAGTGGTGGGGGTTTTTGTACCCCGTACGCGCGCGGTCGCCGGCCGACGGATGGTTGTATGCCGTTTGTATAAAGCTAAGATAATATAATATTGCATACTATTTTCCTAAAGTTAAGATTATACATAAGAACTTAAACTTTAACTTATATTATCTTATGATTATTTTACACATATATTTTAATAATCATGTCTTATAGTTATGTCCTATTTATGTTAAATTTAAATAATTTCGCAAGTTACTGGCGAAATTGGCGATATTGGCGATTTAGTTCGGACTTACACTAAAAATTAAATTAAATTATTCTAAACATTAAGACATTTTTATGGCAGCAATTTTCTGGATATCTAGTAATTCAATATCTAAGCTGGCGCTTTCAAAATATGAGTCATCTGTTGGTACCTGCCTGGCTCGAGGGTGTTTACGATTTCTCGAGGGTTGGGTTGATTTTATTGTCGGCGACGGGATGGCTTAATCCTTTTTTAGGCGGTGCATATCGGGTAAGTTTTATTGCCCCGTTTAATGCACGTGCCGGGTTATTTCCGACGTTTGCTTTGTTCCCGCGCGAGGGTTGTTTTTGTGTTGACCTATTATTTCGAAATTTTAGCGTTTCGCTTGTAAAGATTTCCACTTTTGGTTTGAAATATCCATTAGCCCCGCTTTTAGTGAAGCTAATCCGGGTATACCGATATTGTTTGCATAGTGCATTTACTGCCATAAATAATATATTTTGGTTGGGGATTTTGATGCCCTCGGAATTTTAGGCATGGCGACACAATATTGTTGTGATGTTTATCATCATCATGCCTGCCCGAGACTTCATCTTTTCTTCCCGCAACACCTGTCTTTATTATTAATCTATGGAATAGTCAACTTAAATTAAAGTCAAAATCAACAGGGACGTAATCATAATCAATGAAAAAACACCAAATATCTACATATAAAAGGGGCCGTCCACATATTACGTAATCACGTTTTTGGAATATTCGGGCAGGTCGCTGGGTTCGAGAAAGGCATGCCCCAGTGAACTGTCTTTTTGCGGCGAGGCCTGGGCAGCGACCGACGATATGTATGCTGTTCTCCGCCGCATATTCGGCAGTCCCTGCTCTCGGTCGAGCAAAGGTTGAACGGATGCGCTCTAAGGGTCGTGTGTCCGTAGAGGAGATCGATGGCGGTTCTAATGTTCTTCTCGCTCATGACGAGTAGGGCCTCGGTTTTCGTAGGAATCGATTGCTCCATCGTGGCCTTTGCCCGGCCACATCCTTGGCTCTGTTACCAGGATGCCCGATGTCTACCATAGTCCGCGGCGGGCTGCTGGCATTCTGCCCGCGTGGGCAGCCCGCGCTCTGTTTGGCCGGGCCTTAGGCTGGCTGCCTGTTAAATGTACAATAATAAAGAGATAGATGATTGTCTTACGTCGACGTGTACGTCCATGATAGTGGCATCGAGCAGCTCGACGCGGGCGAGTGCCGCGCGACCGCCGGTGGAAATGGGCGCCGGAGCCGCCTTGGCTTTGACCGCCTTCTCCCCCTTCCCCCCTCCATCCCCGCCCTTCACCTCCTCCGGCATTTTGCTCACTCAAACTGCAACAAACAAAACCAATACCAATCAATATAATAGTCTAGCCATAACGGAGAATAGCAGTATTTTATTTTATATTTTACACAGTAGTCTTAAAGTTGAAGAGAATCGGCAGAACTCGAAACAAACCTGGACCTTTACAAATAACCATATGCAAGAATAAGAGGTATGTCAAAGTACACAATATAATTTAATTCTACTCCAGTAGGTAAGCATTCCTACACTTGGATGAATCATTGTGTCTAACATTCTCAGTAATTTAATTAATCAGGGAAAATTAACTATCGTGATAGTTGTGACAATATTAATACTTTAAGTAATTTAGAATCAGTTAGAAGCAATAATTGCAAAACAACGTTTTTCATATTGTATATTTTTTAATTTAAAAAACTTTTCAAAAAAAACAGTTGCATCACCACAGACTTTTCCAGTAAGCTGACAAGACCTAACCCTTACCCCCCCCCCCCCCCCATCTGCCAAATCCATCAACCCCCCAACTCTACTGTTTCCACCAAGCCCCCTCACCCAAACGCGCTTTCTAACCCCTGCAAATATCCCCCTTCCCCTTCCCCAAACCCCCCCACCAAGCCCCCTCACATAAACGCCTTTCCTACCCCCCCTTCAAACATCCCCCGTCCCCCTTCCGATAGTAATTGTGTCAAGTGATTATGACAGCCAATGTCTTATATTTGTAGTATTTTGCGCCATCTGGCAGTAGGTAAAATATTGGGAATAAACAATATTAGCAAAATTTTATTTATCGCTAGATAGCGCAGCGCGCTTGACGCTTTTTTATAAGCTATTTTTTTTTTAAATTATCAAAAATATACTAGTATGAAAAGCTGTATGAAAAGCGGTAGGTAAAATGTTGCTAATATTGTTTATATACGCTATATTACCCGCCGCTAGATGGCGCAACGCGCTCAAACGATTTTCAAACCTTTATTTACCAGTCAAATTCTTCAAATTTTAAAATTTAAACAAAATCAAAAAACATTTTTTTTCGAAAAAATTTTTTTTTTGCTTTTTTTTTTCAAAAAAAAAAACAAAAGTTGCTTAAATCGTTGTACTGATTCATTCCGTTAAAAAAATCCCGTGCAGCAAAAACACTTATGTATACATTGTATGTACATGTATATTTTCTTTAAAATTGTAAAAAAAAATGTTTTCTGAAAAATTGTATAAAAAGAGCTGAGCACTATGCGCCATTTAGCGGTAGGTGAAATATCGCTAATATTGTTTATACGCGATATTTTACCTACCGATAGATAACGCAGCGGTTTGAGCCGCTGCGTTGTCAAACTTTTATTTAACAGTAAGGTTTTTCAAATAAAAATAAAAAATACGTGTGGCACTCGACTGCCGCGGTAAAGCTATTGCATAGCATTTTTAACAACTTATGCAATTATAATTATTTATTTATTTTATTTTTTCTGATATCAGATAACTGCGCTCTATCGGAATAATTTAAACGTCTTCCGATAGAGCGCCGCGCACGAAAAAAATCGTAGATAAAAAGATAGATAATTAAATTATCTTTAAAATGGTGCAGGTTTCATAATAATACGCCAGATAGTATTTGCGTAGTAGTCGTTTTAGTGTTCGGTTAGACCTAATTTCACAAATTAATTACACTTTGTAATATAAACAAAATCTAAAATATTCAAAGCTAAGAATATTAGGAAAATGTTCTTGTTTAACATATATTTTTTTCGGATCGTAAGCAGTACTCGTTTAGACGTAATTATCAGTTTAAAATCATTAATTTTCGTTAAGAAATTTCTTCATTCGGTCGCCGCGCTGGCCTACTAGGCCCGCGATAAAAGCTATGCAATAGCTTAATAATCAAGAAACATTTTCAAAAAAAAAAGTTGCTTAGTGGCTCGTACTGATTGACCCCCTTGAAGGATGCCGGTTAATTATAACTCGCCCTGTATATAACAATTTAATATAGGAAAACACGTTTGGTGACGCAACACAGCCAATATGCAGCGATTCACATCATTTAAATCTGAACCGATTTTTTTCCGTAGTTCGCGCGTTTTCATGTGATTTTATAGTCGACAGATGTTCACGAATTCTATTCTAATCTATTCTATATTATCCGAAAATAAAACGCACGGAATTTAACCGCAGTGCGCGGTTAGCCTAATTGGTATAACTGCAGTATAGGAACCTCTCCTGGATTGTTGATTTTTAAACGTCACTGGACTATATTCACCACGCAGATTCCGAATCTGCAATAATATTTCAAATGCCTATATCTCGCTTATTTATTTAGATCGATTAAAGATTATGGAAGATTCGGAATCAGCGTAGTGAATATAGCTTGGTGAATTTTGTATTTTTTATTTTGGCCTGTTTGTTTACATATAAAATTTAAACTTTGAATGCCTATATCTCGCTTATTTATAGCGACCGACACAATTTTCTTCCAGATTTAGCATTAAAATGATACAAACTATTAGTCTATATATTTTATTTTTTTTTGAGAGAGGTTCCTATACTGCAGTTATTCCGCCTAATTCGCGCAGCATCATTGCATCATCTTTTTAATTATGAAAAAAAAGTGAAAAGAATTCTCACGACAAGGATACCGTTTGTAAGCTTTGGTACGGAACCCTAAACGTGAGGCTCGACAGCTAGACGCCGCCGCGTTCGCCGCGAAATACGTAAAAACAAAGCCGGTTCGACCCAATTGCTTTGTACCCGTTGCTAGTCGCTCGCAAACCTCAATTTACCTACAATCAAACAAAGGTGGTTTCGGTTTCCTAATTTCGGCGAAGTACCGTTAGAAAAGGCGCGGGCGAAACTGAAGCAACGCGACGAACGCTCCTGACACAATACTCGCGACAAAGGAAAACGCAAATAAATTATTAAATGGTTTAAAACAACTATAAAACACGCCGTGAAATTTGTAGCACCCGACGTTTCGGTGACGTTGCAGCCGCCGTTGTCCAGGGTAGACTGAAGAGCTGTCAATAGCCGAAACGGCCCATAGCCACGCGACTGTCAGAACACATCAAAGCTGTTAAAAACGTTCAGCGAGAAAAATCGGCGATCTGCGAACATATATTGGATAGCGGAAGTAACCACTGGATGCAGTTTCAAAATCCCATTGTGCTATCCAAAGAACAATTCTACTTTCCTCGCATGATCCGGGAAGCCATTGAAATAAGAAGAACCCCGAACTTTAACAGAGACGACGGTTACAAACTCTCTTCTACGCGGAACCCTCTTCTTAAAATGTTCCCGCCGCCGAACGCCGAACGCCAAGACGTAAAACAGGATACAGTGAGTGTTGTGTGCAGGACGGATTTTCTAAATTCCCGCGCTCCGAGCCCGGCCCCCCACTACCGTTATAACCTACGCAGTGGCGGAAGCGGTACGCGGCCTACCCGCAAAACAACGGATTGACAGCTCTTCAGTCTACCCTGGACAACGGCGGCTGCAACGTCACCGAAACGTCGGGTGCTACAAATTTCACGCGGTAAATTCGTTTTCTATCCTATTTATAAGGTCAAACAACCGCGATAGTCTTCGATTTTATATAAAACACGCTTTTGTGCCTGGAAGTACATACGAAAACAAGCTTTACTTTCCATCAGGGAGTTTCAGTGGCAATCTCCAGACTCCATCTTGAGACCCTCGTCAGCATGTGCAATGGAAAGTACTAAAGACAACAAAGCAAACGAGCCCAAACTCGACTACCGTAGCACTTTTCATCAGGGAGTTCCAGTGGCGATCTTCCGAATCCATCTTCAGTCATCGTCATCTTTTCATTGTTTTCGATCAGGTCTATTTATAGATCTATTTTATACCAGAGAGCTAAATGTAGTCGTTTCTTATACCAACAAGTTTCTTATACTTGAAACATCTCTGAAACAAGTCGAGCGTTCAGTTTATACTTATGTTCGAAGTTTTGCGTTTCAAAATGCCTGCAATAAAATAAGTGCAAAAACTTCGCGGTTTTTCGCGATTCCTGAAGTTAGCTCACATTTGGCGAGGTGGTAAAGTTGTATAAAACTGTTGAGAAAATATTTCCGGATTTTTTCCAGAGAAACCCTTATATGCTTGGACTAGTACGTATGTTTTAAAGTGTTGAATGACAATTATTTAAAAACTGGAAAAAACGCCGCAGCTAATCTCCTCTCATTTCCGATAATGTTTGTCACCTTTACCGACGCAGATGGAAAGGTCAGCAAAGCATAAAAATGTCCAAATAAGCCAGTGACCCCTCGCGCGCGCCGTTTAGCCGGTAATGATCTAACGGTAAACCCAATTCGAAAAGCCACACATGCACGAACCAGTGCCGGATTAGCCACGTAGCAAGAGTGGCAAATGCTACGGGCCCCGCGCATTGAGGGGGCCCGCGCACCCACGCCTGCCTGAGCGTAAAATTATCGCTGCAGCCTGCAACAGGCCAATGGGAAAATGTTGGTATCAAAATCTACAGCGACTCTTAAAAATTTTATCCCATTTCTAAAAGTGAGCGCTGGACACACGACAAATTATGTATCGCACCACAAACACACGTAAGTTGCCAACCTAGCGAAACTAACAGGGGAAGTACCGACAATCCCAGGAAACGGCGGCGGAGACGTCCGTGATTTGCAATACAACTTTGACATTCGGCAGAAAAGTTTATTTGTAACAGTTCTGAGCGTTTAAAAAATTCATACAAATAGAATATTTAGTAAAATAAATAGGAATCGATACTTATTTTAATTCACCAATATCTCAACTTATCCTGAAATATTGCCCACATTAACAACACACTTGATTATAAATCAATTGATTGTCTGAATGTAATAATTTCTCATCAGTTTTAATTGTATAATTTTGACATAATTACGAGCGGAAGCCTACTCGCTTGGCTGACTACTCGCTTTTCTAAAGCAATGGAATTTTTAGACTCATAGAAACATCATAAATCGATTCGTCAGTAATGTCACGGTATAACGCGCCCATGATTGTATTAGAGAAAATATACTAAATAAATTATTTAATAGTCGAGCTATATAAATATGTGTATCTGGGCTTTTTGTTGCTTATAAAAAGTTTTAACAATGTAGGTAATATAGGTCTATTGTATAAGAATATTAAACAATATTATGAAGTGAATTGTAAGCATTGCTCAATAAGGCGAAAAATATTGGGCACTGTTTATTTACTTTTGTTAAGCGGTGCATTTCCTTTTCTGTAATTATTATGAGTAAAGTAGGAGTTTTTTATTGTATTTTATTTAGTATTCGTTAATAAAGGTGCGCCGTACAATAATGGGTGATCTATCGGTGTGAAATATATGAAAAACGGTCTGATTTTAGTTAGATTTTAGATTTTGTCCACCTTGCAAAATTTCACACAGTTTTGTTGAAAAAGACAATTGTACATATGTGTATATTTTTTAAACAATAGTGCCACTGTTGTAAATATATTTTATTTTTGTATTTATATTGTCGAATATGATTGAAACTGTGATGGTTGAATAATTCCTCAATTTAATTTTTCTGCGGAGTTTTGGTCGTAGCTGTGGCGCCGAATTTTTTTATTTCTCTTTGTAAACATTTTTGGATTACACGGTACCTCCAAAAATTATATTTTATTACCTTGTTTTAGGAATAAAAGTTCTATTTTATTTTACACCCTAAACTTAAGAACCTAAAGCTAACCATGGAATTTTTGAGAGAATTTGCTACGGGCCCCGCGCTGGCTTAATCCGGCACTGGCACGAACCTATGCGTGAAAATGAAGTTACCAAAAATATCGAGGTCTCCTTACGCGGAGATCGATTGCAGACAAATAGACCGACACAGAATGACACGAAAACGACATAAGTATCGTAACGCACGCGATGTATCTACGTCTACATCTACATCTACTATACTGTTCGAATTAATTGGGACAAATGAAAAAAAACGTTTTTTTCTAAAACCTTAGCTTTTAATCATTACATACCTTAAGTAGACTGATAAACCTCTATAATATTATAGTCGCCGCCATACAAACTAATGACTGGGCCAAAAATCATTAAAATCATGACATCCCTTTCGCACTTTCATAACGTTACGATCTCTCACTCAGATCTGTAGTAAAGGTCATGTCATGTCGCATAAGAAATATCGATAAAATATTATCGATATTGTCGATATTGTTTATTACACAGGTTGACTTTTTTAATAGTGACATCCTTTAAGTGGGCGATTCAGTACATCAAACTAAGCCAGAAAATCGAAAATCGATGTACTAAACCACTCACTTGAAGCCTGTCGTTATTAAAAAACTCAGCCGTCATAAATAAATAAATAAGTATGTAACTTATAACATTGCAAATAACCTATAACGCTTTACACGCAATATTTCAATCACTAGACAATTACATGATTAGTGAAATAGTACGTATATATAATGATCAATTAATTAAAATGTATATTATTTATTGGGACACCTGGCTATTTTCGATATTTTCAAGTATTGTGTTGCAATAAATAATACAACTGTAATGATAATTGAATAAGGTACCTGTATTATATCATTATTAAAATGCATACGAAATATAATATATACACATTTTAAATTTATTTTGATTGACGAATGTGGTTTGTTTGCCGACAGCATGTCTACCTGCCTACTTTTCTGTAGTGCTTGAACCTATTAGTAATTAAATAATGTTATAACATATGCCTAATAAACAAAACAAAATATAATAATGATCGACTTTTAAATAAATCTTTTATCGTCAAGCGACCGTCCCTACGCTCAATGGCAGGTACGGGGCCGGTCATCAGTTTGTATGACGGCGACTATAGTACGAGGTGTGTCCTCTATTAGCAGAAATGACCTCTTCAACACGTCTTGGCTTAGCGCTCATGTTCTTGAATTCACCATCGTGGAACCACACTTGTATAGCACTTTTACAAGGCTTTTATTTACCTTGCAATGTTTGTCAGTATGTTTGTTTAGGTCAAATCTTGCAAGCAGAATTAGAACCACTTCCTCATATCCTATGAAGTTGAAATTTTACATGTTGTAGCAGTTCCGATGACAATGCATTTTTATGGTAATGTGAGAATGGCCACCCTTCACTAGACTCCAATTGCTTGTGAGCGAAGGGTGGATCTCAGCATGAAGGTTGCTCCGTTAATGAGAGTCGTAGATGTCCGTGTAGAATAGTTTATTCAGAAGATTGAAGAGAAGTGAGTCGAAGTCGCCAGTTCTTAACGCCTTGAGTTGTGTTCGCCGTTGTGTTGTAGTGTGGGCGCGAGGTGAAGCCGTGGCGGTGCGTGTGTAGTCGAGGAGCGAAGTGTGTAGTCGAGATATTTGTCCACTGAGGGGACGATGTGTAGAGCGCGGTAACTGTCTGCCGAAGTAATGATGTAGAGGGGCAACTGTCTGCCAAAGGAATGATGTAGCACGTGACAACTGTCTGCCAAAGGAATGATGCCGATCGAATGAAATGTACTGCGTTTTATAGGGTGATCGGTGATGCAATAGCTACGAGTGGGGCGACGCATGTGTCGCTTGCCTGGGCAACATTTGCCAAATTTAGCTGGAAATTAACTGCAGCTGCTCGTGTAAGTTTGAGCGAGCTGCAGTTTTCTGTTCTGTGAAATTAACTTTTTTGTTGTGGGTATGTGGGGCCGTAGGCTCCTACAGTAAGCATGATCTGACTCTGCACCCAGGAATGGCTCCCGAGGGGACTCCTCAACGGTCAACAGCACCGACACGAAATTTTGCATACGCATTCAATGATGATAGCCCGTTATAAGTTTCATCATGACATGGCTGCTGAGCTAAGGGTTGGATCCCGACGAGGGGCAGGGTTGGCAAAAACCCGGGTTTTATCAAAATATATCTGCCCACTGGGTTATTTCGGGTTTTTCGTGGATTTTCGGGCTTTTTTGGGAAATTTAGGGTTTTTTCGAAGGTAATGAGAATTTTAAATTAATATATTTTAATTTTACATTTAATTTTATTTTATTACCATTTTACTGCATTTTTGTCTCCCAATCCAAATCTATTTACTACTGAATAAAGTTGTAACACTACCATGAAGGGAATTCGCCCGAAAATCGTTATTACCAGTTGTCGGGGAGATCCCCTTTATTTTCACAACAGGATAAGAGTTAACACTAACAACCGCTAGTGGCGCTGTTTCGGCGCGAAAGTATTGAAAAGACGTGCAAACGATTTTAGAACTAAATAGTGTATATTGAAGTGTGTATAAGGGTCTTTGTCGCTTGAAGAGTATTGTAATAGTTTTGTAATAAATCAAGTTGAGTGTTCTACCGTGTTTTTGCATCTTCTGCTGCCTATCCACGTAACAATCTTATCCATAAGTTATCTTATAAATCATGCCAAAAGTATTCGGCATTACACTTGTCCGGCCAGTTCTGCATCAATTGAAAGACTTCTCAACATTTGGAATGGTCTGGAGTAAATTACGGAACAGACTGGATGTGTCACACATACATCTTTTTTTTCTGTTTGATAAAATCTTAATATATATAAATTACGTGTCACGTTGTTTGTCCGCGATGGACTCCTAAACTACTTAACCGATTTGAATCAAATTTGCACACAATGTGCAGTTTGATCCAACTTGAAAGATAGGATAGCTTACGTCTTAATTTATAGTCGCGATATTATTTTATTGCAATGTCTATTATTTGACATTCGCAATTATCTGTTAGTTCCAAACGATTTTAACAGATGGCGTTATCTATTGAGTAATCCATAGATGGCGCTGCTATGTTAAACCTACAAACGTCACAGTCGGCCAAGCGTTATTCTAAATTCAAAATATTGTGAAGGTAATACAGTGAAATTATTCCTGCTTTTTAATTATTTGTGCTTCATTGTTCAAAACTCTTTAATTAAAATATATACATGTAAGTATTATCACATAGTTATAAAAGTGGAATAACTGCAGTATAGGAACCTCTCTCCAATTTTTTTCATTTTAATGCTAAATCTGGAAGAAAATTGTGTCGGTCGCTATAAATAAGCGAGATATAGGCATTCAAAGTTTAAATTTTAAAAACAGGCCAAAATAATATAATATAAAAATGGATGTTGGTATATCTGTATGCCCGCCCGTCTGTCCGAGTTTAATAGACTCCGAAACCGTTTGACCGATCACCATGAAAGTTGGCATATATATGTATTTATTCATGGTTAAGGTTTTTATATATATATCCGCTTTGTTGCAACTTTCAACTAGACGGCGCTGCAGCACACCAACTTCTATACTGCTCAACCGATCGCCATGAAAATTGGTATACATTGGTATTTCAGAAAAGATATAACACGGGCAACGCCGGGTAATACCACTCGTATAATATAAATGCTATATCCGTTCATTGATTCAATTATTATAAACAAGTATTTTTTCAAGAACCCACATTCGTCAAAAACCCTCGGGTTTTTTCATGTGGGTTTTACCCAATTTAACCCAGTGGGTTTTTTCGGGTTGGGGAAAATCAAGCCAACCCTGACGAGGTAACTCCTCAACGGTCAACAGCAAAGCCACGAAATTGTGTATACGCATTCAAATATGATATGTTCTAAGTTTCACTACCTATGACAGAGCATTTTAATAAAAGCTTGTTTTAAAAATGTGTTTTTACTATTAACTTATACCATTTGTTCTGTTGTTGTGCAATCTTGAGAATATGCCGTAAGTAAACAATGGGATTAAGGGACTCTCTAGACGATCAAGCATGCTTGATAAGCATTGCGTCGCGGGGTTGGGAGAAGATCGTAAACCTCAGAAAAAATGCAAATATTTTTTTAAAACATTTACCACAAATGTCTAATTTTATAGTTTATACCAGGGATTAAAACATTAATTGGTGAATGACGTGACTCCCTGGTATAAATTACAAAATTAGGCATTTTTGGTAAATGTTTAAAAAAATATTTGCATTTTTCCTGCGGTTTACGATCCCCTCCCAGCCCGCGACGCGATGCGCATGCTTGATCGTCTAGGGAGCCCCTTAGGTCTGGTGAAATACCGGGTCAATCAAGCACTTTAAATGTATTTTTCCGCATAAAAGTCTTGGCTAATTTCGAATTGTGAGAAGGGGCCTAGTCACGTTGAAATGTTGCGTCTAATGTTTCCATGAATGGACCATCCTATTGCGTAATATTTCTATGTATTTGTAGAAATTAATCATGCCTTAACAAGGACTAAGTTTACAGTGCCATTTTTTGTATAAAAAAAACCAAAACATCTGATTAGAAAGCTGGTCGCAAAATTTCACCTTTACTTCGTCTAACTACACTTGCTTTGTATCCCTCCATAAGTAAATATGTTTAAACACTGCAAATCATCTTCTTTCAGTCGTCAACAGTCCATGCTCGGTATTTTTTGGCCCATGTTAAACGTTTTGTCGTCATTTTCCGAGTCCCAAATTGTTTTTTTCTCGGTCTTGTGGCCAACTCCCAGGAGCCTTTTCCGTACAGTTGAGATACTCACTTTAACACCATAATCCAGTAAATCCCTTCAAAGATATGTGCTTGTCTTTCTTAGATTTATTTTGCTATTTCTTATAAGTTTTATCAGTTGGTAAAATACTGATCACCTGTAGGTATATTCCTGAATCCGTTCATCATTCCGACTACATAACGATGAGTCATGATCCATTACGTTGATATTTTTAATTTTTATATCGGGTTCGGTTTGGTAATGGTCTGAAACAGGAAATTATGATTGTTGATTTCCGACTGGCTCGCTCGGCACGTCATCTCTTTTCGCCCTTCCGTTCCCGATTAAAACCGACAGTCATTCTTCTCCCAGTTCTTATCTCTATGCCTATAGACTGATCTTTCTCAGCATGGTAAATAATAATGAATGAATGAATGAATGAATAAGCCCCTAATTTGCAATTAAAAGTTAAAATACAATCAGTCCAAGAGGCAGCGACAAAAAAGTGCAAGTGTTTTGTAAAAGCTGATCAGATCAGACGTTATTTTGGCCATAGAATGCTGGGGTAGTCAGCAGGCCAGCCAGACTCCGGGACAGATGGCGCTGGCGTACTAGGAAAGGTGCAATTTTAATTAGTACCCAGTGTTTTGCTAACGCTGAAAATTCATTAGTAGACAGCAGATGCAATACAGAACTCGAAACAAATGGCCAGAGCGATTAACAATAGAACGCGTGGCGTTTGCGTTACTCTGCGTTACTTGCGTTAAGATACGAATAAGTACATACATTACATACATATTATATTATCATTAAGTACGTCTTTTTTGTAACATTATTAAGAGAGTCATTTCTGTGCCGACTGATCTTAAACAATGCAAGTGCATTACATTACATGTTCGCCGTGCGTTAAGTAGTAAGTCTCTTTACTATTCTTTACTTAACATACATAGGTAGTCAAGAATTTAACTATTATATTGTCAAAAAATAGTGCCTAAGAAAAATTACGTTATTATTTAAAAATAGTCAATTATTTGGAACCAACTAAAAGTTATTCATATATATTAATTATTATTATTAATAATAATATTATAAAGAGGTAAAGTTTGTGACGTTGTAGGAAGTAATCTCTGGATCTACTGAACCGATTTTGAAAATTCTTTTACCAATAGAAAGCCACGTCGTTTGTGAGTGTCATAGGCTACATATTAATCCGAAAAATGAAAAGACTTTTTTGTGGTAGTCGGATTTGCAAAGTGAGTCGGAGAATAAGCGGTCGAACGAAAACGTTTCTAACTAACGCTGCCTTAACGATGAGAGATATATGATCAAGTTTTAGAGAAAAGTTGTAGAGCTTGATAATGCCTACAAAAAAGTCAGCGACAGCATATGTCTAACTTTTATATTTAAGTCACAAAAAGTAGTATTTTATATTAGAAAAATAATTTAATAGTTAGGTCATGTTTATTGGTCATATTATCAACAATTATGAATTCCTATCAAAATAAGTAAATTTATCGTCTCAAGTGTTTAAAAAACAAAAGATTTTTCCCTTTTACTGCATAAATAGTTAAAGAGATAATACGCTCACAAATAACACACTCACAAAAAGACACTCTCAAATAACGGTATTATAGTCAAATTGGCATGCAAATACATACATACATATGCAGTAAAAATATAACCCTTCTTTTGGCAGTCAGGAAATAAATCATAGCACTCAGTACTAACCGAACCACACTCATAATTTCATCACAAGTAAAAAGTTTTACCGCCCAACGAAGTGGACACGGGTCAGCTAGTGTACAATAAACTTGAAGAACCTGTTAAAATATTAGATAATATTGATAGTTTCAAAACCATAACTGAGAAAGAACTGACAATTGTAGTTTATTTATTTTACACGACTGCCCAACAAAAAATAAAGAGTGTAATGTGTTCAGGGTTCATTTATGTATGTATTCCGTTTCTTTATTCCACCATAACTTCTAAACGCTTGAACTGTTTTTAAAGTGTGTGTTATTGCTAGGAACGTTATGTCATCCTGAGTGCCATAGAGTACCTTTACTGTCCAAATATCAAGAGGGTAGTTGTCGAAATATCCAAACGTCAAGAAATTAACATAAATTATATCGAGTTTAGTGTCGAATTAAAGGTCTGATTGAGTAGATTCCGGAAATATATATGTATCTATATGGATTAATACATAAACCACAAATATTTTATTAAAAACAAGTAATAAAAATAATTATAAATAGAATAGTTCACTTTTTTTAAGGGCAGTCGTGTTTTTTATTATTTTTAATATATTTACTTGTTTAAATACTATCTACAAAATATGTCAAATATCTACAAAATATGTCAATATATCTACTGCTATTATTACTATTAGTTTTAATTTCAGAATAGGTAGAAAATGGGCCCGATTGCGTTTCTTTATGAACTTAAACTGAAATTAGATCAAGCGAACGAGATAGAGCAATACGTTAGAGCGGAATATTAAACGAACGATCGTTGATAAAAACTACCTGTCGAACTTATACTCGTCCGAATAAATTTGAACACATTTCGTGCGGTGTTAAATTCACATACTTTCTCTTTGGTGGGTAAAAAGTGTCAACCGTTCATTTCGTATTCCGTTCTAGCGTATTGCCGTGCCATTCACACGAACTAATTTCCGATTTTAGTTCGCGAAGAAACGCAATCGAGCCCAATATATAGTGTATTTTTTTAAAACCTCCACATATTACTTTATTACTAATATCTACTAATAAACCTTATTTTTAATTTGTAAACTCGCAAATTAAAATAAGTCGCAAATCGCCCATCTAGGTACAATAGAAGTATTGTATGCCTGGTTAGCTGTGCGACGTGCCTCCGATTGCGTAAGGTCGGTATGAATTTGTCGCTTTATTTAGTAGTAGTACTTTATTCATATTTTTTATACATATAGCCACATTATTACCAATGTTATAAAGTAACTCGGAAAAATTTAGCACGCAAATGTTGCAAATGGTCAGTGCCCACCTAACTATAGTACGGCCAAAATCAACGTGCACCTGGAGCCATAAATCATTAGGCCGGACCTCTCGCTCACACTCGCTGTCTTTCGCTCGCACTATGGGGATGCGTGTTTTAAAAATGATAATAGCAGTATCGATGGATTATCGATGTATCGATGGAATATCGATGGATTATGATGGATCGATGGTTGGATCGATATCGATGGATATTATAGATTATGATGAAAATTTTCGATGAATATATTTGTAATAATTGGTTTAGTTAGTTTTAAACTCATTTATTAAGAAAAATTTTCATAAATACAAACTAACGTATACATACAACAATAAAGTGAAATAAAAGTTTAAAGAATATTTAAAAAATATTTACATTAACCTAAATCTTATCTTAAAATGTAACATTAAACTAAGTACTAAATATTACAAATTACATTTTAAGAAAAAATACAATTATAGGTTGGTCATGCTAAACAAATATATATTTAAAAAAAACTATATTCTACTCGTCATCTGAATATGATAATAGGACTGAAATGTCCTGTATCTAGGCGGGTCAGAGTAAACAATTAAAATTAGCTATTTAATTTATAAAGAACTAAATTGACTAACGTTTTATTTTTAGAAATAGTAAATGTACCTAATTAAAATTTAATATATAATATAATATAATAATCTGTATAAATATTACAATGTATATACCTAATCCTATTTATGTAATAATATGGTAAGTACATAGATACCTAAATTCGATTATAATAAATAATAAATATATATTATGGTATAAACATATTTATATTCGAATACAATTATATAAATACGATTAACCCTTTACTGGGAACATGATTTTAAACGACGTAATAGGGAACTTCGGTCTGTGGGACCGCTATTTTGAATTATTGATTATAAAACACACTTCTACCTAACAATTTATTTAAATACCAATATCAAAAGCCTGGTATCTTATGAACTGGAAGGAGTTGGGTATAACAGTTATATGTATTGTCTATCTTATTATAAATAACACTATGTTGTATTCGGAGCACATTTTTTTGCCGACCTTCATAGAACACTCTAAACTTAAAGGATCCGAGCATTTGATGCATTTATAGCCTGTATTGCTCTTATTGGTGTATAGACAGAGTTTGCAAGTCTTCATTGTCTGTCATGGTCATCGGTACCTCCGCAGAAGGTCTCACAGACCGGTACTAATAATGACGACTTTTTAAACCAGCGCTAAAACAATAAAACAGACGCTCCTATAGACACGATCGTCGGGTGCGCCAACACATCGGGAACTAATAGGAGACTACTGCGAGCGGAGGGTCGCTGAGGGGCGGGGGGACGGACTGGAAGCATTTCTAAAAAACCATAGCGGTCTGTGAGACCGATGTTCCTGGTTAAGGGTTAAAAAAATATTAGGAAAAATAAGAAATAACATACGATGTATTATTAATTATATGCATAATACTTTATGTATATGTATACGATATTAGCTTTAAAATCAACCATTATATAATATACGCTATACAAGACAAGTTTTCGGATTTAGACCTCCCTAATTCAAATAACCATTTATTTATATTATATTTAAACTGTTGAATATTTATTCTAATTTAAAAGTTACTTTTTTCCTATGGTAATCTTAGTCGAAATATAAGATAGCAAATAAGAAATAAATTAATTAATTAAAAAGTAAGAACAACAGACACACACTACTGGCAAACTATTCCATATCTTGTAATGTGTTAGCTGCGAATAGTTCCGCATTATAGGGGTTTACTTTTATAAATATCCTCTAAATTGTCAAAATTAAATGTGCCAAACTTTATTGTGCGTCGAAACAAACAACGAATTCTTTAAATAGATTCGTTAGACAGAAACGACAGAGAGGGAACTCGAAATCATTTGCATAACCTGTCCTGCTTTGCCAGGAAGGACGCTTGATACAGTATAATAAACTTGTAACTACGGGCATTAGATCACTAAAGCGATTCGTAAATTGGCAGCCATAATAAAATTTTGTCTTTTTAGGGTTCCGTACCCAAAAGTAAATAAGCGTCACAATGTATGCAAATATGAGAAATAGAAATAAGCTTTCTCTGACTGTCTAGCCGTATGTAGTAGCTAATGGTTTCGTGCAGTTGGGCCAAAGACCTGCTCGTTACCCTGGTCGGCTCAACTCACGATTCAGCTCCTATCCAGTAGCCTCCCCGGTTTACCCCGGTAAGGCCTCTGTTTCCCCTGGCTCTCAATGCATGCATGATGGATCAGTTTACACTGAGGGACGGCCCTGGGCGTCAGCCAATCGACTGTGCACTCCGGCGAATAACTGTAGGAGTCGAGGAACGACATACGGTTTCCTAAGCAGCAGGGATGGATGTTGACCTGATCAGTCACTCTTGAAACGATCGATTGGCCACCCACCCGATCCCGAGTGAAAATACGGGCAAAGGTCCGCGATAAATTCAAACGGAATTACCGTTGAATTTAAATCAGGTAGAGGCCGCGTATGCGACTACAGACCCGGAACCAGACGGGAGGACGGAGATATCCGGTAGTCAGGACACGAGGTCGGCCCGCTGTGTTCTCTTCCCAGTACCTCGCGGTAGGGCGTTATGTGTGCGTAGCTAGTCGGCGGACTGTTTCGTCCCTAAACATCAATATATGCTCCCCTATATGAACCTTTCGCGCTCGAAAATGACCCCTTCAAAACCACTACTGATAGCCGGCCAGTAGTAGTTTGGTCGCAGTCCGCTGGCAGACAGCCGACCGTTTTCGGTGTGAGAGCTGCCGAGAAGAATATTGGCGCGCTATTCTCTCGCATAATGTTCAATTTATTGCTCTCTCTCTCCGTCATATGATTAACGAGCAAAGGGTATGTGGAGCCAACTAATTTGTATCCGAGGGCCTATCTAGCTAATAATATATCGATGCCCCTAAGTCTCTATGTTCATTCCAGGTTAAAAGATATCGTTATACCTTCCTGGGGTGACGGGTTCGCCAATTGTAGGTAGCTTGTAGCTCTCAGCTCACAAGGCCGTGTGAGAGCTGGCATTGTCATGGTGAAAGATGATGCAGCGTTTACGGTTGCTTTTAGGGAGTTCGTCAACAACTTGCGGCAAGCAAATGGTCGTGTACCAATCAGCATTCATGGTGCGATGATTCTCCAAAGCAACAGTAGCCACGTGTTTGGCTTTCGTAAATAATAAACGAACATCCTCTTCGCGGCACTTTGGGCGCGCGTGTTTTTGGTTGGGTTCGGCTCATCTTGAAAGACCCAAACGGGCGATTGCGGCTTTGTTTCGGGTTCGTACCTGTAAACCTGTTAAATGTCCCACACCAAATATAACGCCCCTTCGTTGAATCTGGCAAGCATGGTTTTTAAACCTCGGACAAATTGTGTGGGATCCACCGCCAGCACAGCTCTCTCACAGCCAAATGTTTGTGTAGCATTGACTTTACCTGGCTCATGCTACTACATACTATGAGGTCCATTCGGAAGCGATAGAGTATGTGCAGAGGAAGTATACGCGTATGTTAACCTATAAAACCGGTCTATCGCGCACTCTCTACTTTTATAAAGAGCGTTTAAATTATTTTTAGATTTTTTAATCTTAGAAAGAGGAGAAAGTGCAGAAGCCTAATGTTTCTGCACAAACTTCTTAACGGCGTGATACTCACTAGTTTTATTAGAAGCGTTAAATTTCAACGTACCATCCAGACGACTGCGGCAGCACCTAACATTTCACCTTCCCACTTCGCAGACAAATCAATCTTTCCACAATCCTATCTCACGTACACGCCGGTTAAACAACACTATAACCGATAATATTGATTTCTTTAACCTGGGACCCTTAGCAGTTAAGTCCATTATCGATAGCATGTTATGAGACAAATTGATAATTTACCGTATGTTTTTGTTTTTATTATTTTATTTCAGACAATATTTGAATCAAATTATTATTTTTTTTCTATTTAATAGTTTTTCAGAATTTACTGTAAACTTATTTTTTTTTTTTAACAATTTTTAATTAAGGATATCATTTTTTATACTGATACTTCTTTTGTGAATCATGAAATAAACGGTTCATACGCATTTATTAATTAAGCATGCGAAGTACGCATAAGATATTAGTAATATTGTAAAAATATTAGTGACAATCAATTTTTTATTAGAGTATTGTTTGCGTACCAAATATGCTAAATAAATAAAATGACTATGCCTGAATATCATGATTTATTTATTTATTTATTTCTTTCCCAAAACATAATTAACCTTACAGATGATTCCAAATCGTTAATTATTTTTCTAGGCTATTATTCTAGATTATAACTATTACTCTACTATAGACTATTATTATAATTCTACTGTTAATAATATTATTATTACTCTACTCCATTACTATTACTATCATTATTATTCTAATATATAGATCACTATTCTACACTATAGCAAACGAGACAGAGAAATACGTTAGAACTTAATATTAAACGATTATACTTACATATATCTAATGTTTATCTAACCTTTCTTATTATACAAGTTACTACTTTTTAACAATTTTAATACTGCATACTACATATTTATCTAATTACTTGATTGCTAAGAAATGCCATTACCGTACTTTGCAGTTGTGCTAAGTTTACCGTCCAAATATCCAATTCTGTCTCAGTCGAACATAGTGCATGATATGTCATATTATGCCTGTCTGTTTCGATCATACGGCGCACAGCTCAGCTGTCAAATAACGCGAAAAATTTAACAACTTAAATCCATCGTAATGCAGACACGCAATTTTCACAATGACAAAGCAAATGACAGTTAGATGAAACAATTTGTTTGATCTATTTGTTATTGATAAAGCAAATGGTGGCTCGTGTCTTTGGTACAAATGAGCATGCCGCATTTAGTGGTAAGTCGTACGGTCAATTATGAAAGGCACACCACCATTTGTTTGCCAGAAGTGTTCGGAGAAAAGAAGACAACCAACCGCCGAAGAGGGATCATTCTTCACCACGACAACGGAAGCTCTCGCACATCGACCCAAACGGTGACTTTTTGAGAATCCAAAAACATTGAATTCATGAGTCATTAACCGTGCAGCTCTGATTTGGCACCTTCTTTTTATTCTGACTTCTTTTTATTTTCGCACATCAAAAATAAATGTCAAAGTCAACGTTTCTCGACGCCAGAAAATTTTCAATAAGCCTGTTTTGGATTTCCCTCATTGGCGAGTGGAAAAAGTGCTTCGACAATCGGTTCAAACGTATGCAAAAGTGTCTGCCCCCGGATTCTAAAGCGACGATACGATACACGATTGTCGTCATTCGAGGATATTTACGATTTTGGATTAAATTTGACAGTCCTTCAATCATCAGAAATGAGGTTAGGATAGACGGCAGCACATGATGTGTCGTTTGCATGTCGTTGCTCTGTAAGATAGCTCGGAAAATGGCAGTAAAAATCCGCATTCAGCAATAATTACCGACTATTATCACCCAAGATGACTGAAATAAGTATATTCGATTTAATAAATAAAGGAGGTGTTTCGAATTGCCCTTAGCTCAAAGCACGAAGCACGCTCAGAGCCCGGTCCAAATTGAGCAAACGCAGCTTAGCTCACTGCTAAAAGGCCGACCCCGGCCAATCAGAACACGATATCGGGGTGGGTTCAATAAGTCAATTCGTCGGGCCGAGGACGATATCGAATTCAATGTCGTGTCGCGTTGGCATATCGTATCGCCACTTCAGAATCCCGGGGCAGATCTATCTGCATGAAGAGTATTTTGTAAAACAATAAAGCCATTTTCGACGATAAAATTTGCTTTTATTAGGTCGACCTGTATGTGACTATGTAATGGAATCTAAGGTAACTAATTTAACCATCTTCCAAGGATCGTAGCATCATGAAAATTGGCAGCTGTATGTAGTTCTGATGACAATACAATAATATGGTACTGTCGAACTGATCTGATGATGGAGTCGGAAGATATGAACTGGAACTTCATGATGGAACATCGTATCATAGCCGTCTTTGGGACTTGTTAGAAAAGTCTTGGAATGTACTTTGACCACGATTAGGTTTCAAGGTCTGATGATGAAGCCGGAAGATAGGCACTGGCATTCCATGATGGAATATCGTATCAAAGCCGTCTTTGGACTTGTTAGAAAGGTCTTGAAATGAACTTTGACCACGATTAAGTTTCAAGGTCTGATGATGAAGCCGGAAGACAGGAACTGACATTCCATGATCGAATATCGTATCATAGTCGTGTTTGCACTTGTGAGAAAGGTCATGGTAATGGACTTTGAACACGATCAGGTTTCAAGGTTATAACAAACCTATTATATGAAATCGAAGACTATCGCGGTTGTTTGACATTATAAATAGGATAGAAAACGAATTTACCGCGTGAAATTTGTAGGACCCGACGTTTCGGTGACGTTGCAGCCGCCGTTGTCTAGGGTAAACTGAAGAGCTGTCAGTCCGTTGTTTTGCGGGTAGGCCGCAAACCGCTGCCGCCACTGCGTAGGTTATAACGGTGGTGGGGGGCCGGGCTCGGAGCGCGGGAATTTTTAAAATCCGTCTTGCACACAACACTCACTGTATCCTGTTTTACGTCTTTGCGTTCGGCGTTCGGCGGCGGGAACATTTTAAGAAGAGGGTTCCACGTAGAAGAGAGTTTGTAGCCGACGAGAAGAGAGTTTGTAACGTCGGGTCCTACAAATTTCACGCGGTAAATTCGTTTTCTATCCTATTTATAAAACCTATTATATATTGACTTGTAAATATTGAGTGTAAATAGTGTAAATATTGACATAGGTGCCTGTATAAAGCGTGTTTTTAGTGTTTTTTTTACTATTAATTTATTACTTGTCTGCTCAATGCGTTAGTACATACTTTATCGTGCAAAAATACAAAAATCGACTCAAGCACCTCAATTAAACATGTCAAAATATCGCAGCCACAGCACCGGCCGATGTAAAATTGCTCTTGACAGTAGTCGTGCGTGTCTTCAGCAGGTTTTCAATATAATTATTACGAGAAAAACTAGCTGCTATAACTACGTTTATCAGATTTCTGTCAAACACTGCAATATCTCTTGCATTTAAATATAGCAGTTATTGCTCAGCTCTGCGTGCCGCTCGATGACCTCAGTAGGATCTGTTATAAGCTAGGCGAATGTGCAGTAAGGTAGAAACTGCATAGGTATGTCGAATCAATGAAAAATAAAACAAGTAATTATATTAAGGCGACATTATACCTGGGAACGACCATATCTAATTTTTTTAGTTTTATGAGTTTTTTGAAAAATATAAGCATTAATTAAAAAAAGTTTTCTAAGTGAATACCTCGAATCTGGACTCAAAAAAGTTGCTCATTGCCTTGGAAATTAAGGCTTTAAACTGACTTCGAAAACTTTCAGGCGCGATTATTCCTACAATGTAAGCTGTGAGTGTGTTATTATAATTTCATTATATTGACTGGTTAATTCTCTAGGGCCGCAATTAGCCACATTTTTTTTTATTTAGGCCCTATATTAATTACAATTAATTAGAAAGTGCGAGCGTTTTGAGAGATACGCTAAATATGCTTTGCTATTAACACCCTTATACCACCACTGCGTAAACATAGTTATTCTGTGCTAGCGCTGCGATAGAACGTTTAGTATGCGCCTGGTCGCCAGCGCGAGCGGACGTCTAATCTGCGATTGACGCTACCACAACGCTGGATTTTTATTGGACAAACCCTACAAAATTGACCCCGCATGTTTTGTCGCGTGTCCGCCCATTTCGGATATTTTCTGAGGTCTCATGTCGTTTACAGAAGAATAAAAAACACGACTGCCGTTACAGAAAGTGAACTATTGTATTTATAATTATTTTCATTAGGTTTTTTTAATGAAATATTTGTGGTTTATGTATTTATCCATATAGAATTATAGATAGATGTATATTTCCGGAATTTACTCAATAAGACCATTCATTTGACATTAAACACGATATATTTATGTTGATTTATTGACATTTGGACATTTAGACAACTACTTATTATTATTATTATTATTATTATATTATACTTTATACTTGGATAGTTACTTTATATTTGGTAGTTAAAATTTAGATTTACTTTATATTTGGATAGTTAAAATACCCTATGACAATAAAGACGTCATAACTATTGTAACTATTGTAAATGAGTTGGCGACCCTATTACGCAGGGTGGAGAACGAAAGCAAGGAGTATGGACTGCACATGAACCGCAGCAAGACCAAACTCATGTTTGTGGACCATACTGGAACCATGCAACGCACCAACGAGCTGAGTGACCTTCAAGCTGTGAAAGACTTTGTCTATCTGGGCTCCATGATATGCAAGGAAACTGTGAAAAGGAAGTCTCACGCAGAAGCCAGATGGCAAGATCGGCCATGAGCAAGCTAGAAAAGCTGTGGAAGAATCGGGGTATAAGCAAGCGGACTAAGGTCAGGCTGGTTCGGGCTCTGGTTTTCTCGATCTTTCTCTATGCATCGGAGACATGGACCCTGAAGGCTCGGATACGCACCAAAATCGATGCACTGGAAATGTGGTGCTGACGTAGAATGCTAGGAATCCCATGGACAGCACGCCGCACCAACAAATTTGTCCTGGAAGAACTCGGTATCCAAGTGAGGCTCTCCACCGTATGCATGAGAAGGGTCCTGCAGTTCTTCGGTCATGTTGCCAGGAGAAACCCAGAGAATCTGGAGAAAATGCTTTCCGGGGGTCAAGTGGAGGGAAGAAGAAGCAGAGGAAGATCACCGGCCAGATGGAACGACCTCATCAAAGAAGTTACAAAAGGGTCAATACAATCTGCGACCCGCCATGCAGAAGACAGGTCGAAGTGGAGGAGCCTCATAGGCAAACTGTTGTCTAGTGGCCACGATCCTCAGTAATGAGGGAACGACGGAGAAGAGAACTATTTTAACAATATCACATAATTCTAAATTCCGACTCTGTTAGGTTCGTGGCTTTGCTGGATAGGCAGAAAAGTTTTTTCAATGATCTGATTAGTTTGCCCTATATTTTATAAATATGAAAATAGATTAGCGAATGCGCATTGATGAAGCGCGGATGTTTAGCTGTCTAGAAATTCAGCAATCTAGATAAAAATAAATCAGTTTATATTCGTCCATCATAACACGGGTTCAGTATTGGCGTATTGGAATCCGAGTAATTTATACGGGATCGTAGTGGCGTTGCCAGAAGGCGCGATTTTATTTAAGGCACAGTCACAGATAAAAGGACTTCCCGTGAGGGATTAGCATCATTACAAATGGTTCTGCTACATATTGTATACGCATAGATACCCAAAGACCTAAACATTGATATATACTAAGAAAATTATTGGTTTTTTTTTTCCTAGTGTCGTTTTGCTATTATAGTTTTATACAGAATAATGTTGTTTCAATCGTAAGTTTGTTGAATTGCAAGGAATTTTGTTGGTAAATAATATTAAAATAATAGGAGCTACGATTTAAACATTCGTTCGTTACTATTAGGACCTTGTATTGAAAACTTCGATTTCCTAAGAAATACCGTAACTTATATTTCTAGTCATTTACCAAATTGCAAAATACTTCATGTTAAAGCGTCATCATTATTAGGCTTCAATTATCAGTCTGTCTCATTTCGTTGAAGAGTCAACAACGGTAATTGAGGTGCGTTTTCACAAAGCGATACATCTGAAAAATGTTTGTTTTTGGGAAAACACCTTTTTATGTTTAATTAACAAATGATAAACAACATTTTATTGAAAACATTTTTTTTAATTTCTATGTCTAGACAGTTTTGCGGTATGTACGTGAAATGACTTTAAAAAACAATGGTCAACGAAATAAAAATTATTAAAAAGTGAGGGTTTTTTGCAAAGTGATACAAGTGCCCATATTGTATCGTTTTGTGAAAATTCTATGTAAAGGTAAATAAAGTTGGAAAGAGTTTAAACATAAAATTGAGTTTAAAAAGCGTTACTTATATATATTCAAATAATTCTAGAAGTCTCACAAAAAACAATGAAGAAATGTTAGAGAAAATGACAAAAAAAAACAATAGTACACGACATAGGAATATAAGTATTGATCTGATACAGCAACATGTTTACTATTCATAGAAACGGTTCACTTTCATCATAATCACGTCTGGTGTTATCTTCGTCTCCTTTTGCATCACCACGGAGTACATCGTCATAAAAAGTCTGTGCAGCCAAGTCAATATGACAAAAGGCCAGAAGTTTTTCCACGTCTATTTTCTTCTTTATGGATACTTTGTTCTCTTTCTCCAACTTTTTTGCATGCCGGAAATCTTGTGCATTTTTCTTACCCTTCTTTAAAATATCTGCCTCTACTTGTGCGCCAGAGTAAGTGTCGGAAAAAAAAACTTTCACTTTATTTTGCTTTACTTTTTTATAAGTTAATACTCGAGCATGAGTGACTTTAAAAGGCAGTTGTTTTTTTATTATTGTGTCCTTTGCCAATGTTTTAAAATCAAACGAAAACCAATCATTTCCCCAGCGCAACAGTTGGCCATGGTTTTTCAGAATACCATAGTAGTCCATTGGAGAAACCATGGTTTCTCTTTTTCTGTACTCCCTTTCAACTCTTCCAAAAACACGATCTGGAGGCATGTAGCTATGCCCTCGAATAGGATAATAATGTATTGCGCTTTCAAAGACCCGACTGGTTTCCATGAAATAAGTCATCACACCCAACAATATAGAATTTTTATTCTGGCTGCTACAAGAGTCCGAGTATAACTCCAATGTCTGCTTAAATTTTCCTTCGCTGACAAGTTTATTTTCGATGTTTTTCAAAAAGTGATGAAGGGCAGATGAGACCTCGTTGGCACCTCTTCCTGCTTCTGTTTCTAGCCATGTGTAAAATAATATATTGTCCTTGTCTTGCTTTCTGTCGTCAGTGTGTATCATAATACATAAATTATACAGCCAAACCTGGCGCGAATAAAATACCTCTCCGATGCTCAACTTTGGAAGAGGCTGGTTTTGTTGGATGTCAAAACAAACCTTAACAGTGTCCGGTCTGACTTCATTCAATGTTTGAAAAAATTTCTTCGCCCGCATTACATGTAGACGATATTCAGTGCGTATTTTGTTCTTCTCATTTAAATCATTTTGGAGTTTAATTTTTATTAATAAATGTTTGCAAGTGGAGCAAGTATCCTGATGGGGGTTCCCAAACCCAAGATTGAAGTGCTTGTAGAATACTGACTTATACTTCGATAGTGAACAACTAACTTGGTGGTCAGATTTTCTACCACTATCGAATCTTTGCCAGAGTTTCCTTAAGTTAAGTTCAGGTGGCAAGTAACTTCTCTGACATGTAGCCCGCGAATAATGGCTCTCACGACACTTGTATTGTTTGATGTCATTTTTAATTAAATCGGTCATCTCCTCATCTTTCCCTGGATTTCTTCTACCGCCTCTTTTTTCTTTTGGCATTTCGCCTGTATAATGATATGATCTGGCAATTCGCAATAAGCGAAGTCGCTGGGTACCAGTTACTTTCTGGAAAGTTTTAGCACACACCTTAACGACTTTTTTGTTTTCTCTTTCAATGTAATAACGTATGGTGAAGTCCCTTTTTTGTTGTCTGTTACATGCTAAAATAGTATTTTTTACCGGTTGATTAATTCGCATATATTTTAACAGAAATTTATCCTGTTCTACCTTGGATTTGTGCGAATAAAGTCTTCGTTTAAAAGACGACATATCAGCACCGCACAAGTGCTGTGCGTTGCATAACTTGCTTGGATTGTCTAATCCATGAGTACAAGCGATGTCAGGATCACCCGTTCCGTCAATGGAATACTTCGTTGGTACCTGTGCGGCACCCTGTTGCGTTTTCCGTTTTCTCCCACCAGAAACTTCTCGCACTTGTAACGTATATTCGACATCTTCCATGCTAAAACTTATCCGGTCACATCTGACATGTGAAACGAGAACTCACTTAAATTCAGTACTAAACCTAACCTCAAAATTTGTTAGCTGTCAAACGAAACAGTATTGCCATTACACATAAAATGAGTCGACAGCATGAAAAAAAAAATGTATCGCTTTGTGAAAACCCATTTTCAAAAAATGTATCGTTTTGTAAAAATTTACTGTTTTCCGGTGCTTATAGTATGCTTTGTGTATCGTTTAGACAAACCGCGTTCACTCTATCATAAAGCCCTTTGAAAACTAGTACGGAATTATATAAAATGTCATTTTGGCCAATTTGGCAGATATATCACTTTGTGAAAACGCTCCTCAATTTTATTAGCTTCGAAGATGTCGAAATTTGAGCCGAAAAAACGTCATTTGCGGGAAGCAATGCTTTTCTGCTTTCATCTTAAGAAAACTGCAGCAGAATGTTATAGATTGCTGCTGGAGGCTTACAGAGAATTTACTCCGACAGAAAGGACTGTTGAGACTTGGTTTCTCCGATTCAAAAGTGGTGATTTCGACGTGCAAGACAAAGAGCGCACAGGCCAGGAGCAAAAATTTGAAGAAGCCGAATTGGAGTTCATACTCCATAAAGATTCGAGTCTGACGCTGGAAAAGATAAGTGAAGTGCTTAATGTTCATTTCTTAACCGTTTCGATACGTTTAAAATCTATGGGAGTCATTCAAAAGGAAGGGCATTGGGTTCCTCAGGAGTTGAAGCCAAGAGACATCGAAAGACGTTTCATGTTTTATGAAATGCTCCTTCGCCGTCAAAAAAGAAAAGGTTTTCTCCACCGAATAATCACCGGAGACGAAAAGTGGATCTTTTACGAGACCCCAAACGCAAAAAATATCACTCGTACCCCGGTGAATCACTTCCATCGACCTCAACAGCCACGCCGAAGAGAGGCATCCACGGATCCAAGGTAATGCTTTGCGCTTGGTGGGACCAAAAGGGTGTCATCTATTACGATCTGCTGAAACCGGGAGAAACTATCACGGGCGATAGCTATCGAGCTCAGCTCAAGAATTTGAGTGATGCTGTGAAGATAAAACGGACGGAATACGCTAAAAGGCACAACAAGGTAATTTTCCAGCATGACCATGCTACACGTCGCGATGCAGGTCAAGAACTTCCTGAAAACGCTTCGGTGGGACATCCTACCTCACCCGCCGTACTCCCCAGTAGTGATGCCACGAATGTCATATTTTTCACATTCGCGAATGCGTATTTTCGGAAAGCGAATGTGCGAATGCGAATGTTTAGGAATAGCGTTAAATAAACGGCGTAAAAAATCTTGATCTATAGGCGTAAAAAATCCAGGGTTGGCTTGATTTTCCCCAACCCGAAAAAACCCACTGGGTTAAATTGGGTAAAACCCACCTGAAAAAACCCGAGGGTTTTTGACGAATGTGGGTTTTTGAAAAAATACTTGTTTATAATAATTAAATCAATGAACGGATAGAGCATTTATATATTTTATCAAAAAGAAAAAAAAAAGGATGTATTTTGACACACCCAGTCTGTTCTGTAATTTACTCCAGGCCAATCCAAGTGTAGAGAAGTCTTTCAATTTATGCAGAACTGGCCGGACAAGTGTAATGCCGACTACTTTTGGCATGATTTATAAGATAACTTATGGATAATATTGTTACGTGGATAGGCAACAGATGCAAAAAGACCCTTATACACACACTTGAATATACACTATTTAGTTCTAAAATTGTTTGCACTAATACTCAATACTTTCGTGCCGAAACGCTGCCAGCACTACTTCTCAATACTTTTGCGCCGAAACAGCGCCACTAGCAGTTGTTAGTGTTAACTCTTATCCTGTTGTGAAAATAAAGGGGATCTCCCCGACAACTGGCAATAACGATTTTCGGGGGAATTTCCTTCATGGTAGTGTTACATTTTTATTCAGTAGTAAATAGATTTGGATTGGGAGAAAAAATGCAATAAAATGGTAATAAAATTAAATTAAATGTAAAATTAAAATATACTAATTTAAAATTCTCATTATCTCCGAAAAAAACCCGAAATTCCCCAAAAAAGCCCGAAAATCCCCGAAAAAACCCGAAATAACCCAGTGGGCAGATATTTTTTGATAAAACCCGGGTTTTTGCCAACCCTGAACATATCGCCACATTTCACTTTTCTTTCACGGTTCCATGGCAAAAACTGTCAAAATAGCTCAAAACAATTTAAAACTCATTGAGCTTCTTGTTTATTCGCGTAAATTGGTCGAATTACTTTCTATTGGTCGAATGAAACACGTGATGCCTGCCTGCGTGCCCTGCACGTGCCGAATTGACTAAAACTAAAGGGAGTAGACGCGCGGCCTGGCGCGCGACACGAGCGGAACGAGACACGACACACCTGCACACATTCGCATTCGCAAAATATTCGCATCGCTCGATGCGAATGCGAATGTCGATGCGAGTGTGTAAAATGATGCGAATCATTCGCATAAGCGAACGCGGATGCGAACATTCCTAACATCACTACTCCCCAGATATTGCGCCATCCGACTACTATTTGTTCCGGTCAATGGCCCATGGCCTTTCTGAGCAGCGCTTCCAGTCTTTCGAGGATATTGAAAAATGTCTAGATTCGTGGATAGCCTCCAAGGACGAAGACTTCTTCCGCCGGGGAATCTGTCTCTTGCCAAAAAGATGGGAGAACGCCATAGCTAGCGATGGACAATACATTGAATGAAATGCACTTTCCAATTTGCTTCGAAATAAATGTTCAATATCACAAAAAAATCGAAGTTTTCAAATCAAAGACCTAATAATTAAAATTTGTTGCTTTAACATTTTTTAGTTTGTATCAATTTGGCAACTTTGTAAGAGTTCTAGTTTCGCAGGGCGGCCGGGCGGTGTTCGCCGCTAAAATTAACCTGACGTTGGAAACTCAATAAAGGATGTTGTTGCCTACGTTACGAGAGAAGCCTGCCGGAATCTCGGTTCGCAACCCACGGGAAATAGAACGCGCTTTAGGTGACACGGTCAGGTGACGTATCATACCCTCACCTCACTCCGTGGGGTCATCTATATATATAAAACTAAGTCGGGTTTCTTCGAACACTTATAACTCGAGAACGGCTGGACCGATTTTCATGGTTTTTGATTTGTAGTATTTGTCTCCGTCCCGAATAGCAGAATAACGATTAAAAACGAAAATTGGAAAGTTGGCGAAAAATTCAAATAAAAGAAAAACATTTTCTCAAACAAAATGTAAATCCGTGTTTTTCTCATGGTCAGTTGTACGTGGCATGTTCACGTGTCGGCTTCATTTGTTCTTGCGCCTGATTTTAAAAAAAAATTCGTATATCACAAGGTGCTTCAAGAAAGAGAATTAAAGCGAGTGCATCCCATGCAGCACAATATGTAAATAGTTTAATTCAATCATGACTTGGTGTCACGCGATTGATATACTTAATTTTTGTACTTTTATATTTCTTTTTGTGTTAATATCTTAATAAAGTAAGTATCTTAAGTTCAGCTAATACATCTATATTTACAAGTATATTCTAAGAAATTAAAACCTTTTTTTCAAATTATTAATATTTATTATATAGCTAACTGAAACTTTTTTTATTAAATATTAAGTTCAGCTATTCTGTAACATTGACTGTTAGGCGGTACGAAGTTCGCCGAGTCAGCTAGTAGTAATATAACCGCGGTTTATTTTAATAATCCGCACGAAAACGTCTATTCGGTCGTTACAACGGTGCAGCGGCGGTCGGACGAACGTAAGGGGGAAACCTGGTTTAGAAAACCAAAAAAAAACATGTTTTTTTTTAATTAAAATATATTAAATGAATCTCTTACCTCTGGCATAGCTGGTAGTCTCATTTGCATCTTTAAAAACAAACTTTTATTAAAATGCTCTGAAAAGAAGAAAAAACGAGCTACCACAATTTGTTTATTTTATTTATACATTAGGGTTATCAGTTATTAATTAGAGCTCTGAATTGCAACGGGCGAACCCGTCACGTCAGGAAGTTTCCCGAGAGGTGAGCGCAGAAGACTTGGGACGAAAAAAATCCACTTTCTCCGCTTTCATCCCATGGCCTTCCTTTGCGCTCTCAAGAAAATCTATTACTGGCTATACCTCAGCATTCATCAACTTTCTCTGGAATTCCGTGCCTTTACCGATAATATAACTCGAAAACCTGAGCGGGTTTAAAAAATCTTTAAAGAGACATTTACTCAACTCATGAATACTCCCCTCCCCTCCCGTCTCCTTTGTTTGTCCTTATATTCCACTCCTTTGTTTGTCCTTATATTCCACTCCTCCCTTCAATATCGAGTTGGCGTTCGTTACTAATCACTGTTTTATATTTTATACTATGATGACAATTATGTAAGTGTATTCAGTTGTTACTTGTAAATCAATTTGTCCACATAAACCTTTAGTCACAGTAAACCTGGTGGTATGGCCGGAAGATATTGCCACTTGGCAATAGACCCACCACATTGTATTCTTTTTTGTGTGCAATAAAGCTTTTCAAACAAACAAACTTTCTAGTTACGTCACCTGCCCGTCAGAGGCCAACGCCTTACTGCGAGGCACCGGGAAAAGTAACCAGCGGGCAGCCTCGCCCCCTGTCTACCATATTGATGTCAACCACAACGGGCAAACCCGTCACCGCAGGACGTTTTAACGATTCATCGTTCTATCGACCGTGCAGTGATCGTAGAAGACTTTAGACATTACAAATCCGACGTCTAGCTACGCCACAACCCGCAAGAAGCCAACGCCTTTACCGCGAGATAGCCAGTATGTTACCTGGCGGGCCGACACTCGCGCCCTTGCTTCCAATTGTGACCAGATTTCTCCGGTCTCTCGATTGGTTCCGAGTTCGAGGTCGCTTGCGCGGTCCTCTCCCTTACGAAGCGGTGAAACGGTGTGCACCGAATCTATCGCGGACCAAGGCGTCCTTTGCCCGACTCTGAACCGGGATCGGATGGCCAATGGTCATTTCAAGAGCAGTCGCCGTAAGGTAGGCAACCACCCCCGCTCTATAGGAAACAATACAGTTCCCAGACTCCCCCGACTGTTAGTCGGAGAGCACAATCGATTGGCTTGCGCCGCTCGGTGCGCAGACCGTCCAGGAGCGCCAGAGGTTTGATTCCCAGGGGAGACTGGTTGACCCAGTGTCCTACCCAGGTTCGCACCCCATGCGTGGAGGCCATCGAATGGGTGTTGACCCGTGAATGTGACCGACCCTGAACACATGGGTCATCGTGGCCCATGAGCCCGTTAGCTCCCCCCCTGTCTACCAGTTTGGAAGGATATCTCCGCTTGGAATTAACCATCAGGATACCTCCTTCCCAGTGGCGTGCCCTGGGTTGGTGAATGGGGCAAGCACGACATACCTTTTTGTTTTTTTTACGCTTTTATAGTAAAAAAATGGTACCTCTACTCTTCAATCTTCAGTTTGAAATGTACTGCTTGTGTCGTAGATTCAATAAAGCACACTGAAAGCATGCTACTGCTAGACAAAATTTAACTATATACTTATCAGCAGTTGCCGGTGGCTTTTTAAGAGGCCGTACACGAAATTTTGCGCATTTCGTGAATTTACGTAATTTTGCAGACGTGAATTTAAGGTTAAAATACTGTATTTCTATAAGTTTTATTGCACAACATAAAAGATAATTTATATTATTGTCTAATGAGTGACCTACTTTTTTGAAAATTATTATAGAATTTTGATTAATTGACCTTAAACCGGCGACTGTTTGTGAATTTTTGCTGTAAGAGGTTTAGAATATAACATATTTACGAATCGTTTTGACATCTAAACGGTATAAAAAAATTACAATGTATTGTTGCGAAAGTCCTCTATATAATAAGTGAATCACTTTTTAATACTTTCATATAAAATTGTTGATAAAAAAAATATTTAACTTTGTCAATTTTTTTAGAAAATGGGCGAAGAAATGCTTTTGATTTTGGCCTTTTAGAACTCTCGTTCCTAAAATAAAAACAACAGAAATACACTTTAGTTCAATATCAATCCATTTCCTCAAAAAAAAATGCAAAACATTAATTAAAATTCGCAATAAAGTCTTTTAAAACAATCTAATTCTCGCGTTATGATACTCGCCTATGATACGATTCACGCCTCAAGTCAGCTAGTCCCCGCCGAGCGCTTCCAAAGGGTGGACGTATCTCTTTGGCTCCGAAAATCCTACCTACCTATAGTTATATTATACCATTGATTATAGAGGTATCACGGCCCACATCGATTTCGTACACGGCCTCTTAAGAAATGCCGTTTCATTTGCCTGAGCGAGTAAAATCAAGTTAGGACAGAACAAATCAAATCAAATCGCATTTATTGTCCTCAAAAACTTTTACATAGTTGTTTAGACACTTTATATAGCCGCTTAATGTTAAAATAACTTTAAAGTGTATACTAAATATTTCATTACAGACTCACCACACAATTGAGTTATATTAGATATTTATAACTACAGGTCATGAAACATAACTATCAGGTCATGAAATTATAATATTAAAATTAAATGGTCCTATAAATAAGAAATATATAATAGATTATGGGAGACAATTAGAAATGGGTAATAGTAATAATATAATAATCAATAAAATGGTACAAATGTCAAGTTAAATTAAAAAAAAATCGAGATGGAAATTGTCAGTAATCTAATTATAATTCGTTTATATTATATAATTCTCTCGCAATAAGGTAGCCTTTTAATTTCGATTTCAATTGGGTTATTTTTCCGTTTCTACATATAATTTTGATATTCTCAGGCAGTTTATTGTAACACGCCATTCCAACGTAATTTGGATCCCTTTTGAATATTTCCAGAGATGGACGGGATATTGCTAAATTGTGCCTACATCTAGTGAAATGCGAGTAAATTTCTTTTTGGGTCTTCATATTTCCTATGTTTTTTAATAAACAATTTCCTCCATTGTTTATCATGCAATAAAAACCACAATTCAATTGAAATTATACAATAAAAAATCTCATTTGTCACTTGCTCAAACAAACAGAACTAAATTCGGAACACGCTCGCATTCTTTTTCATGCTAATGCAAGCCTGGCTTATTGGACATATATTGTGTTGCGTAATTCGCGACAGGTTGGAATTAAAAACCACTGATTTTGAAAGCCCCGTTGCAAGCCCATGTGTGCGAGCGAGATGACTAGCTGAACTCGACTCGGTAAGATTGCAGCGAAGTGTTGCACTTTCGATAAACTGTTTTGTCGCGTGGAGCGATCTGTGCCTGCTAGATAGCACTAGGCGCTCGCAAATTCATTTATTTTAGCGATCTTTAGTTTAGCGATTTGTTTAAGAAAACGGCAAGCCGGGCTTTTGGGCTTGTATAAAGGAACTGCCACTGCTCCTTCCTGCCGGCTGGTTACATTACAGGACAGAAGCCGCTTACGCGGCATCTACCTGTTTTACTTCAGCGGTACTTAAATAAAAATTTGGGCCTCCTTTTCCCGTCATACCACTCGGGATCGAATGGCCTATAGGTCGTTTCAAGAGTGGCATTACAACAGGTCAACATACATCCCCGCTGCTTAGGAGACAGTATATTTCTATAGTCTCCAGACTCCTTCAGCAATTAGTCAGAGTGCACAACCGAGTAGCGTCGCCGAACGGTGCGCAAACCGTCCAGTAGCGCCGGGAGGCAATCCCGCCAGGAGAAACCGATCCACCAGCAGTGAGGCCTGAAACGCAAGAGTCTTACCCGGGGTAGCCGAGAGTCTTACACGAGGAGGCTTTTCAATAGGATCTGAATCTTGAGTTTGGCCGATCCGAGAAAAAAATCGCTACCTATGGAGTTGAGCAATTTAATACTACCATTATATAATCAATGGTATTAGGTGGTCTACGTCTTTGTTTTGAAATGCTTTAATGACGCTCCTTGCCCGTCAGGCCTATGCCTCCCAGAAATAGATATTCTGTATCCTTGCAACAGGTGTATTATATAATCATTACCTATTCGTAGTTTTATAAGAATAACACGAATTAAACGTGTATTTAATCGCCACGGCCAAGGCATTTATGTATTTTACGTCGTCCGTCAAAATCGTAGCCTTGTCAGACACGAAAATTACTTGAGCGTGAGAATTTTGCATAGAGTATGTCACACACGAGTCACAAAAAGTGTATAATGAGCCTCCTGAGCGCCGCTAGCTTTTGGTATATGGGCAATAATAAGTATGAGATCACGTCGACCGTGTGTGCGGGCTATTAGACCATTATATTTGACACGGTGGTCCCGTTCGGCGGATACAAAGAAGGCCCATATTTCGCCTTACTTGATAGACTTCAATTACCTTAGACTTCGCGTAAGGGAGAAAGGTATCCTAGAAATAACACGCGGGCTAAAATGAGATTAAAGATATCGGTTGCATCCCTAGTTTAATAAAAAACAGTTGTGTACCCCCAAGACCCCCCCCCCCCCTTGGAACGACCTCCCTCACCGTCTTCCCCCCACAGCCCCCAAAAGCCTTCCCCTCTTCATTACTTCTACCCCCAACCGCCCTCCCTAACGACTCCCTCTCCCCTCCCCAACCCCTACCCCAGAAAGCCTTCACCCCCTATCCTCAAATCCCCCAGCGCCCCTCCTCACTCCCTTAACTCCCCTACCCCCCAACCCTCGTCCTAGTTAGTTATAATAAGAATATACTAATAATAGTTATAATTTGTATTGGTTATGATACTATACATTTTCTTTATCTTGCTGAATATATTATGTATAACTGGAGATGTCCACTACAACGGGCGAAACCGTCACCAAAGGAAGTTTTAACGATATTTGATCGTTCTGTCTCCCGTGAGGTGAGCGTAGAAGACTTGGGACTGAACAGTACACTGTCTAGTTACGCCACTCTCCTGTAAGAAGCCAACGCCTTCGAGAGACCGGGTTTTCAAACAGCGGGCCGACACTTGCAGGCAGATTTCTCTAGCCTCCCGACTGGCTATGGGTTCAAGATCGCTGGCGCGGTCCTCTCCCATACGGCGTCATTTACTCGACTTTCACCCGGTATCGTGTAGCCGATTGGTCGTTTCTGGAGCAGTTGCCGTAAGGTTAACAACCACCCCCACTCTATAGGAAACAAAGCCGTTTCCAGAATCCTCCGACTATCTGTCGGAATGCACAATCGATTGGCTAACGCCGCACGATGCACAAGACGTCCAGGATCGCCCGAAGTACGATTCCCATGGAAACTGGCCCGCAGGGACAGTCCTACCCGGACTCTCACTTCTTCTTTGAGGCTGCCGTATGGATGTTGAACCTGTGAGTTCGGCCGACCCTAATACATGGGTATTAGCTTCCCAAATATATGTACATATAAAACTAAAGAGCTCGCTGCCTTGAAACAAGTCCTAGCACTTAGTTGGGCAGCAGCAGTACATACATGCTAATGCTCATATCGGCGGTGATCAATCTTTCATTATTTTAATAATATAAATACATGAAAACTGATATGAATATTAGTGATACATATGCGTTGTAAATGCGTTGTTTAAGGCGACGTACTACTTAAAAAATAAACCGTATCTGAGTTTTTAAGCCCCGCCTACTTACCCCCTCCCCTCGCGACGGGGCAGGTGTTTATTATGTTGACTCATCTCGCAGCGATATTCACTCGCTATCGATGTCTGGACTAAACACACTAGGTATACACTATTGCAATGGGATTTATATTTTGGGATTATGCAAGTGTCATGTACCTACGCTGGTGAAGAAGGCTACGCTTTATCATCATCTAAACTTGAACATTATATTACTTTCCCGGCTGCCACTGGTAGGGAAGGTGTTGTGATCGTGCGGAAAAAAATGTTTAGATAACGATAGAGATGTCCATTTTGAGGTCCACCAAGATGATTAACCCTTCAAATGAAAGGCGTCCTTTTGGGGATGCAAGTTTTAATACACTGAAATGAAGGGCGTCCATTTGGGGACGCGATGGGGGCCATTTGCGAAAAAATCCATTTAAAAATAGAACGGGCTTCTTTATTTTATCGTATGATGCCAGAAAATAGCCAAAGATTCGTTACTATTAAATTCTACGATAGTATCATGCGATAAAAGCTGTATGAGATATTGCAACACTCCAAACGTCGTGGAACTTTCCACTGTTGACAGCGACACAAAGCGCCGAACGAGTGCTACGCGGCGCGCTACAATTATTGTGATTTTAAGTGTTTTTAGTTGGATTTTACCCGTAAAAGTGAGTTATATGCATTCTAAAATTGTGTAGGAATGATAATTACCGATTGGAGCAGGCCATTTCCTTTTTTTCACTTAGTTTTTAGTAAATTTGTGAAGTGACGTATCGCATTCTCGATGGCGTCGCAGCGAAAATATTTTCGAAACGAATGATATCAGGCGAATGTAGTAATAATATTGGTTTATTTCGCTTATAAAATCGTTATTATTCAATATAGGAGGTATATACTCAAGGAATTAGATGTATTTTGATATTTACACGTCGTTTACAAATGCAACCACGTTTTCATAGTTTATATCTTGGCGGCAAAAACCGAGATTTTTCAATGTTTGTAGAGAAGGCTTGGATTTCTATCGATATGAAACAACAAAAAAATACGGAAAAAAAATTTTTTTTTTCGATATATTTATTTTTGAGAAATTTGGTTATTTGAATATCGGGTTTTATAGGAAAACTAAAATGCAGCTTAAAATAACATACAACTTTTTTTCAATTTGGGCTTATTTACTGAGGAAATCTAGACTGTGTCTCACCATGCGGTGTAAGATCGTTATACCAGCCTGGGGTGACGGGTTCGCCCGTTGTAGTCGACAACCCAAGTTGTTAGTCAGAGTGCACAGTCGATTGGCTTATGCCGCACGGTGCGCAGACCGTCCAGGAGCGCCAGAAGTTTGATTCCTAGGGGAAACTGACCATAAGGCCAGAGTCCTACCCGGGCTCGCATTTCATGCGTGGAGGCCGTCGGATAGGTGTCGACTCGTGAGTGTGACCAACCCTGAACAGAATGGGTCTTCGTGGCTACCTCAGCGAGGGCCCATTAACTTTCTCAACGGTCAACAGCACAGACACGATTGGGTTACTAACTATTTTGTTTTTTTTTTGAAAAATGTATTTTTGTTTTTTAGATGTCTTTTAATCGAGATCCGGATCGGACGCCGCCCCAGGCGTTCCTAGATCTCCTGGAGGAGTCGGGGTCCAATTCGGATGAAATAGATGAGGGTGCAGCGCCGGCGTTCTGGGATGATGACGTTGGATATGACGATGACGACGCAGATATCGTGAAAATGTCGATCGATTTTCAAAGCCCCGGCGGAACTCTGGGTAATTAGTAAGTATATAAAGAATTCCATGTTATTTTCAGAATTTATCGTCAATTTATTGTATTTTTGTCTTTCAATAGTGAGTCGCCGCTGTCATCATCCCGGTTGTTGGCTGCGCCGCTGCCTCCACCACGCGGGCCGGTTGCAGCCCTCGCTGGCACAGCGCGGGGACTGCCCGTTCCGGCCCAGCATCCGCCACCCGCCGCCGCCTAGAACCCAGCGCTCGCCCGCCGGGCCGCCCACCCGACGCCTATTTTTCGCCCAACTACAGAGAGGTATAAAATACAAATATTTATTTATTTTCCAAAACTTTTCGGTACGAGTACTTTACCTTCCTAATAACTCACATGAATACTCAATATCATTAAAACCATAGATTTAAGTAGCAAAATTGCGTTTAAAAGTATCCGAAGACGACTCTATTCGACCATTCGGCTACCCGATACCAGGAGATAGCCGGACAAAGGATGCCATGGTCCGCGATAGATTCGGTACACACCGATCACCGCAAGACAAGGGAGAGGATCACTCGAGCGACTTCGAACCTGTAACCAGTTTCGAATCGCTAATCGCTAGTTTAGGTAGGTTTAGGACAGCTGCCTTGCCGCATGTGAACGTTTACCGTACCGCCCATTCGCTCCCCCTTCGAAGCCGAAGAATGTGAGATGCGGAAATTGCGGTTTTAGATAATTTTTCCAGGAAGGAGTTTGAAATTTTCCCGGAGAGACCGAGATATTTATAGAGTCACCCGTTCTCTCAATCTCGGTCTTCGGCGGGTACAAATACACCAATTCTTCTAAGGACGGTCAGATTATCGACGATCCTACTAAGCAGTATTTTGTTACTTTTCAGACATCGCCGCTGCGTACGCGCTCTGCTTCCCCTGTCTGCCTTTCGCCGCCTAGCACTCTAAGGTCTGTATTTATTCATTTTTCTGGAAGTCTCTAACTATAGAACACCTTTGATAATCCACTATATATAGATAATCCACTATATACATTGATCTGGAAGTCTCTAACTATAGAACACCTTTGATAATCCACTATATAGGAATTGTGTCATAGTACATCAAAAATCAATAATATTCACCGAGACGAGATTTTAAAAGTGTATGTTACCAGCCGATTCTAACTTATAAACCTCAAATTGATTCAAACTATCTAAAACCAAGTGCATAAGGACCTAACAAATGGGTCTAGACACATAGAATACTCATTATTATTCTTCTTCTTCTTTTGGAGAATACATTTTAGTCAGGATAGGAGAATTTCATATATGAAGGAGCTCTCGTACAAGTGAAAACAGGGCAATCATCATCCGATATTGGAAAAGTGACTTAAAACTATTAGCATACATTGATCTGGAAGTCTCTAACTATAGAACACCTTTGATAATCCACTATATAGGAATTGTGTCATAGTACATCAAAAATCAATATTATTCACCGAGACGAGATTTTAAAAGTGTATGTTACCAGCCGATTCTAACTTATAAACCTCAAATTGATTCAAACTAGCTAAAACCAAGTGCATAAGGACCTAACAAATGGGTCTAGACACATAGAATACTCATTATTATTCTTCTTCTTCTTTTGGAGAATACATTTTAGTCAGGATAGGAGAATTTCATATATGAAGGAGCTCTCGTACAAGTGAAAACAGGGCAATCATCATCCGATATTGGAAAAGTGACTTAAAACTATTAGCATACATTGATCTGGAAGTCTCTAACTATAGAACACCTTTGATAATCCACTATATAGGAATTGTGTCATAGTACATCAAAAATCAATATTATTCACCGAGACGAGATTTTAAAAGTGTATGTTACCAGCCGATTCTAACTTATAAACCTTAAATTGATTCAAACTAGCTAAAACCAAGTGCATAAGGACCTAACAAATGGGTCTAGATACATAGAATACTCATTATTATTCTTCTTTTTCTTTTGGAGAATACATTTTAGTCAGGATAGCAGAATTTCGTATATGAAGGAGCTCATACAAGAGAAAACAGGGCTATTTCACTTGAAATCTCAATTATCTGCATACTTTGAATATCTTTATACATATATTAGTACATATATATATTATTACATATATATTAGTACATATAGTATACATAGGAAATAATACACGAGATTTGGTTTAGGTAGTAATATATAATTTAATAAAACAACTTAAATTATTAGCGAGAGCAATTGAGACTCCGCATACATTGGACCCCTTTCAAGCAGGTACTTCTTTATAAGTATTTTGAATGAATTTAAGTTGTTTGCATTCTTATAACTCTCATTTAAATTATTATAAAATCTCGGCGCAAGGAAGTAAAAATGCCTTTGGGCAAATGAGGACTTTACAATCGGAATATTATAATTCGACCCAGTAGCTTGCCTTGTGTTTTTAGTTTGTTGGCTTCTTGTCTGCTGATCCTTGATTCTGTGAAACTCAATTCAGTAGCCTCCTCGTGTGAAAGGCTACCCCAGGTAAGGCTCTTGCGTCTCAGGCCTCACGGCTAGTGGATCGGTTTCTCCTGGTGGATTTCCCCGGGCGCTACTGGACGGTTTGCGTACCGTTTGACAATTTGAATATTACGATGAATAATTTTACTACATATCTTTTCTACTACTTATGAATAATTTTACTACGTATCAATTGATTTTATATTCCCTAAGGGGATTCATTTTTCACTGGACTGTTACGGGATGACATAACGATTCTAGTAATACCGCAGACTTCTAAATCGGTCTAAGCGTTTAGAAGTTATGATGGAATAAAGAAACAGAAATTTGCGGTCAGGGGAAATTTTCGATCACTACAACAGAATTAGGTTTTTGAAATTGAATTGAAATTCAGACTTTCAATATTGAAATTCAATATTGTTTTAATTTTCAGGCAACCTCTGGCGGCGGCGGGGCGACTAGCAGCGGGCAGCGGACGCGGGAGAGCCGGCGCGCGACGAAGAGCGACGCGCGGCTTGCCGGGCAGCGCGGCAGGCGGCGAGCCAGGCGGCGAAGGAGGCGGCGCGACGGCCGGCCGAGGAGGCCGCGCGGCAGGCCGCGGACGACGGGGGAGGGTAGCCGGCGGGGCACGGCGGGGCGCGGGCAGAGGTGGACGGCCGGGGGCATATAGACGCGGTAGGCACGCCGCCATGCGAGCTGTGGTCGGTGAGAATGTCTGGTGTCAAGGTGGTGAAATTGTAGAAGTATGTAAGACCGATGAAGACGTCCCCGCTGTATTGAAAGAGATGGTGGGTGAAACTGAGAGGGTTCGTCGTGATTGTCGCGCTAGGGAGTCAGCAAGACGTCGACAGCGGGACGTCGGCACGAATGCGGACGAAGGCGACGAGAATGAGTTGTCGTTAGACGCGGAATCCGTCATAGCGCGGGAACTGTTCGGTGGCGATAGGGCGGCTATGTACGCGGCTATGTACGCGATAGGGCGGCTTTATTTTTATGACATGTTTGTTTTATTTTTATCAAATGACTGTTACTGTATAATTTTTGTACTGGAAATTTAGTAAATACTATTTTGTACTAGAAATTTAGTACCAATAAAAAGCATAAGTCGCATAAAAAATAAAGAAACGTATAATTGTATACCGAATATACCTACCAACTAATAAAAGTTTTTATTTTAGTCGGTTCAATTGTTTTGTTTGTTTTTATGACATGTTTGTTTTATTTTTATCAAATGACTGTTACTGTAAAATTTTTGTACTGGAAATTTAGTAAATAAAAAAAAATGGTTTGTTGAGTTTTCTTCTACGAAATTTTAATGATGGATCGGTGTACCGAATCTATCGCGGACCATGGCATCCTTTGTCCGGCTATCTCCTGGTATCGGGTAGCCGAATGGTCGAACAGAAATTTATAGCAGCCGACGTTTCGGTGACGTTGCAGCCGCCGCTGTCCAGTCTACCCTGGACAACGGCGGCTGCAACGTCGCCGAAACGTCGGGTGCTACAAAGTTCACGCGGTAAATTCGTTTATAAAGCTATTTATAATGTCAAACAACCGCGATAATCCTTGATTTCATAATAATTGCAAAGGCATGATACAAATGTGGTTAAAAAACGAATTTACCACGTAAAGTTTGGACACCAACGTTTCGGCGACGTTGCAGCCGCCGCTGTCCAGTCTACCCTGGGCAACGTCGCCGAAACGTCGGGTGCTACACACTTCACGCGGTAAATTCGTTTATAAAGCTATAATGTGAAGCAACCGCGATAGTCTGATTTCATAATAATTGCAAAGGCATACAAAAGTGGTTAGAAGTTTTTCGAATGTATTGAAAACTTGACGCTTATTAGATGTCCAATAACTAATTATTATACTCCAGTCACATTTCATAGAAGAAACTAGAAAATCACACTCCGAATTTGCCTAAACAAATGAGATCGCACCGCGGCGTATTGCATAGACAGGCGCGCTGCCTAATTTTATCGATATTCGCGAAATCGCGGGGTGCGCATACCTATTTGTTTACGTAATTAGTATAGAAGAATTACCATATTTTGAGTGTGATTTCCTATAGTTTTTCTATGAAATGTGACTCTTTAGAGTATAATAATTAGTTATTAGACATATAATAAGCACATAATAACACAATATATTTGAAAAACTTTATCCACTTTTGTATTATGACCTGTCAAAGTTAATGCCAAGTTTTCGTCACCGACTCGCAAAAGTTTGGATTTTTCTGTAATATCAGACAAAGCTGAAAGAACTGGTATGATTTTATAAGAAGTGTAGTGTAGTGGAAAAGTTATTATGAAAGAATTTCATATAAATAAAGTCCCTAAGTAGTCAGAAATACAAAATTAAAAAAAAAAATTTTTACGAGGAGACATCAAATTTTTCTTGGTTATTATGACTGAAAAACTAAATATTTTTGTATGCAAAGAAGTAAAACAAAATAATGGTTTTGGTAAAGCATTTAATAAAGAACATAACTGTAAATACAATTTCCGCATAGACTTTCATATTTTGTGATAAAAACATCGAAATGATAAATAGGCGAGTTTTTTCACTTCGCCAAATTTGTAATTTGTCGCCATTATTATCTTAATTGATTTACGAGATAAGGTTATAATGTTTTATATGTCAAATTTCAATGCGATCATTTTACAGTTCTTCTTTTTATGATCTGTATAGTGGTTTACAAGTTATGGTCGTTTTTATCAAGGCCGTCGATTTTGCGCGCAAAAAGGTCGCGCGCGAATGGGACGGCTGAATTTTATTCCGCGAGGAGAGGGGTTAAGACCATTTTCAGAGAAATGTATGTCTGTTTGCCTGTATGTAATCTCTCACGATAACTGCCGAGCCGTTGAACCGATTGAGTTGAAATTTGGAACATAGGGATAGTATCACCCTGGAATGCGCCCATTAGATTTTGGCTGTCAACTGTTAAACCAAACTATCACTGTCAAAAATTGACAGAAGCCATATCTTACAGAATTTCATTTGCGATATGTCATTTGAAATCCCCTGAAAAACTGTATTAAGAAGAGTCACCTGTCACTAATTAATTTTCGACATTTTAAAATTATTTTAAATGGTGATAAATGACAATTGGAGAAATGCCGTTAACTGTTTTGGATACAGTTTTCCAAGGGCTTTTAAATGACATAAATCGCAATTCAGGTTCCGTGAGATACAGCTTTAGTATTTTTTTGATAGTTGTAGTGACAGTTTTTGATAGTATTTTTTGGCAGAAAAAACATTTAGAATCGAATTAAAAAACAACATTGTGTATCGAACTATTTATTCGCGGTATAATAGTTCTTTGAGGAGGACATAACGACACCCATCGCCTTGTACATTATCATTAAAAAATTATTTAATTAAAAAGTAATATAATTTATTTTTAGATACTGTAAGCACATCATTGTAAACTTTAAAGAAATACACATCATTAAAAATAAATAATTATTAATTAAAATATAAAATCATTAAGACAAAAAATCATGAAGACATTTCTGGTTGGCAAAGTAGTCTGTTATTTCTGAGTAGATACATACATATTAAATGTAAAGAGACGAATAAATACATTTAAAATTGCGCAGTACATTTGAGACTTCCTTTTTGTAGCCTTGACAGTGTCGCTTTGTAGTGGTGCGCCGACTTTTGTAATTAAAATTCATCAAATGATAATACATTTTCAAAAGCCTGTTCATCATTATTAATTAGATCTGTACTCAGCACAGATTTGGAATATCGTGTACTTTTCGGTGGCTCTATATTGCTTGTGCTTTGCTTTGGAGTGTTATTGGCAAGTACATTCTCTGTGAGTTCTTTGCTCACTTTGTGATGGAATCACTGAAAACTAACTACCGCTTAAGCGTTGGACAAGGGAGAGGAACCGATTTCTTTCGTTTTATCGTGTCGTTTCTTTTATTTGCTTCTTTCAAAGTGTATTCAGGCTCCCTTAAATCCATATTCCTTCATACTCCTGGATCGATAATTTCAGGTAATACACAGTCCATATAAAAACAAACAAGTTTTTTCCATGACATTTGTCCAAATCAAATCATTCGTCTGTATATATTCGGTTTTGAGGGGATCGTTTTTACCAGACCAAAATGTAAATAGGCACACTTCCTTTCCAGTTATATGTATCGTTCCAGTTACAGTTTCTTTCCAGCACACTTTCTTTAAAGTTATCCACAATACCACAGATAGTTCATACCTTGTTGAAAACTTACGTTTTTTCGTTCCTCAGCGATTAATTCGCAATTCACGCACGTTTGAGGTATCTCGTGCCAATACCAACTACGGGAAACATTCCATCGCTTATGGGCTGATATGCACGTACGACTCTTGTTTCTCCACCATCGACATTTTCAACCTCAACCAACCGACGTTCGTTAAAGAATTATTCAAATCAATTGCACCTAACGAGCTTGTTAATACCTATAGTAATTAGTTATATACTTTCTATACAACAAAATAAAATTCGAAATTTAAATTCTAAGTGTCAACATATTTTAAAATTTTCTCCCCTCTAAATAATAATTAAATAATAAATTTTAGTGATTATAGTGCAATTCTATAGTCTGGATTAACTCGCGGTTAACACGGGACGCGTCCCGAAGGATCTGATCGGTCTGAGCTGTTCACTTTAAATATTCGACCAGCGTGTCTATGGAAAAGTCGACCATCGAAAACAAGCGAGCTGTAGTTACTGGCTGAAGGCAGATCGACTTTGCTGAAGATAGATCGGAGGACTTACTGAAGGTGGTGGTGGATTTGATTGACCAGCCACCTTTCGAAGACTATATGCAAAGACTCTCAGCAGGAGGTTACCGCAAGGTATAAGGACGATCAATTGTGCGCTGGCAGCTTAGAAGGATTACGAGACTCTTGTGGAGGCGATAGTGGTGGACCTCTGCAAGTGGCGATAGCTGACAACCAATGCCTTTTCAACATAATCACCGTTACCAGTATTGGAAAGAGCCCTTGCGGAAGTGCCAAGGGACCTGGCATATACACTGCCGTGAAGAGTCATGTGAAATAAATGGCGTTTTAGGAGTATGTCTACCGGCGAAAAATTGTCCAAAAACTGAGGGGGATTTGCCAAAAGGGAAACTATCACAATTTTGTATAATGTCGGAACAAGAGACTGTATGCTGTATTCAACACAGCCCCATGAGCAACAACACGAGATCATCAGAAAACCAGGATAAATCCAATAATGCATCTTCTATATCACCGCCTACTACAACAACTACCAATAAGTCACCGGTCATCTCTACAATAGCTCCAGAAAAAACTCAAACATCACCACAAGCCATAACTACCAATTTCATAAATGACAGTGTGAAAAACGAACTAAATCCGAAAAAATAGCTCTGCAATATTGAGTAAAAATTTAACAATGACAGTCATTGCTGCGTTAGCGATTAATTGATTTATTTTATTTTATCTGCATCCAAACTTTTCTCTGGTCGTAACGGTCTCCGTTCCATCGGGTTCAGAAGAGGGAGGAAGAGAGAGTGCACCCGTGGTCGCGCGCCCACCTGTGCACTATAATATAGCCTGCGCACTTGACTGCTTCCGAACAGTGGACTCTGAGAAGACTAAAGAAGTCACTAGAATCTACAATGCAGTCGCTGTGGCCGAACACGGCTAGAAGGATATATATACAACATATCAGTAGCTACCACAAATATTTATAAATATCTATAAATATTTATTATATATCTATAAATACCTATAAACATCAATAAATATCTGTATTTATATATCCACTATACGACCTATCTATATCTTTATTTATATCTATATACATATACACATACCATCGTCTAACTCCTTCTTCCTAATCACTTCCAATTCCCTACCTCTCCCATCGGTTTTCTATATATTTTTTATATTTAATATGAACTTTGTTTATTTTATAATTAATTTTTAAGTGTAATATGCTGAAATCCAAATGTGTAATAAACGATTATAGGCGTAATGTTTTTCTTTTTTTCTACATGTATGCACACGTATGTATATTGTATGCGCTGTATTTTTCCAGAAATAAAATAAAAAATAAATAAATAAAAAGAAATTATATATGGACCTGTCCTTGAACTTGAACGTACCAGTGATGTTTGATGCTGATTTCAAGTTTTCCATCTTTCTGTTTCCAAAATGTCACTTTTCTTTTTCTTGTCGCTTCCGTTAACCAGATTCTATGCGCTGTAATGGGAAATTTGACTTCAAAAATATAATCATCAGATATTCCATCTGGAGAAGCTCCCAAAAATGGAAATTTAGGGTCAATGAATAATCCACATTGCTGAATTTCCACTTTTTCTAGACATATTTTTCATTCTAGTGCAGTTGTTTCATTTTCTTTTCCATGGCAAATTGATGCTACGTTGCTCAAATCCCATTTTCAGTCATGGATTTAACTAAATTGGCGCATTTTGTGTGTTGTTAACTATTGACAATTTTGCCAAAGTTAGACGCAGTTACCATTTTTCTTCGTAATTCCAACCACTCGCTGCTTTCACCTTGAATAACCGTAAGTTTTTCAATTCGCAATCGATCATTTTTCTATTTTCCAATTCTTGAAATAACAGAGCTTTGCTTTTTTCGAATATTTCTGATGGAACATCGGGTTGGTTGCAATGTTCTCCATAATGCGAATTATTGTTTTTTTTTCAAAAAAACTTTCTGCTTTTATTTCTTTTATAAAGAATGGATTTACTTAAATGCCTCTGTCTTCTTTATTCCACTTTTGATATCCTGCCAGAGGGACTTTTGCCTATATATTTTTTATGTAATCTTGAGAGTGGCTGTTTTGTATTAAATGATATAACTGCCGCATTACATCGCGCTTGGTAAGACTGCTTTTGGATGTAATTTGTCCTCTTACCACCAATAAATTTTGCAATGATGCCGTTAAACCTTTCGAGAACATTACTATCTACATCATGAATTAGGCTTCTTGCATGTATTGCTACCTACGTTTTAAGTTATGTAACGTATTCTTTCCCAAATAATGTCACCCATCAAACAACTCATTGCATCCAGTGTTTCATTTTCCGACAAACAATTTTAAAAACTTCTACATTTATCATGGTTTCCAAATGCATCTATCGGGGCGTTCAAAATGTCATTATACAGGCAATCAATTTTCTCATCAATTGAAAAGTTTTGACATTTATTATAAGCTACTGCTGATGTAATATTTCTTCGCATTTTTAGTTTTTTTTTCACAGACATTACAAGTTGAATAAAAGCTTTTAAAAAGTAGATACCTACGTTTTGTTTTTTAAATTACAATTCTGCCTATCTGACGGTTTTCTATATTAGAACGGTCAGAATCGTAGCCTAATAGTATATTATATTTATACATGGTGTATAGCTCTGTCATATGGCTCTAACGCAAATGTATTGGCATTATTTACTGTCCCCTTATATATGACACATTTTGACTCGCGGGAAGCAAGCTGAAGTGGCGCACTCGTTTTAAACTCGCATAAGATCACACCGGTCGTAGGTTCAAAACCTACCGATATGTATTTTTTTTTTTGTTTTTATACATAAAGAAACATTGTTATCAAATAAATGAACACTTTTTATTAAAAAAAAGTAATATTGTAAATTTAAAAAAAAAATAAATAAATATTAAATATTATTTTACTTATTATTGTTTCTATTTTTCAACATATGATTTATCATGTTTTTAAACCTCTTTCATTTACACGGTGAAATAGCCATCTAAAACCGATATTTTTTTACTTCACATCTCCGATCCATCGAAATGTCAATTTGGTAATAATAAGTCATGAAACAGAGCGTCGCGAACGCAACCGCATATGTCGGCCTTCGAAGCCGAAATGAACCACGTTTCTAAGAGCCAATAACATTTCATTATAAAAGGTTGGCTGTTATGCCATTTGAATCAGTAATTGATCCCCACATAAGAACCATATTGACCCAATGTCGCTTGCGGCATTTTGAATGCCAGCGCGTCGTCGCGAGAAGAGCGCGCTCATCTCATTGTATGACAAAAATAATATAAACGGGCTCTGCAAAATATTATTTTTAAAATATACTGATATTTTATTTGAAAAAAATAATCGTCAGTACTACAAGTTTATTGTACATAGTTTATGTAAAAAAAAACAAACTTGAAAAAAACACACAGTAATAAGTAATATTTAACAGTGAATATGGATGAAAGTTACACTTTTTATATAATTTTTTTTAACAAGAAAAACTTATTTTTTTAAATTTATGCGAAAGCATTCCTCTTTACAACTATTGTTAAAATGCCGTAGTATTTTTTTTGAGTTTCTTGATCGTGCAGTTTAGTGTGAGGCACGTTTCAAAAAATGCTCTAAAATGAAAATTTCCTGTATAGCTCCCAGATTTAATTATTTTCCTCAATTTTCCAATACTTAAAAAAAAATCTGAAATAGCTATCTACTTAAGAAAGGTACTGTGAGTTACGATAATTTTTTTTTGTTGGCTAACATCATCAGTTATTTCAGTATGACTGTTCAAAAATTGCCAAAAAATGTAATTTTCGAAATTTACCTACATCGTCGCCTTAACCTTTAACTGGTGACCTTACCATCTCACAGACACCGCCGTTTGGTTTTTCGATATTTCTCCGCGCCGTTTTGTCGCTTCCCCCCGCGCACATCAGTACCTTCCCCATTTACTTCTCCCTTTCGCTCAGTGATCTTTGCGCCCGCGCAACGGCGGTTGTGTCACCTGTGTGGAGCTCAGTCCGTCTCTTAGACGCCAGGTCAGTGCTAATGTGTATTTTATCCAAGTGTCTGTTGTTCGTCACCTCACAGTTAGTGTTCATATATATCTTCCATAGAAACGTAACATCAGAATAACGCAATTATTTTCTTTTACAGAATGTCTCAAGATGACCAACCAAGTTGTTCGAAAAGAAGAAGAGTTCTTACTCAACAAGAAATATTACGTGAGTTGTCAACAGAGAGTGACGACGAGTGCAGTAATTTTGATGACGATATAGCCGATCCTGACTTCGTTCTAGAAAGTGAGCATAATACAGAATCTGAGCAGTCTGGAAACGAAGAAAATCGCTTAACTGTCCAACAACAGTCTGTCCATCTTGGTGGAAGTGACAGATCATCCGAAGTAGATCCTGGGGTACAGGCTACAGCGGAAATAAGTACCAGGTGTGAGCCCTCCCTGGAAAGCGCCGCAGAAACAGAGCAACAAAACGATTATGTGTGTCAAGAGACTGGCACTTACTGGGGACGCAATAGATTTAGGTGGTCTGCACAACCACCTTCAAGAACAGCTAGAACACTGTTACATAATATAGTTCGTATGTCAGCCAAAACAGGACCGAAAACTTTTACAAGTCATGAAGAACTATGGTCATTATTATTTACAGATGAGATAATTTCTATGATTGTTACTTATACTAATCAAAAATTGATTACATATCGGTCAAAATTCAAAGACCCATCAAGATCCGAACTGGTGCCTACAACACATCTTGAAATAAAAGCCTTCATAGGGCTATTATTCTACACTGCTGTATTCAAATCAAACCGTGAAAATGCTGAATTCATATTTGCAACTGATGGCACGGGTCGTGAAATTTTTCGTTGCGTGATGTCACAGAAAAGATTCTTAGCGCTGAATTATTGTTTGAAATTTGACGACACACAGACTAGGCAACAAAGACTGACTGGCAACAAAATTGCAGCAATATCAGAGTTATTTGAGGCTTTCGTGAAAAATTGCCAAAAAAATTACACACTTGGCACTCATGTTTGTGTCGATGAAATGCTTGTTGGGTTTAGGGGCCGATGTCGTTTTATTATTTACATGCCGTCGAAGCCTAATAAGTATGGGTTAAAATTTTTGCTGCTGGTAGATGCTATGACATTTTATGTGTACAATATTTATATATACCACGGTAAAGGATCTGATGGTATTGTACTTTCGGACGAAGAAAAAAAGTTTGGGATTCCAACTCAATCTGTTGTTCGGCTTACAAAAGGCATCGAAGGACCGCAATGTGACAGCAGATAATTGGTTCACATCAATGGAGCTAATTGATATTTTGCGCCAAAGAGGTCTCACTTATTTAGGGACTATGAAGAAAAACAAAAAAGAAATTCCTCCCGAGTTTCAGCCTAACAGACAGCGAGAAGTCGGAAGTTCCTTGTACGGGTTCACTAAAGATTACACTATTGTTTCATATGTTTCCAAACCTAATAAGTCAGTTATACTTATATCTTCAATGCATCACATGAAAGAAACTGACAGTGAAACCGGAAAACCAGCCATGATTATTGACTACAACAAAACAAAAGGAGGGGTGGATGAAGTAGATAAAAAGTGCTCGAACTATTCAACATCTCGACGTACGCGCCGTTGGCCTATGGCCATATTTTATCGGTTAGTCGATATTTCAGGAATAAATTCATATGTCCTGTATAACGACTGCAACAACACGGACAAGATAACCAGGGGCCACTTTTTATTATCTTTGGGGAGATCCCTTGTTCTACCTCAACTAAAACTCCGGGTATATAACGAGAGGCTGCCCCGCGAGTTGCGCTCGACCATAGAAAGAGTCATTGGTGTTGATGAATTACCACCTCGACCAACACGTAACATAGCCCAAAACCACCCTGGGGTTAAAAGAACATGTGCCATTTGTCCTAGTCGTCTAAAAGACGTACTAGATTCTCTTGTACATACTGTGATAAACCTATGTGCCTAAACTGCAGTAAGCAAATATGCGAAGACTGTGTACGTAACCATTCCTAGTAGCTGATGTTTGATGTTTGTAGTTTTTTTAGTTTTGTATTTTAGGATAAGTTTAATTATTAGGTTTTGTTTATAACTGTATAAATGACCAAACGTTGCCATTAAAGAAGTTTCCAAAGTTAATTTTAGGGTGCTACAGGGCCCACTTTAAGTTCGTTGTTATTTTTTTGAAAAAATTCCATATGCAAATAAAGACTGATTTATTGAAATAATCCGTTTTTTATTTTAAACCATACTTGACCGTTGTTATATATGAATATATACTTTATTAAAAACATTATTTAAAATCTCCTTTTTGTTAGTATTTTTTTTGTGTGGCCATTTTTAATTTACGTATGTCAGACGTTACCTCACCAGATATGTCCTACTAACACCAGGTCACCAGTTAAAGATTAATTAATTAATTAATTACATAAACAAATCATTGTAAGCCATTATTGGTTAAAAAATGGATGTTTATATTCACCTTTAATAAAAAAATACGTGTGGCACTCGGGGACTGCCGCGGTAAAGCTATTGCATAGCATTTTTAACAACTTATGCAATTATAATTATTTATTTATTTTATTTATTTTATTTTTTCTGATATCAGATAACTGCGCTCTATCGGAAAACGTTGAAATTATTCCGAATCATTTGCGGCTACGGTAGCAAATGATTCGAATAATTTGAACGTCTTCCGATAGAGCGCCGCCCACGAGTTTTTTAGTCGATAAAGCAAAAAAACCGGATTATTCGAAAAAAATCGTAGATAAAAAGATAGATAATTAAATTATCTTTAAAATGGTGCAGGTTTCATAATAATACGCCAGATAGTATTTGCGTAGTAGACATTTTTGTGTTCGGTTAGACCTAATTTCACAAATTAATTACACTATGTAATATAAACAAAATCTAAAATATTCAAAGCTAAGAATATTAGGAAAATGTTCTTGTTTAACATATATTTTTTTCGAATCGTAAGCAGTACTCGTTTAGACGTAATTATCAGTTTAAAATCATTAATTTTCGTTAAGAAATTTCTTCATTCGGTCGCCGCGCTGGCCTAGGCCCGCGATAAAAGCTATGCAATAGCTTAAAAAACATTCTTTATCAATGGTAATATAGATGGGTTTGCTATTAGTTTCGCCGGACGGTAGTAGAACGATCGGGAAGAACCCCATGCTGGGCGTCTAATACCATTGACCGCTTCTATTATGTATCACCATGGAGATACAATTTTACGCGCTATATTTAGATTTGGCGGTTATGGCAGCGTAGGTTAAGCAATCATATGATTATAACTGATAGTATAATCATCCAAAGACAGCCACCCGCAGTTCAAAGAGATCGGCAACATTTTCTCACAGATCAACACAATAGAGCTCATGGGTCCAGTCGCAGTTTGGCCACTAAGACCTATGTGTAAGGGTCGGCTAAACTCACGAGTTAGATTAAACCTATCCCGCAGCCTCCACGTAGAAGTGCGAGCCCGGGAAGGAGCCTGGTCTGCGGGCCAGATCCCCTAGGAATCGTTCTTTGGGCGCTCCTGGTTGGGTTGCGCACCGTGCGGCGTCAGCCAATCAATTGTGTATTCCGATTGATAGCCGGGGGAGTTTAGAAACGACCTTCTTTCATATAGAGCGGGGGTAGTTTCTAACTTTACGACAACTGCTTTTGAAACGACTAATCGGCTACCCGATACCGGATGAAGACCCGTGCAAAGGATGCCGTGGTCCGCGATAGATTCGGTTGACACCGTTTCACCGCTACGTAAGGGAGAGGACCGCGCAAGCGACCCCGAACTCGTAACCAGCCGAGAGACCGGAGTAATCTGGTCGCAACTGGAAGTAAGGGCGTGAGTGTAAGCCCACTGGGTAGCATTCCTGGCTATCTCGCGGATAAGGCGTTGGCCTCTTACGGGCATGTGCCGGTGCTTGACGGGGGACTGTTTTTGTCCTAAGTCTTCTGCGCTCACTTCACGGGAGATCATTTCGTTGAAACTTCCTGAGGTGACGGGTTCGCCCGTTGTAGTTGACAGCTCTAGTTGTAAACAACATTCATGGTCGAAATAATTGTCCGCGGTGAAAACGTCCGGTTCATCGACAACCTCTCATACGTTGATACAAATTTCAGTAGAATTCGCAGAGCTTTTACGAAATTTCTTCTACAAGAGAATTCTACGAAATTTGTATCGACAACAATGACCGCGCCTATAATTTTATAGAAACGGTGAATTAACCGTGTAGTGTATAATACAGTATTACGTGCATATATTGAGTCCTTTCCTATAAAATTGCTCTTCTATAAAGGAAATTTAAGGCCTAAAACTTTGTATGAAAAATATATATTTAATTGAAAGTTCTGAAAACTGAATCTAAAGTTCTTGACTTTTATAAAATGTATATCAATATTTCGGCTCAGCTTTTTATTATACTTTTTATTATTTATTGATATACATTTTAATAAAATGTATATCAATATATAGAAACTGCGAGATTTATTCCCCATCATTTCTAATGATGCATCCACTAAAGATCTCTTAGATTCACCGCCAATTTTATCTTTCCGCAGACCACCTAATATTAGATCAATATTAAACAAAACAAAAAATAATCAAAATTTCTCTATTGGTAATAATACTTATGGTCTTCAACCTTGTGGTCGTCCACGTTGTAAAACTTGTCCTCTGTTAGATCTAAGTCCTTTTTTTACCAGTCCAAATACTACTAATAGTTACAGGGTTCCCTTTCATTGCAGTTGTATTTCAAAAAATATAGTATATCAACTTCTGTGCAGGACTTGTGATGCCTTTTATATCGGTGAAACAACAACACCACTTAATATTAGACTAAATAATCATAGGGCTAGTGTAGGAAATGAAAGCCAACTCCCAATATCTTTGCATGCCAGGGCGCATAATTTATCTTTTGATCAATGTTTTAAAGTTAAAATAATAAAATGCCTTGGTGATAATGCAAAAGAAAGGGACGTCAAATCTTGGGAATTGGCTTATATTTATATTTTAGGCGCTTGCAAAGGTTCCGGTCTCAATAGGCAAAATTAATAAGGTTTATCATATTATCATAATCATCAAATGCTTTTTATTTTAATTTATAATCATTCATTTTAAAATAACGTTTTGCACGGTTGGTTATGGTACCTTAACTAAATCGTGTAAAATATTATTAATCCATTTCTTTTTGTTCGATTCCTTGAATTTAAATTTTCAACGAATTGTTCGATTTCAGAAATGTCACATATCTTGACGACGGCTGAGCCGAAATATTGATATACATTTTGCAAAAAATACATTAGGGGTATTCCGCTAAGCTATGTTATCGGGTTAAAATCGAGGAAGAAATAACAGCAGTACAATATTTCAGTGACAGTAGAAATCTATATACGATAACAGACCCTTGATGTCGGACCGACAAATCCCGCGCAGTCAAGTGTCAACTAGTAGAGTTGGACACTCGCATTCATCTCAGCGTCGTGTTTCGTCATATCATCAAAAGCTCTGTCAGCGGACAGCGCTTAGAACGTTTCCGAGCAATTTTAAGGCGTTTCACGGGTATGTCTAATGTTTGAACAGTTACCTAAAATAATTTAAAAAACTGATAATGACGACGATGTTGTTCCTGTTGCCGCGTCAGTAGTCAGTCAGACATGTTGTTTTGCTGCAAATTACTCCAAAATAAAGTTAAAAGCCTAATAGGAAGTGGTGGATGGTGTGTATAAATAAAAATAGGACTATAATTAAAAAAATCTGTAGGTTTTTAGGTTTGAAAACGAAAATGTTAGTTAGTAGTTAGTACCTACAGTATTTTCAGTGGCGGGCTTCTCCCGTCTTAATGTAGGGGTAATAAAATTGAATTTGAATTAGCCGATCTTTTTTTTGGACCCCCCCCCCCCCCCGAAAAAAAATCTGGGCACGGCCTTGCTACTAAGCAACCTAAATAATGACTTACCCAGGCGAGCTAATTAAAATAATTTAAATATTATGTAATATAAATACTATAATGGAGAAATTAAAAACTATATTAGTTTAATTTAGCATAAATATGTAAAAGCATTAGCATAACTATAAAAGGTAAAAAATCTATTAGACTAAATTAGCGTTAACATCACTATGTAGAATAATTAGGGTAAACCAAGCTAATTAAGATAAGTTAGGTTATGTTAGAGCATAAGTATAGATATCTAGTATGAATCATTTTATTAGTGCAATCATTTGTTATTGTAATTGTAAACAAAGTAAGCATACCAAGATAATTAGTATAGGTTAGGTTAAATTAGGAAGTAGGTATATTAATTTAGTGGATAAGCATTTATTTACTGTAAATATTTATAAGTGTATATTCAGCTAGTTATGATAGGAGATATAGGTTAGTTTAGGTTAGGTTAGGAAGTCAATACATCTACTTAACGTAAAAAGTTAAATATTTAATAAAAGTATAATATGATATGAACACATTATTGTTAGTTACCCACTGAAAAGGCACTAGCCTTAGTGGGGAACTGTGACATGTAATTTGTATCTTTTTTATGAATAAAGACTACTACCAAAAAAATATATACATATTTATGTGAACAATAAAACATAGCTTTTGCCGTTTAAACGCGTAATTATTAGTGATTTCTAGTAATCCGGCGTTTAACCTAATCCGGCAGTGCTCCGGCCCGTTATCTGCCGGATTACCGAAAGGCCACTGTATTAGTTAATATCATATTGTAATTAATTTTACTTCATTTCATCTAGATCTGTGAAAAAGCACACTGTGCTGCGGGGTCGCGAGTCGTCTGGTCACTGATTGCAATATATTCCGCACAGCATACCAACGAAACTACGAACTGTGAAGCGGCGAGCGACCTACAACGGGCGGACACTCCTTCCTCCTCCACTCGCTAATAAGCCAATAAAATAGCCAGTTAAAAAGAGCGACGGTGCAGATGACAAATCGGCCGATATAAACGCCCAAGCATGTCGTCATCGACAACACACTGTACAATCAAGTGTAATGACTCAATGGACGACCACATTTTTCTGGCAACTTGCGAATTTGATAATAATTATCGCCACGGTGGGTATGAGATATAAATAGTAACGGGAATGCATCGGTTTTATTGATGATTCATCGGATAACTGATAATGATTATCGGTGAAATTTTGCTTCGATTCCCTCCGGGATGCCCCAAGGGTCTAGTTCTGTGCCCGTCTGCAGCCCAGGAAGGAATTTGCAGTGTACGACAATCCAACAAAGCATCTGTGTACGAAATTCCAATTCTCGGAGTCGAATATTTCGAGAATGACATATCGCACCTCCGATCAAATACAGTTATAACTTGAAAAACTCCTATTATGGTGTTTTTTTAAGCTATTGCATAGCTTTTATCGCGGGCCTAAGGCCAGCGCGGCGACCGAATGAAGAAATTTCTTAACGAATATAAATGATTTTAAACTGATAATTACGTCTAAAAGAGTACTGCTTACGATTCGAAAAAAATATATGTTAAACAAAAACATTTTACTAATATTCTTAGCTTTGAATATTTTAGATTTTGTTTATATTACATAGTGTAATTAACTTGTGAAATTAGGTCTAACCGAAAACAAAAACGACTACTACGCAAATACTATCTGGCGTATTATTATGAAACCTGCACCATTTTAAAGATAATTTAATTATCTATCTTTTTATCTACGAATTTTTTCGAATAATCCGATTTTTTGCTTTATCGAATAAAAAATTCGTGCGCGGCGCTCTATCGGAAGACGTTTTAATTAATCCGAATCATTTGCTTCCGCAGCCGCAAATGATTCGGAATAATTTCAACGTTTTCCGATAGCGCAGTTATCTGATATCAGAAAAAAATAAAATAAATAAATAATTATAATTGCATACCTAAGTTGTTAAAAATTCTATGCAATAGCTTTACCGCGGCAGTCCCCGAGTGCCACACGTATATTTTTTTTAAATATCGCTATTTCTCATTTTAAACCCCCAAAATAGAGTGCTTCACTACTTCACTTGTGCCATTGACGAATTTGTGAACTAACTGCTTTAACTCTTTTTTCGGAGTGTAAAATGAGAAATAGCGATAATTTTAAAAAAGAAACACCATAACTGGATTTTTTCAAGTTATTACTGTATTTGATCGGAGGTACGATATGACTAGGACGCCCCCTGATAGATCGATTTCAACCAAAACCTTTAAAACTCTTACGGATTAAAGCGTTTGGGCGTTATCATCAGGGTTGGAAAAAACCCGGGTTTTATCAAAAAATATCTGCCCACTGGGTTATTTTGGGTTTTTTCGGGTAATTTCGGGTTTTTTCTTAGTTAATGAGAATTTTAAATTAATATATTTTAATTTTACATGTAATGTAATTTTATTACCATTTTATTGCATTTTTTCTCCCAATCCAAATCTATTTACTATTGAATAAAGTTGTAACACTACCATGAAGGGAATTTCCACGAAAATCGTTGTCAGTTGTCGGGGAGATCCCCTTTATTTTCACAACAGGAAGAGTTAACACTAACGGGGGGCGCCAGTTTTGCATGCGGCAATTTTGCACAAATGTCACTTTTGACAGCTCCAAATTTGTTGAGGGCAGATTTGCAGGAGGCAACCTTGCAGGAGGCTACCTTGCAGGCGGCAACCTTGCAGGCGGCAACCTTCAGTACAGTTTTTTAAGTTTTTCTATTAGGTTAGGTTAGGTTAGGTTTTTCTTTCCCTAAAATCGAAGTGACATTAATTACCGGCATCCTTGTAGTGGATGACTTTTATACATCAAACTAAACATTAAAAAAAATGTTTTAAGTTTTTCTGTTAGGTTAGGTTAGGTCATTTTGACATTTGCAAAACTGCCTTCTGCAAGATTGCCTTCTGCAAAACTGCCGCCTGCAAGAATGCCGTCTGCAAGATTGCCGTCTGCAAATTTGCCTTCTGCAAGTTTGATGGGACCCACACTAACGACCGCTAGTAGCGCTGTTTCGGCGCGAAAGTATTGAGTAGTAGTGCAAACGATTTTAGAACTAAATAGTGTATATTGAAGAGTGTATAAGGGTCTTTGTCGCTTGAAGAGTATTGTAATAGTTTTGTAATAAATCAAGTTGAGTGTTCTACCGTGTTTTGGCATCTTCTGCTGCCTATCCACGTAACAATATTATCCATAAGTCATCTTATAATATAAATCATGCCAAAAGTAGTCGACTTTACACTTGTCCGGCCAGTTCTGCATCAATTGAAATACTTCTCAACATTTGGAATGGTCTGGAGTAAATTATGGAACAGACTGGGTGTGTCACAAATACATCCTTTTTTTTTTCTTTTTGATAAAATATAATATAAATGCTATATCCGTTCATTGATTTAATTATTATAAACAAGTATTTTTTCAAAAACCCACATTCGTCAAAAACCCTCGGGTTTTTTCAGGTGGGTTTTACCCAATTTAACCCAGTGGGTTTTTTCGGGTTGGGGAAAATCAAGCCAACCCTGGTTATCACGGAGGAATACATACACACAGACATACAACTTCAATCTGCAAATAGTATTAATCGTCTCATGAAGATATTTCTGTCAAAATGAATATTTCCGTCTATATTTTGAAAAAAACTGCTGTTCACAATACTTTTCCCCCTCGTCGGTTGGTGGGCCCGAAAATTTATTTAAAAAATGCACACAAAAACAAAAAAAAATAATTAGCATCAAAATTAATGAAAGTCAAATATACGCGTGAAAGATACGAATAAGCACATACATTACTACATACATATTATATTAACATTAAGTACGTCATTTTTGTAACATTATCAAGAGGGTGATTTCTGTGCCGACTGATCTTAAACAATGCAAGTGCATTACATTTATTTTATTTATTTATTTATTTATTTAGGTACTTAGGATTAGGTATACAGTTCATTCATTGGTCATGTAATCTTATAATAATTATATAAATTATTTAATAATTAATATAGGGAGGTTTAACACATCTTACATGACCTTTACTGCCAATAGCACATCTAACTAGGCGATAATTTGGCCCGTCTCTAGATGTGCATATTTTTATGCAATTTTAAGAAATGAAGTGTTTTTTTTTAATAAATTATTTGGACCCACCACCTGTATATACACATAAATATACCATTTTTTTTTTAAATATAGCTATGTAATAAATATATACATTTATAGTTGTAATTTAATAAAATTTAATTAAGAAAAATAGATAAGTGATACTAAATAAATTGTCGTGCGTTGCAAAGAAGTTGATCAGAATTTACATATCCCTTGTTAAGTAGCCATCTATTAAGGTTTGCTTTAAATATTTTTATGTTAGGATAATTTTTCATGTCTTCACTAAGGGAATTATATAATTTTGGGGCTATGTAGAATATATGTCTCTGGGCAAATGTTGTCCTGACTGACGGAATTATATAATTGATACTCGCGGACATTCTTGTGTTCAGATTGTTTTGAGTTCGGGCATGGTCATCTCTAGATTTGTAGAATGCAAGAAGCGCTTGCTTAATGAATAACTGTTTAGCTGATAGCACATGGGATTGGGAAAATAACAAGGCAGATGGATGACGCCGGTTTTTCCTGTGAATTACTCTCAATAATAATTTCTGCGCTTTTGTCAATCTATCCAGATTACCATTAGTAGTAGCGCCCCATGTCGCGACTCCGTAGGACAAAATACTCTGACACATTACATGTTCGCCGTGTGTTAAGTAGTAAGTCTCTTTACTACTCTTTACTTAAGATACATAAGTAGTCAAGAATTTAACTATTATATTGTCAAAAAATAGTGCCTAAGAAAAATTATGTTATTATTTAAAATAGTCAATTATTTGGAACCAACTAAAAGTTATTCATCTATATTAATTATTATTAATATTATTAATATTATAAACAGGTAAAGTTTGTGACGTTGTAGGAAGTAATCTCTGGATCTACTAAACCGATTTTGAAAATTCTTTTACCAATAGAAAGCCACGTTATTTGTGAGTGTCATAGGCTATAATATATTTATCCGAAAAACGAAAAGACTTTTTCGTGGTAGTCGGATTTCCAAAGTAAGTCGGAAAAAACGGTCGAACGAAAACGTTTCTAACGAACGCTGCCTTAACGATGAGAGATATATGATTAAGTTCTAGAGAAAAATTGTAGAGCTTGATAATGCCTACAAAAGAGTCAGCGACAGCATATGTCTAACTTTTATATTTAAGTCACAAAAAGTAGTATTTTATATTTAAAATATAACTTAAATCGTTAGGTCATGTTTATTGGTCGTATTATCAACAATTATGAATTATTATCAAATTAAGTAAATTTATCGTCTCAAGTGTTCAAAACAAAAGACTTTTCCCTTTTACTGCATAAATAGTCAAAGGATAATACGACATAGGTATGGAACCGCGACCGTGTCGTCTATCTATACTAATATTATAAAGAGGTAAAGTTTGTGACGTTGTGTGAAGTAATCTCTGGATCTACTTAACCGATTTTGAAAATTCTTCTACCAATAGAAAGCCACGTTATTTGTGAGTGTCATAGGCTATATATTTATCCGAAAAATGAAAAGACTTTTTTGTGGTAGTCGGATTTCCAAAGTACCTAAGTCGGAAAAAACGGTCGAACGAAAACGTTTCTAACGAACGCTGCCTTAACGATGAGAGATATATTAAGTTCTAGAGAAAAGTTGTAGAGCTTGATAATGTCTACAAAAAAGTCAGCGACAGCATATGTCTAACTTTTATATTAAAGTAGCAAAAAGTAGTTTTTTATATTAAAAAAATAATTTAAATCGTTAGGTCATGTTTATTAGTCATATTACCATCAATTATGAATTCATATCAAAATAAGTAAATTTATCGTCTAAAGTGTTTAAAACAAAAGACTTTTCCCTTTTACTGCATATAATTTCACTTTTACTGCAGAGATAAGACACTCACAATTAAGACACTCACAAGAAGACACTCACAAAGAACGGTAATATAGTCAAATTGGCATGCAAAGACATACATAAATATGCAGTAAAAATATAACCCTTCTTTTGACAGTCAGGAAATAAATCATACCACTCAGTACTAACCAAACCACACTCATAATTTCATCACAAGTAAAAAGTTTTACCGCCCAACGAAGTGGGCACGGGTCAGCTAGTAATCAATTATTTTTACAAAACAAAATAAAGGCTTATTCTTTAAAATAGTCATCATTCGAATGGGTACCTACTAAAAGTTATTCATCATAATAACCAAAATAGTCAGTATAAAGTTAAATAATCAAAATAAAAGCAGAATAATTGAAATAGTCAATATAACATAACATACTATACAATCAAGTATAATGACTCAATGGACGACTGCGTTTTTCTGGCAACTTACGAATTTGATAACAATTATCGCCACGTTGGCTAACAGAGATATGAAGTAACGGGAATGCATCGGTTTTATTGATGATTCATCGGATAACTGATAATGGTTATCGGTCAAAATTTACTTCGATACCCTCCGCAAGGATCCCACCACCTGGGATCCTAACTTTTCAGCGTCGAGGTTTATGACATCAGCAAATACTTTCTTAACAACAATTTGATGGTCTGCTTTCGCTATTAACTTACAAAAGGTAATAGTGAATGGTCCGCATTCTCTTACGGAAGTTAATAGTGAAGGATCTGCAATCACTATTAACTTACAGAAGTTAATAGTAAATGGTCTGCATTCACGATTAACTCACGGAAGTTAATAGTGAATGGCCTGCAGTCACTATTAACTTACAGAAGTTAATAGTCAATGGTCTGCATTCACTGTTAACTTGCGGAAGTTAATAGTGAATGGCCTGCATTCACTATTAACTTACGGAAGTTAATAGTGAATGGCCTGCAGTCACTATTAACTTACAGAAGTTAATAGTGAATGGTCTGCATTCACTATTAACTTGCGGAAGTTAATAGTGAATGGCCTACATTCATTATTAACTTACAGAAGTTAATAGTGAATGGTCTGCATTCACTATTAACTAGTGAATGGCCTACATTCAATATTAACTTACAGAAGTTAATAGTGAATCACTATTAACATACAGAAGTTAATAGTAAATGGCCTGCATTCAATATTAACTTACAGAAGTTAAATCGAATGGTCTGCATGTACTATTAACCTATATAAGTTAATAGTGAATGGTATGCATTCACTATTAACTTACAGAAATTAATAGCGAATGCAGATCATGGTGAATGCAACTTACAGAAGTTAATAGTAAATGCAGATCGTCGGCAACGATTGAAGATAACGTTTAAACGATTACTATTAGTCTTATCTTCAGTCACCTTGTTAATATTGCTTGTCAATCCTTGCTGTAAAGCAACTGCAACTGTAAAGTATGAATAGTTGGAAGTTGAGTTGTATAAACGGAAGAGCGGTTTTCATTATCAAGTCGATCAGATAGGCATATTTAGCGTTCGGAAGTCTTCGTCTGATAAGGTATCTTTAATACCTGCGCAATAAAATGTTCGCAAAAAAAAAACAAGCAAACCAGAATATGAAATCGAAGACTACTGCGGTTGTTTGACATTATAAGGCTTGGAATTCGCGGAGCGGTTGCGGGCCCGCGGCCTCTGTTGAATGCCGATATGTATGTAATATTGAGTAGCACATATCTGGACGCGATTTTAGCCCGCAGCGGGCGCGATTGCTCGTGGCGGACGCAGCGTCTGTGGGCTACTAGTACAGTAGAACCGCGCGGGACGCGGTCACCCGCAAGCTTGGTGGCCGGCGCCCGCGCACTTTAATAACACAGCAGTCAGAGACAGACCCGTATAGGTCTAGTTGGTTGTGCGATTTCGCCTCATATCGGATATGCTAGCATATTTGTATGCATAGAGCTATGTTTTTCGCTATTTGTTTGTTTTTAATTATTCTTCATGTAGAACCGTATGCATGTCCTTGTATTTGTTCTTGTACGTTATCTTATATATAAAAATGAATCGCCGTGCGTTAGTCTCGCAGGATCTCGGAAATGACTCGACCGATTTGAATTATTTTTCTTTTATTTTGTTTGGCTTGATTCAGGGGTGGTTTACAAAAACAAAAATTTAGGAAAAACTCAAAAAAAACAACTGAAACTCGAAAAAATCGAAATTGGTCATTTTGGGAACATTGGCCACTTTCTAGATGGCTATCGCGGCGATCGTATTGTTTGACAGCTGCGCCATCCATAACTGTTATTTAGTCCGTGCGATTGTGTGAATGGTCATTAAATTATAATTATTACTTTATAAAAAAGTTAAAAAGTCGCAAAGTTCGAAAATGTCGGAAAAGTAGAAAAAGTCGAAAAAGCCGAAAAAGTCGAAACAATCAAAAAAGTTTCACGTATTCGTGGTTATCACATATACATGACATAACCACGAATTTGGACTTAGTTTGGGGATTTCAATACTGTAAAGACCTCATGGAAATTTCGATCGATTTGAGTGAGCGTGAAAAAAAATCCGTGTCGTTTTACAGTGTCCATTACAATGTCGAGAAGAAGAGATAACATAGGTCGACGAAGTCAGTCAAATGAGCGGCAAGCTACTTAAGTGCAAACCGCACTGATGTGAGATGATTCCATCATCTCGGCCGAAATACAAGATGAAGCTGTTAATCCGAAATTAAATGCAGTGGTGCCTAAGAATATGATCTATGGACTTCGCGAAGTTTATAAAAACATCTCGCCCTGTATGCTCGATAGTAACTATTTCAGGCGTTACCCGAGAGACCTGATTGCTAACACCATCACAGGCAATGACGGATACCCATTGTATCGTCGCCGATCAGTTGCGGACAATGGGCGATCTGCAGTTAGTTGTGAAGGTCAAAGGGCAAGATGTAAATGTGGTCAATCGTTAGATTGTGGCTTATTGTCCAGGGCTTTTAAAGCGCAAATCAATGTGGAATACTGCAACTTCATCAACTCGATAAATTACATTTGCAAATACGTAAAATAAAGCGATAGGGCTGTTTTCGCTGTGAGGAATTCAAACGAGGTGTATCTCAGTATCAGACGTGTCGCTATGTCAGCAGCAACGAGGCGATTTGGCGTATCTTTTCCTTTGCGACATACGAAAGACAATCTACAGTTGTACACTTGGTAATTCTGGAAAGCGGAATTTAGATTCCCCGTGCGTCTGGTCTTCACGATGACAAATCATGCGTGTTGGAAGATTGCGGAATTAACTTGGAATTTCCGTATTTCGCGCAAGGACAACTGTATGTCCCGTGTTCGCCAAGCGATCGGTCGGAAAGCCATCATTTTTGTTTATTTACGCGCCCGAAAACAAAACGAAAAACATATTTTACCAAAATGTTTTGTGTTGAATATGAACTGAATTTATATATTATCATGTAAATTAAATACATTGAATTTATTTCAATCACAAACGACTTTCATTTAATCACCAAACGAAACTCAAACCGTGCATGATTCGGCCATATTATAGATTTCAATGAATTAGATTTGGAAGGTTCATTAGGATTAATAAACGCATATGAAGAGTTACAATCAAATAAATTTTAGGTGGTACGAAGTTCACCGGGTCATCTAGTAAATAAAAAACTTTGCGTTCGGTTCGCGGGTGGCGCGGTGCAGGCGCTCCGGTATAGCTATTGACAATCTCGATATTGTTGCTATAACCGCGCGACTTGCGATCTTCTCCCGCCAAGTTTTCGAACCGTTTCGCTGCCGCGTCTGCTACGTAACCGCGCGAACCTGCGGTGTCGTGAGTTTTGAAACAAAACAGTTGGCCCGCAACCACGGCGGGCTCCGGCGAAAACCGCTCCGTGAGTTCTAAGCCCAAATATGATAAAAACGAATCACCGCGTGAAGTTTGTCTATCTGCCACTCGACTGATGGAACACATCAAAGCTGTTAAAAACGTACAGCGAGAAAAATCGCTAATCTGCGAACACATATTGGATAGCGGAACTACGGAACTAACCACTAGGTGCAGTTTTAAAAACCCATTGTCAATCGGCGACTAACGATTAAAATAAAATACAAACGGAGCTGCCATGGAATTCACGGACCGGAATCAGGCCCATCATAATACAATTTTTATTACACATCTGGGGGGTGAGCAGTGGATTCCGGACTAACGACCGGCTGTGGTAGGTTTAGGACAGCTGTCTTGCCACATGTGAGCGTTCACCTTACCACCCATTCACTCCCCTTCGAAGCCATAGAATTTGAGATGCGGAAATCGCGGTTTTAGATATTTTTTCTAGGAAAGAGTTGATTATTTTTCTGGAAAGGCCAAGATCTTTAAAGAGGTGAAATAGAGATTTAGCTGGCAGATTTAGCTGATTCCCAGGGGAGACTGGTTGACCCAGTGTCCTACCCAGGTTCGCACCCCATGCGCGGAGGCCATCGGATGGGTGTTGACCCGTGAGTGTCACCGACCCTGAACACATGGGTCATCGTGGCCACCTCATCATGGGCCCATTAGCTCCCATCTAGACGGGACAGTTGGGTTTTGGTAAAATCGTAAATAAGAAAGGGCCATGACTAATGTTACGTTAGATAATTGTCATAGATCCAGGCCTTACGAGGGCCAGAAATTAGCCAGGCATCTATTTTCCCAGGAAACTTTTGAAATGCTCTATAACATGATCGCCAGAGACGTCTTTTCCTTGACGGGTGATTTTTCTGCCGTGGAATTTGAAATGATTGTTTGGGTCTATAACGGAGATATTAGAGCCCTTATAGACCAATTTGGGGTCAACGGATGTAAATTTTGTGTCTATGCGGGCGAGTCCAAGGCAAAAACATTTGGAGGGCTTCACTTTTATACAGCCTGACCAGTCGCAGAAAAGCTCCACTTTCTGTAATAGCAGGGAAAGCTGCTTGGGGCTTCTGGTGATGACAGTTAGGTCGTCGGCAAAAGCGAGGCACGACGAGGTGTATTGGCCGTCTGTTTTAAAACGGTAGCCCCACTTCCTGTCAAACTGGGTCAGGCTTTCCAGCAGTATATTAAAAACTATATTAAAAATCGTCGGGGAGAGGCAACAGCCCTGAAACAGTCCAATTGAATATGATATATAGCGGGTAGTCCATTCTTGCGTTTTGACATGGAACGTCAGCCAGTTGTAGTAGGAGGCTACAATGTCACGAACGACAGGTGGGAAGTTGTACCAGCGGAGTGCAAAGTGTAGGAGACTGTGTCGGACTGACCCAAAGGCATTCTCTAGGTCGAGCCAGCATACATTGATTTGGCGTTCGTGCTGTCTCGCATCCTTGATGGCAGCAGCCAGGAGAGAATTGTGCTCGAGGCAGCCCGAGACGCCACGCATGAAGCCTTTTTGAACTGATACTCCAAGGTACTCATTCCGGTGCATGAATTCGCTCATACTCGTGTGGACTATGCTAAAAAAGTTTTGGCCACAGTGTCTGTCAGAGCAATGGGCCGAGCGTCCTTTGGTCCGGTGCAAACTGGGACCTTTGGAATTACGATGACTGTCGCTCGACCAAAATTCTGTGTGACTACACCGCTATTCCATATTTTTCGGAAGATGGATCCTAAATATTGCAGAAGGCAGGGGCACTTTTTGTATACTAAATAGGGAATACCATCGGGACCCGTAGTAGAGCCCGACGGCTTCCTCTTTACTTGATTAAGAATCTCATCTAGAGATGGAGGTTGAGAAGCAAAAGCTACCGTAGGCAGGTGCGGAGGTGTAATGCCCGACGGAGGGCTGTATTTATGGAGCCGCATTGGGTCCTCATACGTGGTCGGAAAGTATTCCGTGGCCATTTCTTCCGGGATTTGGATTTTGCCCTTGGCGGCAGACAAAACCTTTTTGCTGTAGTTAAAACGGTTTTTGTCGAACCGAGCTTCCTCTTTGGATTTGAGAAATGCTGCCTTGCGCTTGTCGTTTTGCGTTGCTACGCTCTGTATGAGTTTTAGTATAAAGCGGTACGCGCGCGAGAAGTTGTGGCAGAGGGCTTTATCCCCGGCTTTCTTGGCTTCACGTAACTGGCGACGAAGTAGCCGCTACTTACTATTGTGAAATTCCCAGTCCTCTTTTGCAAGTGAAGGAAATTTTAGAGGAGGGAAGGATACGATTTGCGCGGGTAGTGAAGACCGGTCGGGTGACAAACTGCGGGCAGATGTGGAGTCTAGGGACGTGTGAGGTTCAACTCTGTCCGTGACTCCTTGCGACGGTTTAAGACACTGACGTGCAGCGTCGCTATCATCGTGCCCAGCAATGTGCTTGTTAAGCCATGCTAATCGCTTATATTGTTTTGCGCAGATAGGCAAGCAAGGTCCGGTGTCGTTTTTGCAATGTCGTTGTGTGGGGTTTTCAACTGTGGTAGCGGGAATTCTCCCCCCCCCCCCCCCCCTCTCCCTGATAGGCCGCTTGGGGGCATATTATCTTTTTATTCTTTCTTGCTTTTTATAATCGGATCTGGCTTGCAAGGCCATCGATCCGATGCGTTCTTTCACGCCGTCCACCTCGTCCATTAGTTTCAATCGTTAGTCACGATTGACAATTAAACGTTTGCGATTGATATTCTCGACAACGGTCAACATCAGTTTTGCGTTTTTCGTCGTTCGGTCAGTAAGTCCGTCGGTCGGTCGGTCAGTCGGCTGATCGGTCGGTCGGCCGGTCGGCGGGTCGGTAGGTCGGCCGGTCGGTCAGCCGGACGGACGGTCGGTCGAACCGATCGACCGACCGACTAACCGACCGATCGACCACGAGAAAAAATTGTCGGGTGGCATCTAAAGAGCATTTTAGTCGCGCTTGACAATTGACGATTGAACGATTAACGACTAAGCAACCTGGCTGCCGTAGCCAGGCTGCGATAGCCAAAATATTGAGCAGTCAGTTCAAGCAGCCAGCCCACGCAGCCAGTCGTGAAGTCATACGAGGTGGCCGCCTATGAAAAATACGTCTGGCTGCGCCGACAACTGCGCGGTGACTGAGGGCAGCTACATGGAGTGGGATCGAGTGTGGGAGTGGATCGAATCGGGAGTGGGATCGAATCGGGAGTGGGATCTTCGGGAGTGGGATCGAATCGACAAGCCAGTCAAGTCAGTCAGATAAGCAATCCGTTTTGTTTTAATTATTTCAACGAGTGAAAAGTGCAATCTACTCACGAATATTCGCCTTAAAATATAGCTACAGCATCGGAGTATCCGCAGCCACTACAGAACATCACTAAATCGACATCACCACGAAACACTCAGGAAAGTAAAAAACTACACTTCTGCAAAATTTCAAATAGTGATTCGTTCAATTGAATCTCGTTCACAACTCACTTCGTTCATCAATCAAGAGACCGGTTCACTCCGTATATTATGACGGCTGCTTTCAGATAAAAATCAGAGTTAAACGGCAATACCGGCGACTATCGATACCGGCGACTATCGGAACAATACGGAAAAATGAAGACCCAAAAAGAAATTCACTCGCATTTCACCAGATGTAGGCACAATTTAGCATTACCCCGTCCATCTCTGGAATTATTCAAAAGGGATCCAAATTACGTTGGAATGGCGTGTTACAATAAACTGCCTGAGAATATCAAAAGTATATGTAGAAACGGAAATATCACCCAATTTAAATCGAAATTAAAAGGCTACCTTATTGCGAGAGAATTATATAATATTAACGAATTATAATTAGATTACTGACAATTTCCATCTCGATTTTTTTTATTTTTTTTATTTAACTTGACATTTGTACCATTTTATTGATTATTATATTATTACTATTATTTTTAATTGTCTCCCATAATCAATTATAATTCTTACTTACAGGACCATTTAATTTTAATATTATAATTTCATGACTATCTGTAGTTACCACAACAGGCGAACCCGTCACCGCAGGACGTTTTAACGATTCATCGTTCTATCGACCGTGCTGTGAGCGTAGAAGACTTTGGACATAACAATGGACTTGGGAGCTAATGGGCCCTCGCTGAGTTGGCCACGAAGACCCATTCTGTTTCAGGGTCGGTCACACTCACGGGTCAACACCCATCCGATGGCCTCCACGCATGGGGTGCGAGCCTGGGTAGGACACTGGGCCAACCAGTCTCCCCTGGGAATCAATCCTCTGGCGCTCCTGGACGGTCTGCGCACCGAGCGGCGCAAGCCAATCGATTGTGCTCTCCGACTAACAATCGGGGGAGTCTGGGAACTGTATTGTTTCCTATAGAGCGGGGGTAGTTGTCTACCTTACGGCGACTGCTCTTGAAATGACCATTGGCCATCCGATCCCGGTTCAGAGTCGGGCAAAGGACGCCTTGGTCCGCGATAGATTCGGTGCACTCCGTTTCACCGCTTCGTAAGGGAGAGGACCGCGCAAGCGACCTCGAACTCGGAACCAATCGAGAGACCGGAGAAATCTGGTCACAATTGGAAGCAAGGGCGCGAGTGTCGGGCCCGCCAGGTAACATAACTGGCTATCTCGCGGTAAGGCTTTGGTCTCTAACGGGTTGTGGCGTAGCTAGACGTCGGATTGTTATGTCCAAAGTCTTCTACGCTCACTCCAGGGAGATACAACGACTAATCGTTAAAACTCCCTGTGGTGACGGGCTCGCCCGTTGTAGTCGACAACTCAAGTTGTTAGTCAGAGTGCACAGTCGATTGGCTTGCGCCGCACGGTGTGCAGACCGTCCAGGAGCGCCAGAAGTTTGATTCCCAGGGGAAACTGACCGTAAGGCCAGAGTCCTACCCAGGCTCGCACTTCATGCGTGGAGGCCGTCGGATAGGTGTTGACCCGTGAGTGTGACCAACCCTGAACAGAATGGGTCTTCGTGGCCAACTCACCAAGGGCCCATTAACTCCCTTCTGTTGGTGGCAAAAATGCAATGGCACTTGCGCAGTTGGGCCACGAATATCAATACCTCGTTTTTAGGGTCTGCTCAACTCACGGTGCAGATCCTGTCCAGTGGCCTCGTCGAATGAGTTGTCTGCCCCGGGAAATAACTCTGTGTCCAAGGCTTCGGCTGGTGGTGATTCAGTTCAGGTCAAAAACAAGAACGCGTCGAGTGTGCGTTTTTAGACTCCTGTATCGAAGATCAAGGTGGAATATTGGGTCGAATTGTAACTGGGGATGAAAACCAAGTTCACCACCGCAACGGGCGAATCTGACACTCCAGGAAGGTATAACCATATCGATCGTTCTTTTAACCGTGGGATTACGCAGACTGAGGGACAACATAGTCCACCGACTGGGAGCTAATCGGCCCTGTTGCAGTTTAGCCACTAGGACCCAGTTGTATAAGGTCGGTCAAACGCACGGGTCAACGCCCATCCGGCGGCCTCCACGCGGAAGTGCGAGCCCGGGTACACCGCTGGCCTGCGGGCCGGTTTCCCCTAGGAGTCAACCTTCTGGCGCTCCTGGACGGTTTGCGCACCGTGCGGCGTCAGCCAATCGATTTTTCATTCATTCATTCAACATTGCAATTTAATATAAAGCATGTAAGAATGAAGAAAATTGGAACAGAAATTGTCAGAAACCTAATTAGAATTCGTTGATGACATACAATTATCTTTCAATAAGGTAGTCTTTTAATTTGGACTTGAACTGGGGTATTTTCCAGTTCCCCTACATATAATTTTAATATTTTCGGGTAGTTTACTAACATACGATTCCGACGTAGTTAGGACCCCTTTAACTAATTCCAAAGACGGCCTCGGGTAATATTAAATTACGCCTACCTTTCTAATTAGGCATACTCTTCACCCAATTTAAATGTGTTGTTAAGAAAAAAATAAGAAAAATTAACCGCCACGCTTTTGTATGTAAAGGTATATTTGTGTTTTGATGAAATCCTTACAAATTCAGAGGAAACCCCTGTAATCATCGTCAAAAATGAGTCGAAATAAGAAAAACGTTGATAAAATTCATTGTAAGGGGCTCTCTAGACGATCAAGCATGTTTGACAAGCTTCAGGACAAACCACAGGAAATACGCAAATATTTTTTTTTTATATTTACCAAAAAGGCCTAATTTTGTAGTTTATACCAGGCAGTGACGTTAATTAGACGTAATTGATAAATGAATGACGTGACTGCCTAGTATAAAAGGTTCAAGGGTAAGCTCGCCTTTTCTTAATTAAGAATAAAAAGTTTTATTATTATTATTATTATAAAACTACAAAATTAGGCATTTTTGGTAAATATTACTAAAAAAGATTTGCATATTTCCTGCGGTTTATGATCCTCTCACAGCCCGGGGCGCGAAACTTGACAAGCATGCTTCATCGTCTAGAGAGCCCTTTAGTCATCTGACATAATATTATAAATAGGATTTCATTTTCTTTTTACAATAATTCAATTAGGAAGATTACACATTTTAAATTATATACATTTCGTATTTATAGGCGGATTTTTGATTATTTTTTATTACTCCTTGATTTTGTTTTTTTTTATATTATTGGTGAATTATTTTGATTAATTGTCTTCTACTGTTAGTTCTACTTATCCGGTCTGTTTAGATTTTTTCATGTTATATTTCTCTTTTAAATGTTATTTCAGGCCATTCAATGAACATTACGAAATATTATTGATTTGATTTAGGTATTATAGACAAACCAGTGAAATAATTACATTTTTTAATAGGATATTATAATTAGCAGATAAGTAAATTTGTCAATCTGTTATAATAACAGGTAATTGTGAGAGACATAGTTTTACGCATTATCACCATAAATGTACCACCACAATTTCGGACAATAAATATATTTCTATTTCTATTTCTAATGAATTTACAGCGTGAAATTTGTAGCACCCGACGTTTCGGTGACGTTGCAGCCGCCGTTGTCCAGGGTAGGCTGCAACGTCACCGAAACGTCGGGTGCTACAAATTTCACGCGGTAAATTCGTTTCTATCCTATTTATAATGTCAAACAACCGCGATAGTCTTCGATTTTATATGATATAATATTAAAATATGTATTACCACAAGGCTTTATCGTAATACACAAAAAAGCGACTCTTTCTGCTTGGCTGATGGTGGAATGGATTATAGTTCATTTTTTAATGATAAAAACCGTCGAAAGAAACATGTTTCAATGCGCATAATAATATTAGCTTTCTCTGAACAATTAGATCGGTTCTTAGCAGTTTTGTGCACCTTAAGGGCGTGATGGCCTTTCCGTGTTTTCTTAGGTCGGCTCAACTAACGGTTCAACTCTCATCCGGGAACCTCCTCGAAGAGGGTTTAAACAGGAAGGGCCGCTGTGAACTATACCTGCGGCTGTAACTTACAGTAGTAGACAGATGAAGGGCTACGAAGAAAAATGATCTATATCATATTAATTTTCAAGACTTTTTTCTGAGGTATAAAATTAAGTAAAATGTATTTTTTTAGAAACTCGACTATATTCGGTTTATAAACAAAATATATTTTTTCCTCCCTCCAACAAACCCTGGCTAAAAGGTCATGGTTTGGCCTGGCTTAATTTTTTTAATGTAATAAGCAAAAATCTTAAGCAATTGACATTGATCCCTTTTCCTTGTAACCCTTCAGTTAGGAACTGAGGTTCCGATCCGGGTAAACACCTCGGGTGGAACTAGGCGGTTTACGCACCGTGCGGCGTTAGCCAATCGACTGTGCACTCCGGCGAATATCCGGGGGTCTGGAAACGAATGTTTCCTAAGCTGCCGTGGTAGTTCTCGACCTGACGTCATATATCCTTAAAAACGATCCGTTGGCCATCCGATGCCGTGTGAGCTTGACGGGCAAAGGGCGCCTCGGTCCACAACGTCAGATATAGGCTGCTCAAGCAACCTCGAATCTGTGACCAGACTGAAGGATGGAGAAACCTGTCCGAATCTGGCAGTAAGGGCGCGAGGTTGACCCGCTGGATGCACTTCCCAGTCTCTCGCGGTAAGGCGTTGAACTCTTACAGGCTGTGGGCGAAGTTTGACTGTTGATTGTGCTGTCCACTAAGTCTTTACGTTCACTCCATGGGAGACAGAATGATACAATGTCGTTATAACTCGCTGGTGTTGACGGGTTCGCCCGTTGTAATTGACAACCGTCAATGTCTCCAAACAAATTGAACCAGAAACTGTACTATTCTAATCGTATGTTAACGAAGACGAAACAGCCAGTGGTGCTGAAAAAAATGGCATGCTGAATTTGTCTATGACATACAGGATGAGTTTTTAATTAGTGACATCATTGTAGTGGATGAATCAGTACGACGAAATAAGCAAATTTTTAATACAACAAATAGTAAAAACAAAAAAAAAGGTTTTTTTTTAAATTTGTAAATTATATCTATTAAAGAAAAAATTGAGAAGCGTTGAGCGCACTGCGCCATCTAGTGCTAGGTAAAATGTCGCTAATAAACAATATTAGCGATATTTTACCTACCCTAGCGCGTCGTGCTCATAGCTTTTAATACTATTATTTTAAAAAATGAGTTTTTTTCAAAATTTCTTATTAAAAGTTGATCAATTCGTCGTACTGATACACCCACTCCAAGGGGATGTCACTATTAAAAAAAAAAAAAAAAAAAACTCCCATGTAAATCAAATAGATCATTGACAAATTTAGCATGCTATATTTTTCAAGAATCAACGTCAACTTTCATCGGTGTTTGTTCAAGATGTAAACAAATCAAATTTTGTTCCGTTGTTTCTTTCTCGCGTATCGCGATTTCCGCGCTAGACGAGCGAGCGAAAGAGACGAGAGATTTCCGCTGTACTAGCCAAAACAATGATTCATAAGGAACCGCGCGCACTACGGAGAAAAATCGGGCCCGATTTAAATTCTGTAAATTGAAGTGAGGTTAAAACGAGGTTAGTTAAAACACTAAAAACACGCTTTTATATACATCATGGAATGCCAGTGCCTATCTTCCGGCTTCATCATCAGACCTTGAAACCTAATCGTGGTCGAATTTCATTTCGAGACTTTTCTAACAAGTCCAAACACAGCTATGATACGATGTTCCATCATGAAGTTCCAGTTCATATCTTCCGACTCCATCATCAGATCAGTTCGACAGTACCATATTATTGTATTGTCATCAGAACTACATACAGCTGCCAATTTTCATGGCGCTACGATCCTTGGAAGATGGTTAAATTAGTTACCTTAGATTCCATTACATAGTTACATACAGGTCGACTGTGTTTAAAAAAATACTAGATGTTGCTGTAACCGCTTGCTCTTTATGGTTCATTTAATAATATAAAATGAAACGATATCCTGGAAATGATTTATTACGAAATATATTAAAAACATATTTGGATTATTGAACGTTAATTTTTAGTTTTTGAAGAAAAAACACCGCAAAAATGCAGTGTTTTTCCATTCGGTGTAAAAATCATACTGCATAGTAGTGCGCGTCTAGCCTTACGATTGTTTGTTTTAGATGTTGTAAACAAATCAAATTTGCATCGTTGTCTCTTTCTCGCGTATCGCTATTTTCATGCTAGACGAGCGAGTGAAAGAGACGAGAGATTTCCGTGTACCACCCGAAACAATGACTCATAAGAGAAGACGGGGCCGATAGCGACGACATTTTTACACATAATTCGTACTCGTTTTATCAATAAGAATGCCGCGCGGATGCCGGCCATATTTTATTTATTAATTAATGATAAAAGAAAACCAGCGCGTGGAAACATCCGCGAATCCGCGCGAGATATACCGCTGGTATGAATGAAATTTTGCGAATCGCTCGAATTCGATCGAGGCGCATTGGCAACAATAAATACGATCGTAAAATAGGACCATACGATAATAAATTGGACGTTTTTCCTTTTTCTTGTCTATGGAGAATTTCAAAATTCTAATTTTTACCCAGCCAATTTTGTCAACGAGTAAATACTAGTATATTAAAAATAATAAAAAAAACACGACTGCGCCTACAGAAATTGAACTATAATATTTATAATATTTTTTATTAAACATTTGTAGTTTATGTATTTATCCATATAGATACATGTATGTTTCTGACATTTACTCAGTCAGACCTTTCATTTGACACTAACCACGATATATTTATATTAATGTATTCATCAACATCATCATCATTTATTCATTCCAAAAAAGCATTTCACAATACTGAGGAACATGTCAAATTTTGCAATCATAATTTACCGGATGATAAAACCGCTTTGATTAATTAAAAGGAAAAAAATAATAATTGTAATCAGAGGTGACTACTTAAAAATAGTCAAATTTACAAAATAATCAATAATCAAACAATAAATAATAATCAATGCAATGAAAAAGAAAACTTCTGAAACATGCGTAATTAAAAACTATGTCAATAAAATCTAAAACTTAGTGCGAAAGTATAGTCATAATATGGTTATTTATAATCAAGCAATTGTGGACGCAATATCATAAAAGTCGTCCAGTTTGTAAAGGGCATGTTTGACTAACTGATTTTTCAAGCAGATTTTATATGCTGCCATCTCAAGTCTTCTCGTCGATGACGGCAAAGCATTGAAAAATTTAAAACTAATATATAAAAATGTTTTTTGATATTTAGTCAAGCGTACTTTAGGCAGTAACACATTGTTTTTATGTCGCGTATTATGGCTATGTCGAGTGGAGTGAAGCTCGCAATTTAAAAGATTGTCTTTGGCGTATAAAAGGCACTGATATATGTACATGGACGACATGGTAAGGATACCAGCTTTAATAAAAAATATATTTAGACAGTTACTTACTTGCTTTTGGACAGTTAATCCTATAACACTCGGGATGACATAACGATTTTAACAATACCACACACTTCTAAATGAGTTTGAGCGTTTAAAATTTATTGTGGAATAAAGAAACGGAAAACATGCATAGATGAACCCTGAACACAATACACTCATATAAAATCGAAGACTATCGCGGTTGTTTGACATTATAAATAGGATAGAAAACGAATTTACCGCGTAAAATTTGTAGGACCCGACGTTTCGGTGACGTTGCAGCCGCCGTTGTCTAGGGTAGACTGAAGAGCTGTCAGTCCGTTGTTTTGTCTTTCAGTCTACCCTAGACAACGGCGGCTGCAACGTCACCGAAACGTCGGGTCCTACAAGTTTTACGCGGTAAATTCGTTTTCTATCCTATTTATAACACTACACTCATTTTCTGTTGGGCAATAGTGTAAAAACAGTAAATACGCTCATAAAATAGGTACGATAATAAATTGCATGTTTTTGCTCTTTTCAATCCCTAGAAATTAATTGAAATTATCAACTTTGAATTGAATTTTTCGTCCATATAAATAAGAAACCGCTTTTTTGCGACATAAGATTTTACGATTTCGCGTACGGCATTTTATTTTTGTCGATAAAACACGGCATTTTTCTTGCAAACGCTGCGCCGCTTTACCCATCTTAACAGATGACGCGTCGAATCTCGAAATTTGAATTTCTTTAGGCAGATATTTTTTTTACAAACATGCCGGAGTTCTCCGCGTATACTCAAAATTTAAATTACAAAACAATTTTTTTCAGATTTTTCCAGATCTTTTCTATTTTTGGATAAATCAAATTTAATGATTCGATAAAAATGGAGACGCACCATTAAATATTCATAAAATAGGATAATAAATTTTGACGTTTTCATGCCTAGGGAGAATTTTAAATTTCGAATTCTTCGATAGGCGAGCTGTCAATATAGAGGTAAGTATTATTTTTACAAACCTAAATATGCCGCAGTTTTTCGCGTAGAGTAAAAATTCAAATAAACATTTTTCAGATCTTTCCAGATCTTGTTTATATTTTATGAATTGAAATTTTAATCAAATTTAATGAATTGAAAAAAATGGAGATGCACCAATGAATATTCATAAAATACGATAATAAATTTTGACGTCCATGCCTAGGGAGAATTTTAAATTTCGAAGTCTTCGATAGGCGAGCTGTCAAAATAGGCAAGTATTATTTTTACAAACCTAAATATGCCGCAGTTTTTCGCGTATAGTAAAAATTCAAATAAACATTTTTTCAGATCTTTCCACGCCTTTTTTAGATTTGAATAAATCAAATTTTATGATTCGAAAAAAATGGAGACGCACCAATGAATATTCATAAAATACGATAATAAATTTTTAAGTTTCCATGCCTAGGGAGAATTTTAAATTTCGAATTCTTCGACAGGCGAGCTATCAAAATAGGTAGGATTTTTTTTACAAACCTAAATATGCCGCAGTTTTTCGCGTATGGTAAAAATTCAAATAAATATTTTTTTCAGATATTTCCAGATTTTTTCTAGTTTTTAATAAATTAAAATTCAGGATTTCAAAAAAAATAGAGACATTGAGACCAATTCATAAAATACGATAATAAATTGCATGTTTTTTTTTGCCTTTCAATCCCCACGGAGAATTTCAAATTTCAAAATGGGCAATATATTTTTGCGTATAGAAAAAAATCAAATTATAAAACATTTTTTCACATCTTTCCAGATTTTTTCTAGTTTTAAATAAATCAAATTTTAAGAATTGACATACCTGAGAAAAAGACAGGAATATATAATAACTGATCCTAGAATGTTCATAAATTAGAAAAAAAAATAATTCAACAATATCAATGAAACATATAAAAAACACATAATATATAGAAAATAAAAGAGAGAATTTATATCTTACAATATGACATTAACTAATACAGTGGCCTTTCGGTAATACGGCAGATTACCGGGTCGGAGTACTGCCGGATTAGGGAAAACGCCGTATTACTGGAAATCACTAATAATTACGCGTTTAAACGGCAAAAGCTATGTTTTATTGTTCACATATTGGGTCCTTACCCAATTGCTGTCTTTTTCACACTGGAATTTCACATTTAAATTCATGGCAATGTTATTCTTTTTTTTAATCAGCTGTTTATTTGTCTTTCCGTCGTTTGTTTTTGCTCAAATATTTTTTTTGAAAGTTGAAATAAAACATGGTAAAGTTGAAAATTTGCATTATTTTCAAATATGAGATCCTGTGCCGGTGTTTTCTATTACAGCTTCTTGCAGTCTGGCCATAAAGTTATCGTAAACGTGTACTGTTAAGAAGTGCAAACAATGATGGAGAAGCTCATGATTAAATAACCGAGCCTGGTCAATCGCTCATCGCCACTGCTTCTGCATGACAACGTATAACTACAGATTTACGTACTTTCCAGACCTTGATCCAATAGAGTTGCATATGTTTTCAGAATTTAGATAACTTTTACAAGGGAAAAAAAATCAACTTTGAAGAGTCAATGAAAAACGCCTTTTAGCATTCATTGGTTCCTCCTGTCCTTGAAAGTTTTATACCAGAGGAATTAAGAAACTTCCATTAAAATGACAAATCTGCATAGATGGGGTCAATATAGGGAAATAGGTGTCAATATTTCCAATAATTAAATATATGTTTATACAATGTTGGTCATACAAAGTTTTGGCCTTAAATTTCTTTATAGAACAGCAACTTCATAGGTAAGGATCCAACATAAATTAAAAATAATCTTTAAATCACCAATGACATTGAAATATCTCCCAAAAATACGTATATAAGATAAAAATAGAAATCCTCCTCCAATGCACTGGAAAGTAATGTTGTATGACTGGACGCCAGAGATGCTGAACAGCTAGACATATTCTAGCTGGCTGCAAGGTGGCCTTGGATCAAGGACGGTAAACTTACCGCCACGACAAAGTCCTTGCTGTTATTCGCGAGGTACCTACTTAGCCTCTCAGTGGCTCGTGCCAACAAGGGTTTGACCGTATCCTCCAAACCCCCAATACAGTTTGTGCGGGTTGGCTCTAAAGGCAAAAAACATCTCACTGCAAAACCTTTCTCAATAATCGAGAAAGCTTCAGATTGGATTATGGAGGTCGATTCGGTCTCTAAGCAGTATAAATTCCCTGAAAGTCTCGGATGCACAGCCCTGCGTCCAGATATAACTCTTTACTCTCTATCTCGGAAGATGGTTCTTATCGTAGAGTTAACTGTTCCATGGGAATCAAATATCCCAAAAGACCACGAGTACAAATTAAATAAATACCATGACCTCGCAAATGCCGTCACCCGGAACGGCTTCACTGTTCACCTTCACGCGGTGGAAGTAGGCGCTCGTGGCCTGCCAGCTAAATCTTTGTTTCACCTTTTTAAAGATCTTGGTCTCTCCAGGAAAATAATCAACTCCTTTCTAGAAAAATTATCTAAAACCACGATTTCTGCATCTCAAATTCTATGGCTTCGAAGGGGGAGTGAATGGGTGGTAAGGTGAACGCTCACATGTGGCAAGACAGCTGTCCTAAACCTACCACCGCCGGTCGTAAGTCCGGAATCCACCCTTCACCTCCCAGAAGTGTAATAATTATATATGATGGGCCCGATTTTTGGTCGGTGAATTCCATGGCAGCTCCGTTTTTATTTTATTTATGATGTTATTTAAAATTCATAATTATCGTATTTAATTTCTTAATTTAAAATCCTTTTATTGAATTTATCGTAAAAAAAGTTTTGGAATAATAATATTGTAATTGTCATTATAAGTTATCATTAACATTCTTACAAAATAATACTCGCAGGATTAAAAATTAAATTATGTACCATTGTTTTTGAAAATAATAATTACTTGGGGTTACAGCTGTTGTATTATAATACGAACAAAGGGACCTCGGACCTCATTGAAGACATTGGGTATATGACAAACACGGCTCTCTACATTGCCCTTTGCATGAATATGAATTGTAAGAATTCATGCATAGTTGCAACGCAAAATCTTTAGTAAGACAGTTAAACATATTACCTACATTATGGTGAGTAGGGCCAAGTATAGGATAAGCACGTAGGGCTTTCTTTCTTTATTGGCCCTACCACTAGGGCCAGGGCCCTGCATCAATTTGAAGATTTTTTGGGGGTTAATTACAGAACAAGTTAAAAATAAATGTAACATGAAAATTGTGTTTATATTAATTTAAGCAATAATTAAGTTTCAAAACTATGTACGTGCTGCTATCAAAAATAAAACAAAACAAAAACAAGCTTAAAGTCAGAAATGTCTATCTGTAGCTGTTTCAGCTAATTTTGAATTAAATTCTTCATTCATATAAATAACAAAACGCGAAATTTATGTAGTTTAGCCATCCACCTAACTCCACCTAACGCCGAATAGGAGCTTTTTTTTAAAAAAAGATGGAACTTAACCTAAGAACTGTCACATAGGTGTTATGAATTGGTTAAAAGAAAAATAACTTAACATACCGAAATACAGGTGTTTGGTGATTCTTTAAGGCCTACATCTCGTTTATTTATAGATAGAGCAAAGATTATTACAGATTCGGGATCAGTGCGTATATAGTAAGAGGGACATTAAAACATCTTCAATGTGGAAGAGTTTGGTAATCTGCATGAGCATCAAGTGAAAAATATATGTAACTTGTAAAAATTACGCTATGTATGTATACAGAATAATTTTAAGACAATCTTAAAAATTGAGTATTTTTTAAAAATCTAAATTTGTTTTGTTTGGCTCGAAATATTGCACGTTTGAGGCTTTTTTCTGTCAGATTTAGCATTACAATGATCAATTCGAGTACTTAGTGTTTACTTTTTTTTTTGATTTTTGAGAAAGTTTCATATAATGCATATATTCCTAATTAGGATCGCACATAGTATTTCAAAGCCAACAACACAAAACAAAAACAAGCAAAAACAGAAACAAGGTGGCTGTATTCATAGCTCTATCCGTTATAACTAAGATTATTTTGAATTTAATTTTTCATTCATATAAATAAGAAACCGCTTTTGGAGACATGTCATTTTACGATTTCGCGTACGCTATTTGGTTATTTTTGTAGATAAAACACGGCATTTTTCTTGCAAACGTCGCGCTTTTACCTATTTTGACAGATGACGCGTCGAATCTCGAAATTTGAATTTCTCTAGGTATATAATTCAGCGAAAAACGTTCGATTTATTGATATAATCGTATTTCGTCGAGACGAAATCAACAACGCCCACGGCGCGGCGAACTATGTCATCGCTTCAGGTACTCTTTTTACCGAGTAAAAGTGGGTTTGGCTCGGACGCTCACTGGACGTCCTTCGATATTCGGCTTAATTCTACGAAAAATATGTCGCATACCTATTATTCGGACAGTCTCCCCATCAATTTGCGAAGAAAATGCACAATTCCAACTGTATTAACACACCGAAACCGATAAATACCGAAACTGGGCTGGGCAATGCGAAGTAAACACAAACGGCCAAACACTTCACGTCTTCGCTCACGCACTGACTGACTAATGACGACTTTTACGATATTGTAACTATCGCATATCGTACGTTTCTTCAATACGATAGTTTTTTTGTTGTAGAATTATCGTCGATTTATATATTTGTTTGTTTCTACCCTTTATTGTGAGATTTCGCAATGGACGAGCTTATTATCATACGACAATATCTAACAACCAACCACTATGAAGTGTTTATATGTATGTGTGCGTGTAACGTGTTTGTCTTGTTATTTCATTCGATCGACAGAATTTAAATAAAACCTTTAATTTTATCCTAACAGAAAATGGTGACACCTTCGGAATCGAATTCGGAACCTTACAATGTAAAATCAGGCAACCTAACCAATATGCTACCGGGCCGTTTCGTAACCAATATGCTACCTCGTACGCGCCGAAAATTCGAATTTGCATTTTTTATTGTTATTGGTGTAAAATCACTCTCCGGGTGGTTCTGTCCATCCCCCGATTGCTCAAATTGTTTGGTGTCCTTCTAATTCTCATTGCAATGGCATATTGTAGGCATGAGTGGATGATTCGGACGCTACGTCTTACGGCGCAGTGAGTAGTGCGTAAGTGCGTAGTAATCACATGCAAACAATCAACTTTGGCAGTGTTAATCGTTAGTACAGTAAAATCACTCTCCGGATGGTTCTCTCCATCCCCCGATTGCTCAAATTGTTTGATTTCCTTGTAATTCTCCTTGCAATGGCATCTTGTAGGCATGAGTTGATGATTCGGATGATACGTCTTACGGCGCAGTGAGTAGTGCGTAGTAATCACATGCAAACAATCAACTTAGGCAGTGTTAATCGTTAGTACAGCGAAATCACTCTCCGGATGGTTCTGTCCATTCCCCGATTGCTGAAATTGTTTGGCTTCCTTGTAATTCTCATTGCAATGGCATTTTGTAGGTATGAGTTGATGATTCGGACGATACGTCTTACGGCGCAGTGAGTAGTGCGTAGTAATCACATGCAAACAATCAACTTTGGCAGTGTTAATCGTTAGTACAGTGAAATCACTCTCCGGATGGTTCTGTCCATCCCCCGATTGCTCAAATTGTTTGATTTCCTTGTAATTCTCATTGCAATGGCATCTTATAGGCATGACTTGATGATTCGGACGATACGTCTTACGGCGCAGTGAGTAGTGCGTAAGTGCGTAGTAATCACATGCAAACAATCAACTTTGGCAGTGCTAATCGTTAGTACAGTAATGTTTTTTTTAGTTCGTACTATTGGCATGTGCGAAGTCTTACATATAGTGACGTTATATTGGTTACAATGTTTAATTTCAATAGCTTTTGTATCATCAGATTATTCCAATTTGAGCTAGGGTAAATCAAAATCAATGTAATATGTTTACTAAAAATATTTATTATTTAATAATAAAACACCGTTAGTTTTTTATTAGCGGCATCCTTGAAGTAGGTGTATAAGTATGAGAAAAAAAGGAACTTTTGATTTAAAAAATTGGGAAAGCCAAAAATAAAGTTTTTTTATTTTTATTTGTAAATCATAATATATATTGACGAAGTTTGAAAAGCGTTAAACGAGCACGCGTAAGTAAAATATCGCGAATAAGCAATTTTTGCGGTGCTTTACCTACTACTAGATGGCCGAACGCGCTCACCTCTTTTTATACCACTGTTCAAACAATTTTTTAATTCTTATTTTGTTTTTTTTAATCAAAAGTTTCTTTTCTGCTCGTATTGATTCACCCACTTCAAGGATGCCGCTAATAAAAAGCTCACCCTGTTATGTAATATTTATTACTAATAAGATTATATAATCATTTTTTTTAGTATGTACATACACTGTTTTATGAACTCCTTGAAAATGTGTTAAAAGGTTTCGCTTTCATATACGATATATTTATTTAATCAACAAACACCGCACTACCTAACAATGGACAATGAAGTTGGCGCCAATATACGACTGCCGGGCGTATCCCGACAAAATTATAGTTCTGAAACAAAAATAAGCCATTTTCGTAAGAAATAAACAATAGTATTTTAATGCAGTTATACAATAGTGCATACGAGCAGCATTTAATGTTATTATAATAAGTCTAATAAGTCTGTGGTTATTATTCTGTAACGTTTCTTGCGGTGTCTTGGCGCCATTTTTGTTTTCTGTTGTTGCCTGGCTTACGTCATCTTTTGGAATGCGCGGGTTATTATCACCGTTATAGGTAGGTAGTATAGGTACCTATACAATGATCAAAAACATGTCGATCCACAGGAATTTTCGGTTATATTGGCGATATTTGTAGAATACATTAATTTATTAGTTTGCTTGAGATTTCGAATTAAAACGGCTCGCTCATTATCGGACTCGTCCGTCAGCCGCGGCTTATGGATGCGACTGAATAGGTATCTGCGTAATGAATTTCTATTGAGCCGTGCACATTAATTAATTTCTAGAGCCGCGACGTGTCGCGGACGTGTGCATACGTTCGTAAGCCGCGACTTACGGACGCGTCCGATGTGTTTTCCCCCTTTATCGTGTTGTAAAAAATGCGACGGCAGTTTCAACATTGTCCGCTAGAGGACGCTGTCACCGAACGCCCCTAAACGAGACTTATTTCTCGTGCCACTAACTACTATTTTCATGATAAATAAATAAGACTGATTATAAATCAATGTTTTTTAATTCGTAAATCATTCTGAAATGTTTTTATAATGATTTAATTAGCATCAGCAATGGTCACATCGACTTCTACACCCGGTTCGATGCTGATGGAAGTGATTTGCTTCACGATTTCAGAGGGCGAGTGCAAATCGATGACCCTCTTGTGAATTCTCATCTGGAAGCGATCCCAGGTCTTGGAACCCTCACCGCACGGAGTCTTGCGGGTGGTGATGCGAAGGATCTTCGTTGGCATACGCACCGGCCCCTGCGAAAAACCATATTTTATCGTTAATAGATGGCGCTGGTAGTAAAAAAAAATTAAAGAATGAAGTCTTTGGAGAAAGATGAAAGCCACAAGCTCACAAACTTCAGTCGTTTTTAGTCTGACCGTGACTCTGACCTCGAATCCGTGACCAGACTGGAGGACGAAGAAATCCATCCACAGGGTTAGCACTTCCCAGTGCGTCGCGGTAAGGCGTTGGACTTTTACGGGCTGTTAGCGTAGCTTGACTGGATTGTATTGTCTGCAGTCTTTTACATTCACTCCATGGGAGACAGAATAGCTCAATATTGTTGTAACTCCCTGGAGTGACCGGTTGGCCGAGAGAGCGAGCGAGCGAGAGAGAGCGAGAGAGAGAGAGAGCGCGAGAGAGCGAGAGAGAGAGAGAGAGAGGGAGAGGGAGAGAGAGGAAAGAGAGGATGTGATTGACACCTCTCATATACTATAGACCAGCGCCATTTTGGCTGGTTGCAGCAAGAAACTTTTGTGGAAGTTTTCATGGGCCTGTAAATCATTTGATTCTCTACAGAATTACTTGATATTTAGAAAATATAATAATAAATGAATTACAGATAATCTCATACAGAATTACGATAGAACTTAAAATAAGCAAAATAGAACTAGATTAGACTAGAGAGACTAGAACCTAGATTATCATTATATACCAGAAGTGCTAAAAATCCTTGAGTAAACGCACCTTGACTCTCAGTTTCTGTTTCTTGGCTCCGGTGATGAGGTCCGTGCACACTTTCTCCAGCGATCGAACATTGCGAGAAGTCAGCGTGATGCGGATACGATGGACGGGCGAAGCGTCCGCCGACGGCTTCTCGATATCTTTGCCCAAAACTGCTGATGATGCCTGAAAAATATTGCCATTAGGGATGGTTTTCAGCTCCCTAGCCAGTAGCTAGATGGTTGGTCAGACAGATGGTTAGTCAGATCCCTATCCAGTAGCCTCCCCGAAGAGGGTAAGGATTCTGTTTCCTATGCCCCGGCAGATGGATCAGTTCCCCTGGGGGATGGCCTTCGGGCACTGCTTGGCGGTTTGCGCACCGTGCGGAGTCAGCCAACGAAATAACTGGAGAAACAATATAGTGTTTCCTAAGCAGCGGGGGTTGGTTGTTGACTTAACACCAGCTACTCTTGAAGCGACTAGTTGGCTATCCAATCCGAATGCTAGATGAGCAAAGGACGCCACGGCCAGCAATAAATTCGAATTGAATTGCCGCTAACATTGGGTAGAGGCCGTGCAAACGAATTTGGTCCCGATAGGGTGGAAAAATCTGGCTAAATCTGGTAGATCGATCTATCTTCCTGGAATAACAGGTTTGTTTGTTGTAGGTGAACACTGTATTCGATATTGCAACCGAGAGATATACAAGACTATGTCTTCGAAGTCGTCGACGGATCAATGTATAGACCAGGCATCGGCCGTGAGCAGATATGCCGCCAATAAGAGACCAACAGGCAAGAAAAAAGGCGGCCATTTTGTCCAAAATCAGAATACATTGCAAGAACCGCCCGACAGATTCGAAAGATTTTGATATCATTAGAAAGAAAAGAGAGAACTATCTGTAAATAAGTTTAAAGCCACCATCAAAGCAAAATTGTATAAAAAAGCATACTATACAATATCTGATTATGTAAATGACAAAGCGACTTGGGAGTAAGGCTTGGACGCATCATAAGAACATAAATTAAAAATAATATTTAATCGTGTCTATATGAATAAAGAACATTTTGATTTTGATTCTGGCGACTATTCTGATATTTTTGATCACACGCAAACAAGTCGCTATTTATCCTCATTGACAGGTTCCCGATTAACCCATCAGATGCCAACAATGCCTATGGCCCTTTTGAATCGCTTGACAGATCCACGCGTAAGCGTTTTGGCCAGCCCCTATATCCCTTTCAGGTCCATTTTTTTTCTAAAACCATGTTTTTTTTGCACAGGTGCTTAAAATGTAACGGCGCGAAAATTACGTTTTATTGCATCGCTCAATTCGGGCACGATCTTTTGGCGCGGGTCTCGCCTCACGAAGTTGATTCGATGAGAAGCGGGGATGTTTTAAATGAATGTGTAAACATGATCAATGATGTGCACTGTAAAGGGATATACCTATTATATAATATAAATATATAATAAACATGACTAATAAACAAGATCAATTACTAGGTAACGAGACGCAATCCATTAAAAAACGATATTGTTAGTATTTATTTACAAAATTGACCAAAAATTTGCAGCGCAGTTTTTTGCATGCGAAGGTTAGCTTTCGACCAGTTAACAGATTTCCTGACTAGGTTAATAACAAATCAGTATTCACTTATATTGTACCGATATTCAATGGGAATGTATACAGCATAGAAACCTTTCTCAAAAATTTAAATAAAACACCATTAAATTCGATTATTGTTACTAAATGTGGAAAAAAAAACATTTACCCACCGAAATGTAGGTGTTTGATGCTTCTTTAAATGCTTATTTATTGAGGCCGAAGACATATTTATCAATTGAAGTTTCGGAATCAGCGTGTTCAATATCGTTAAAACGTTTAAAAGATCTTAGCATCGTTGAGACGTTAAAACATCAACAATGTAGAATATGTTCCGATCATCAACAATGTAGAATATGTTCCGATTATACATTATTGCAGTCATTTTGTATCGAAACTACATGAAAAACAGCCAAAACGGGGCAGTTCAATCTCACATTATTTTTTAACTGATAAAACATGGACATAACCTAAAAAGCCGTCACGTGTATATATGGCAAAAATCCTCACCGCGGGATATAAATAAGAAAGAAACACTCTCGACACATATTTCAAAGGATATTTACCATTTTATTTTCCAGTTTCCGGTCGAGTTAATCAATCAAGGATTGACCAGCGCTGAACCAGAAAAGGAACGGCGCCGCTGCGAAAATTTCAAAAAGAAAGAATTAAACAAGATGGCGGCGCTCTCTATTTGACGTTTCTGTTTTTTTTTCAAGACGAAAGGGCGATTGTTTTATAAATATTCACCGTATATGATTTTAATTTTGACTCATTATTTAAATACGCTAATAATTTGTGGATTTTCAGTGACCACATTTATTTTTTTTCGGTTATTATATTTTTTTTAAATGTTAGTTAACATTAGAATGACTAACGCATTATAACATACGATGATCTTTGTTTTACATTGATTTTGTACATTACATACTGTATCAACAAATTGCACGCATAACCATCGAACAATATTGATTCGTCGGTTATATGCAGTTTAGCAAACTCTTCTACATTGGATGTTTTAATGTCACCCCACTAAATTTACAACACTTAAGTATTCCGAATCTGTAAAAATCTTTGCTCTATCGCTTATAAATGAAAGAGATATAAACGTTTCAAAACGAGTCGCACACCTATATGGCAGTAGGTTAAGTTATTTAAAAAGAAACCAAGAACACATACATGGCGTTATGGTTGTTAGTTTTCTTTAAAAAGCTCCATAAACACATATTTGGCATTATTTGGCTTGGCCAAATATTGCCAAATAGGTGTATAAAGCCAAATACTGCCAATAGTATATGGCCTATTTGGCTTGAGATGGTTTTTTGCAAAAAAAAAAGGCGCTGTTAGATAAACTGCATAATTTCATCCATTCTCGTTACTAGAGGGTGAGATTTTGATAAGTAACATCGAATGGGTGAAACAATATGACAAGCTAAGCAACTTTTGATATTTTTTTGGATAAAAACAAAAAAAAAGTTTTTTTTGTATAGTTTAAAAAGGTATTAGCACGATGCGCTACCTAGTGGTAGGTAAAATATCGCTAATAATGTTTAAAAGCGATATTCACCTACCGCCAGATAGGGCAGTGCGCTCAACGCATCTCAAACTTTTCTTCAATAAATAAGAGAAATTTGACGAATAAAAAGTAAACTAAAACCATTTTTTTTAATTAGTAACATACCAGAATGTCACTAATTAAAAACTCAAGCTGTATAATACAACATTCCAGCATAGATTTGATTGATATCTTCCTAAGTTTGATTGGCATCCTAATCGATACGATTGTAATTACACACCGTAATACGATCGTATTCAATCCCTATTGTCAATTGTGTCGGTTTTCGTTTTCGTCCGTCGGTCAGAATTTCTGAAGTTTGGTTTTAAAATTATTTTCCATTGTATTTATCTGTGTAATTTGGAAATAGTTGTACGTGTTTTGCCGTAACGTACGCAAAGATGAGTTTTTTTGGCTTCGGCCAGACGGCGGACATAGAAATAGTGTTCAACGACGCTGACAAGCGAAAAATAGCCGAAGTGAAGACTGACGACGGGAAAAAAGATAAATTCTTGTTGTATTACGATGGGGAGACGGTCTCCGGCAAGGTTAACGTGACGCTGAGGAAGATCGGCGCGAAACTGGAGCATCAGGGCATCAAAATCGAGCTGATCGGACAGATAGAGTTGTTCTACGACCGAGGTAACCATCATGAGTTCATTTCTTTGGTGAAAGAGCTGGCGAGGCCTGGGGATTTGCTGCACAATTCGAGTTACAACTTTGAGTTTTCAAACGTTGAGAAGCCGTACGAGATTTACACCGGTAGCAATGTGCGATTGCGGTACTTTTTACGCGCGACTTTAATCCGTCGACTGACCGATATCGTTAAAGAAATCGACATCGCCGTACACACGCTATGCTCATACCCGGACATACACAACTCTATAAAAATGGAGGTCGGCATCGAAGACTGCCTGCACATAGAGTTCGAATACAACAAATCGAAATATCATTTGAAAGACGTCATCGTCGGGAAAATTTACTTTTTGCTCGTACGCATCAAAATTAAACACATGGAAATATCGATTATAAAGCGGGAGACGACCGGCAGCGGTCCGAACACATTCGTCGAGAACGAGACGGTTGCAAAGTACGAAATTATGGACGGCGCGCCGGTGAAAGGCGAGAGCATTCCGATTCGCGTGTTCCTCGCCGGGTACGATTTAACGCCGACGATGCGCGACATCAACAACAAATTCTCCGTTCGCTACTACCTGAACCTCGTATTGATGGATACGGAGGATCGCCGCTATTTTAAGCAGCAGGAGGTGACGCTGTGGAGAAAGTCGGAGAAGGTGCGTTTGGCGCATAACCAGTATCACAGCGCCGACGCGACGCGGCGCATCGAGACGGAACCGCAGTCGCTGCGCACGAGTCACGAGCCGATACAGTACCTGACGCGCGACGGTGGCAACTCGGGCGACGACAGTCCGAACGGCGACACCGACTCGACGACGCCCAACGCCAAAAACGATGCAGATCCGCTTGCGCAAAACACCGACACGGAGGAGACGCTCGAACGAGACAAACCGACCGTGACAAACGAATAATATTACATCTATTCCATAGGATTAACGCTTAGGGATAGCCACTTGTAGTCACTACGTCAATTCCAGGCTGAATTCGAAGGTTTAACCAGTGTGCTTATTATTTCATTACGTAATAATTATTGTACCAGATACGGCAACTTTTAGTGCGTTTTAAAAAAAAATAAAGATAGGGCGCAAAACGTCGATTGTAGCGTTGGCTGTGTGGGCAGTGACGCCATCCTGTTAAAACCAAATATTGACCAAGTCTTTCTCTTCAATTGTAGGGAATAAAAAGTCAGTTAACATGGCACGATAACGGTCGCCATTGACTGTTAACGCAGCTCCTTGCTAATTTTCAAAGAAAAATAGCCGTATGATGCCTATGAACCATATTCCACACCATAGGGTCACTCGTGGGTGCATTGGCTTTTCAATTTGTCACGTGTGGATTTTCTGTATCCTAAATACGGTTATATTGTTTGTTCACATAACCTCTGAGGTAAGAAATGAGCTTTGTAGGAAAAGTGATCAGGCGTATATCGAGTCATTTCGTTCACCGGGAATAGAATACTGAATTTCTATCATTTGACAAATGACAGTAGAGCTATTAGCGACGCAATACTCGTTAGTTCAAAAAAATACCACAAGATGCTGTACCCTATATTTGGCGAATAATTGTTCATTTGCTTTTAACAGGATCCAATCTTGACTTTTTACATAAATCCATTATGTTATGTAACGAGAAAACTCACACGCTGGGCGTACTGATAGCAGGAACGCATAGCACTGCCCTGGCTAAGGCAGAAAGCTATGGGTTAGTGTTTGCCCTATGTTTCCATTATGCAAGTAGATTTCTGTCATAAAGCTCAATCAGACCTACCCCAGTATATCTACCCTAGACCTACCCCTAAATGGCCAAGTATTTTCAGCATTCTTAATCGACTGAATCCTGGTTTTGCAAACCCTGACCATGACCACTAAAACTATGGTTTAAGACAAATTGAACAAGAAGGAAGCTTATAGGTCTTTCTCCTTGTAGCGTGTGTGGATCACTTTCTGTCTCAATTTTATGGGACAGGAAAAGTTGCAGTTCTATTTTTTATTTCACTTTCTGTTCAATATCTTCTGTCTTGGAACACTCAAAGGTAGCAGAAAAAAACATGCAGGTCATGTTTTTATACTCTAAATACGCATTCAACTCATTTAAACCTGTCAAATAACCGCTCGACCTGTAACTGCTTTAGAAAACGGGAAAACCCAAAAAATGAACCCACCCCCCTCCCCCCACAGGAGGGGGGGGGATTCCATCCTCGGTTTCTCATAATTGCGCTAATGTGTGTGTATGCATATATACACACACACCTAATAAGACAAACGTGTATATATATATATTTGAAACACCATCAATGGTAATCTTGCTTTGTACAAACCAGTGAAGGTATACGATAGAACAGTGTTTTTCAACCAGCGGGTCGTGACCCCTTGGGGGGTCGCAAAGAGACTCCCGGGGGGTCGGAGGCTATCTAAAAATAAAAATCGAAAATATTACAAAATCTTTATCATATAATATGCAAACATTTACAGCTTCAGAAGAGAAACATATTTATTACCTGTTTTTTCTATTTCTTTTACAACACTTTATGTTGATCTAAGATGGAAACAAGTAATTAAGTACAATTTTGAAAGTGAAAAACAGTTAATATTAATGTGACTTTCGCCATTGATTTTACAAAAAAATATATATATTGAATGCTTACAGTTACAGCTGTGGAAGTGACCAAGGGGGGGGGGGGGGTCAAGAGAACTAATTTACAGTCTAAGGGGGTTTGCGTAAGAGTTTTTTTTTTGTTTCACCAAAAAGGGGGTTGCGATCTAAGGTTGAAAGACACTGATAGAATACCGCTTCGTGTATTGGGGAATAATATTTTTATTCATTTATAAAAAAGGGAGTGTACAAACTAGGCTTATTGCCGAAAAACAAAATCGCCCCCCAACTTACTTTAACCTTTCGGGAGCCAGCCGTCTCTTGCAAAAATGGCACCACACCTTTTTGGTCGATTTTATTTAAAAATACTAACAATATCGTTTTTTATGAATTCTTACTTGTTATGTAATAATTAATATTGTTAGTCATATATATTAATATTAATCTATATATAGGTATATAAAAATGGATGTTGGTATATCTGTCTGTCCGAGCTCAACCCTTCAGGCCTCGGCCCCTCAGACGATTAACAAGTTGCTCTCCCAAAAAATTTTGTAAAAAAAAATAATTACGACACTGTCTCACCAAAACATTAATTACTGCCAAACCACTGTATCCATAATTAAAATGAAACATATTAACATAATAAAACATAATAAAACAAATTAAATTAAAATTAAATTAAAATCGTATTGTGGCCGATATCGGCCAATCGGGGCCTGAGGGGTTAATAGACTCCGATACCGTTGTGACTGATCACCATGAAAGTTGGCACACATATATGTATTTTTTCAAGGAGAAGTTTTTTATGATTTCCACCTTGTTGTAAGTTGTAACTTACCACTAGATGGCGCTGCAGCACATCAACTTCTAGATTACCATGAAAATAGATATACAGGGACATTTGAGCACGTATAATTAATCGTGCTGTTAATTGCATTGTAACTCGCCACCATATGGAGCTGCAGCCAACTCCTGTTCAACCAATCGCTGTGAAAATTGGTTGACATAGGTATTTGAGCACGGATAATATTTTCACTATATCCAAGTTGTTGTAACTTGCCACTAGATGGCGCTGCAGCAGGTCAACTTCTATACCGTTAAACCGATCCCCACGAAAATTTTATAAATTCGAATGTGGAAGGAACGATTAACATAGACACTGGGGGGGTGAGGAGGAGTGGGAGCGGGAAGGAAACAGATACCTGAGCATCGCCTGGTAACATTCCACTAGTATAATATATATGGAGGCCAGCGGAAACAGCTACGTGCAGATCTATCAACCCTCACAGAACCAGATCAGCCTTTTTGGCACCCCAGCGGTTAACCTCTTAATCGCCCCCCCCCCCCCCCCAAGTGACTTAATTCTCCCACTGGGGGACAATACTGCCCACGTTGGGAGCCATTGATAGTCAGAGAATTGACAGCATAAACCCCAATCAAGTTTCGGAGATCTCAATGGACAGATAATCGAGAAGCAGTGAAAACAGACAAAAGACCAATTTATTAATATTTTTTTATCCATTGTCGTTATTTTATATACAGTTCTTTTACTTATTATCTACAGTTCTTTTACTTATTACGAATTTCTATGATTTTTTGGTGTTGAAACCTTCAAAATCAGCCTCATGAGAAAAATCTTTGCGGTGACAATAAGCAATACTGTAAACATTAGTGTATAATAGTACTTATGGAAACTGCGGCTACACTGTTTTGAGTTTTAGGACTAAATATCAATTACTGCCTGCCTTTCTAGCATCAGGCATGTGGGGACACACCGAAATGATCAGAAGTAGAAAAAACAACATACGGAAAATATTTATGTATGTATATACAGTAGAGGGTCGATTATCCGAACTAATAGGGGGACAAGGGTGTTCGGAAAACCGATTTATTCGGATAATCGAACTGTATAAAAAACTTAATAAAACCATATATGGACATAATAATATGTATTATCTATGTAATCTGTTTTAACTTTTATTATTTATTACAATAGTGAGTAGTAATCCAGTGAACAAAATAGATATGTGTGTATGTAATACATGTACATGAAGAGGAACGAATTAAGGCTTTAAAAAGTCCTTAATTTTGGTCTGTCGAAGCAAGCCTACCAGCTTATGAGCAGCTAATTCCCGCACTTTTTTCAGTACTGATATCTGATACTGGTCGCTTTCATTTTGAGCTTCAAACCATCGCAAGATAGTATCTAGACATGTAAATGCTTCAGAAGGTGTAGGTATTTTTTCATCTTCATTTTCTGATTCACTAGTCGATGAGATGCTGGCGGCGTCAGCATTATCATTAACGAGGTCTACAATATCGCTGTCCTGCATGATTTGGTACACTGGATCTGCATCATCAACCCTCATCCATTCTTGAACGTCTTCTTCATCACATTCATGGCAATCGAGTTCTGTTTTTAACCGAGAATCTGCGGCCGCAGCAGTTCGGTTAAGCGGTCGTTCGCTTGACCGACGTTCGGATAATCGACGCTCTACTGCATATATACTTAATTTTATTTGTTTTTATTAATTATTAATATTATTTATTCTAGCCAGGTAGCTTTGCTGATACGCCCAAATCAGATCTTATAAAGCTAGCCTTAAACAATATTAACAAGTTTTTAGGTACAAATCGAGACTGTTTTTAAATTGATTGTCAGAGCTTGCATTAATCACTTTAAACGGTAGTTTGTTTCACTTGTCCACCACTCTATTTTGTAGAACGTTCTTAACTCCTCTCCTCGCGGAGTAAAAATTCAGCTGTCCCATTCGCGCGCGACCTTTTCGCGCGCAAAATCGACGACCTTGATAAAAACGACCATAACTTGTAAACCACTATACGGATCATAAAAAGAAGAACTGTAAAATGATCGCATTGAAATTTGACATATAAAACATTATAACCTTATCTCGTAAATCAATTAAGATAATAATGGCGACAAATTACAAAACGCAAACGGCCTCCATCGTGTCGTCATCGCTGGACCAAGTGGACGCCTGTCATTCCAGTGTATTAAAACTTGCATCCCCAAAAGGACGCCTGTCATTTGTCGGGTTGAGGATTAGATTTAGATTTAGCACGTTTGGGTTTTCTGCTGTGACCTAGAAGATTTGTGGTGCTGAGGTTGACTGTAATAAATATTCTCTATCCCAGTTACGTTGTAACAATTTATGAAAATTTCATATCTCAATCAAGTACCCTCTTTGTCTTTTTTGTTTGAGAGTAGTAATTTCGAGCAATTCCAAGGGATTTTCATGATTCCTATTCTTTAGGCTCACTGGCATTTTGGCTGCCCTTCGCTGCACCTTTTCCAGGGACATATACATCTTTGCAGTAGGGTTTCAGAGTCGATATCCATACTCTAGAATAGGTCTCACATATGCCTTGTAGATCTTTATAAACATCTCTATTGACAGATATTGGAAAGACTTCCTTATCAGCTAGCTAGAGAGTAGAGTATCAAGTTTTCATTTCCTTTATCAACTTGTGTACTTCTAATTACCGCTGTTGCCTATCATGGTTTTTTTCTTCGTAAAAGGCATTAGGTCAATTTCTGATCATTTCGTTGTGCCAACTATGAAGTATTATTATTTACATCACTTTTTATCCAGTTGAGTATAGAAAATTCAATTGCAGTAACGGCCGCAGTAAAACATCTCACGATCATTCACGACTGTATAATAAATAATATATATTGTACATAAATATTTAAGGGGCTCCCTAGACGATCAAGCATGCTGGACAAGCATCGCGTTGCGGGCTGGGAGGGAATCGTAAACCGCAGGAAAAATGCAAATATTTAAAAAAAATATTTACCAAAAATGCCTAATTTTGTAGTTTATACCAGGGAGTCACGTCATTCATCAATCAATTACGTCTAATTAATGTTAATCCCTGGTATAATCTACAAAATTAGGCATTTTTGGTAAATATTTTTTTAAAAATATTTGCATTCTTCCTGCGGTTTACGATCCCCTCCCAGCCCACGACGCGATGCTTGTCAAGCATGCTTGATCGTCTAGGGAGCCCCTAAAACGAAAACTTGCAGTCGTCGTACAGATTTACGAAATTACGTATTTGTGAAAATACAAGACATGTGCCTTGTTCATGTGACAAGAACCCCGGGAAGAAAATCGTTCGGTTAACGTACTGCACTTTATCGCAAAAAAAAATGCAATAATCTATAATACTGTAATATATGTATAGGTAATACTTACAGGACTTTATAATATAATATTCATTACTCTAGTTTTTAAGGTTTATCAAGAAACGAAAAAACATTGAAAAAAAAAAACGCGGGCTGGCAATATTATCAGTAAATGTCCTCAGCGGAATTTATTTAATATGTTAATATTTCATATACATATAGCGAATTGTACAAATGTGCTGTTAATCTGATTCTATTATTAGTACTGTGAAATATATTTAGTTATTTTTAAAATTTGTCTCTTTTTATTTCCGTCAGGCGTAATTGAGCATTTTGGGACCAGGGGCGTAGTACCGCAGTATCTGCCGTATCAATTATACGGGGCCCCCGGGCCACGGGGGCCCCCAACCTGACCTGACCTAACCTGGGGACCTGAGTAGTATATTCGAAATATTACAACCGGAGAAACTCCTGTCTTCTTCAAACGAAGAGATAATAAACGCTTCCGGAAAACTGTCGGCTAAATACAGTAAAGACATCTCAGTTATTCTTTATGACCAATTAAAGGTTTATAAAACATGCTTAAAATCTGAAATTCAAAAAATTAATTCCATTAAAGAACTCATTGAATTATTGCTGATAAAATTCAATAGTTTTGCATCCAGTTTTCCGTAGGTAATAACAGCATGCTCTTTATTCTTGGCCCTTTCAGTTACAACTGCAACTGCTGAAAGAAGTTTTTCAAAATTAAAACTGATACAAAATTACCTAAGAACTTCGATGGGGCATGAACGCCTGTCAGACCTGTCACTATTGTCCATAGAGGCAGAAACTTTAGAAAAACTCAAGTCATCATCAGCTATAAATGATTTAATAAATCAGTTTGCTGAAAAAAAGGCAAGGAGAGTGTATATTTAATTTGAACTGTTTGTAAAAATTTTGGAAAAAGTGACAGATACATAATTATGATGAATAAATATTTCTTTTAACTTTATGCAAACATTTTTTTTTTCTTTTGTGAGAAATCTTTACCCTTCCTAAGGGCCCCCAAACAAATTTTTATAGGGGGCCCCGCCAAGGCACGCTACGCAACTGTTTGGGACGCATGTGTTTGTGAGTAGTGGTGCTCCTCCTTTGTGTTGCATGTTTAGTGATTTTGTGTGTAAGAGGGATTTTGTATGTAGTTCATGAGGACTACTTTTTGTAAATTTTCCTAATATTCATCAGTTCCAACTCACTATTGCCATAACTCTAAGCAGTGATTTAGTAGCCTATGGTTCTGCACCTTAGGAGCTGTCATCTGCTACGGGCAAACCCAACACCTCAGACTGTTATAGCGATATAGGTCATTCTTTCAGGCGTGAGGTGATTACACAGAGACTTAGGGAAAACCAGCCCACAGTATAGTTCCACCAACACGCCCGTAAGAAGCCGACACCTTACCGCGAGGCACTGCAATGTGAACCCAGCGGGCTAACCTCTTGCCCTTGCTACAAGATTTGGCCGGATATTTCCGTCCCCCGGTCTGATCATAGGTTCGAGGTCGCTTGCGCGGCCTATACCTGACGTAAGCAGCTATTCAGTTTGAATATTCTGCGGACGCTCGCGTGGAGCGAGCTGTGCGCACTAGCGTACAGCTCGCTCGCGTTATGAAATTAAATTGCTATGAAAACCTTTTAGTATATTTTTTTATTGACCAAAGTACGGGCCAAAGGAACGTTCCAATGTAATAAACCGAGCTGTCAACAAGGATGCGGCTAACATCGACATTGCTTATCGATGAATTACGCTTGCTCGATGAAACAGTCTCTCAGTGGCTCGTGCCAACAAGGGTTTGACAGTATCCTCCAAACCCCCAATACAGTTTGTGCGGGATGGCTCTAAAGGCAAAAAACATTTAACTACAAAACCTTTCTCAATAATCGAGAAAGCTACAGATTGGATTCTGGAGGTTGATTCGGTCTCTAAGCAGTATAAATTCCCTGAAAGTCTCGGATGCACAGCCCTCCGTCCAGATATAACTCTTTACTCTCTATCTCGGAAGGTGGCTCTTATTGTAGAATTAACTGTTCCATGGGAATCAAATATTCCAAAAGACCACGAGTACAAATTAAATAAATACCATGATCTTGCAAATGCCGTAACCCGGAACGGCTTCACTGTTCACCTTCACGCGGTGGAAGTTGGCGCTCGTGGCCTGCCAGCTAAATCTCTATTTCACCTCTTTAAAGATCTTGGCCTTTCCAGAAAAATAATCAACTCTTTCTTAGAAAAATTATCTAAAACTGCGATTTGCGCATCTCAAATTCTATGGCTTCGAAGGGGGAGTGAATGGGTGGCAAGGTGAACGCTCACATGTGGCAAGACAGCTGTCCTAAACCTACCACAGCCGGTTCGTAAGTCCGGAATCCACTGCTCACCCCCCAGAAGTGTAAAAAAAATAGTATTATGATGGGCCCGACTCCGGTCGGTGAATTCCATGGCAGCTCCGTTTGTATTTATATTTATTATACATCTGCATTTATTATAGTATCGATTGCTATATATTTCGGATTAGGTATTATTTTAGAATTATAGTAATTAAATAATGACCTAATTATGTGATGTGAGTTATTAAATGAGTACTTAATAGATGACTCATTATCATAGCATGGCATATCATAGATCATTATTAATTTTTAAACAGTCATTAGTAAAATGTTATCGTGGCATTTTGTAATAATGAGTCCCACATATGTATATTATAAAATGCTGCGCGGATAAAACATCATTACTTGCCTATCAGTTGAGCAATGGAGACCATATTTTCTAACCTGGAGCTATTGAAGTTGAAGAGTGATATTAACATGCAGACTCGGTGCTTTATACATAACATTTTGTCATTTTTTGACGAACTGAAAAGTGACCCGACGAAAGTTTCGCTGCTCAATCTCAATAATATAATAATCTGCAAAGGTTGCGACACGCATCCCTACAAGCAGGTAGTAAAAGGGGCGAGGCCGGCCTAATGATTTATTGCCTCACCGGAACGTTCCTTTGGCCCATACTATAGCAGATGACAGTAGCAAAAATTCTAAGGCAGATGCTTAAATATCAAAAATATTTTATTGCATACATTTACAAACTCTAAGTTCTTATTTAGTCTATAGAATTATAACGGCCCTTAAGTACCGTCACATGCAATCAACAAATGCATTGATTGTCAGTGAAATACACTGACAAAATTCAGCTATTATTTTAACTCGTGAAGCGATGAATCAGCACGATGAAACAATACTTTTTCTCGGAATATTGTGGATTGCATCATTTCCCGGCCTATATAAACCGGCTAAAAAGCAACCAAAGTATCATTCCTCGAGTGATCACCTCCCCCAAGGTTGCGACGGCATACTCGGTACCCCTCTCACGAGGTCGCTCAACGAGTCCGGCTCCTTGGTTACCTTTTCCTTCCTTTCCTTATCGAGACGCATCAGTCTGCAATCCCACAGACTTGAGCCGTGCCCAGTACGAGATACTAGGAGCACAAGCATTATCCTCATCCACACATCCTCGTAACTTCAGTCGCGCACCAACACCCTCGCGTCAATATTACCTATTCGGGAAGCGTTACAACTGGCAATATCGAACTCTCAATCGATTCAATAAATACCTTCTGATTCACTCAAAATCGCCTTTTAATACGGAGATAACTCGCAAGATGGTACCACCACCTCCCACCGCACAACCTGGAGTCTAGTGAGGGGTGGTTCCTCACAGAATTTAACCCCTCGCGTACCAGACGGCCCGAAACGTCCAGAATTGATATTTACCGTCGAACCCCAGACGGCCCGAAATGGCCAGGCGAGGCCGACCGCTAATTATGTTAGTACAACTTTGACTAATAATTATGAATAATCTTTATTGCTTTACAAAACGACGTTACAAATATCTAATAGCAAATTTCAATAGGAACATAAAACAGGTCTTTTTTAGACGATCGGTGTGACAGTTTCGGAGTAATCGTTTTTTTTCTGAAACGCCATCTTTTTTTTGAGACTCGCGAATTTCTTACGGGCCGTAAGGCACACATTAAAATTCAAACCGCGGGCCGCGAGGGGTTAAGTTTCGATAATGAGTTTGAATAATAAGTTTTAGTAAAAAATACAGTGATTGAAATATAACATAAGTATACAACAATGTACTTTAATTAATAACTATAAACACTATAAGTAAGCGATGTATTAAAGTTGACCGAATTGAAAACTGCACTTTAGTATAGAAAACGCGTGGTGCGTCGTCTAATAATATGGCCAGGAACAGTAGGTCGGTAGTGTTAATTTCCCTGTAGGTCTCTCTTAGAAACGTCCAGGATAGCCTCCTGTATCATGTGTTTGAGCTCAGCCCTTAAAGTATGCGATTTGATGGATCGAAATTCGCTGCTTATGTAGGCTCCAAATATGTCCCATTGGTCCAAGCAGTTGAGTATGGCGCGCACCTCTGGGTCGCATCGAGCAGTGGTTTTCTCGATTGCCGAAATGACATCCATTTTTGTGGGCTCACTGTGTTCAACTTCGTTGACTTCAGTCTTAGCCTGTTCAGTTGATGTGTCCGTTTCGTTTATGGTCCGAGGCGTTTTCAGTAAGTCGCTCCTGAAAATTTTTCAGAAGGTTATATATAAATATATGGGACATCGTTTGAGTGCGTTTAGCTTCCGACTGAAGCTAAACGCATTAAGAGTAGACATTAATTCGACATGGGGAAAAAATATTTTGATGTGGCAACACTTACCATTATGTCAAGCGAATTTTTTTCCTTCAGGAAATTGCATTCATTATGTCATTAATTCTCGTTTTTCACACTCGTTTGCGTTAAGAACAAAACTATTCGGAGCGGAGCAAGAGAAGTCATTTTAAGTGTTTTAAATGTACTTCTGGGTATATTTCGAGGTTATGTTTTGTTTGACATTTTGTATAGTTTAACCACAAATTGATGGTATCTACCTGTCTCAATCGTAGTCAAAATTAATGATTATTTAACGAAGGCATGATTTGCATTTTTTGTTTTTCCTTTAAACTCACAATAATTAAAACGTCGATGCTAATAGAATCAGTAGAGGAGTAGAAACACTAGTCTGACTGAATACAATACGCCTCTCGGGAGATGGCACTGAAACATGTCCCTAGATTATTTAGTCTTACTATTCTCACATTGCTGTGTTGCAATATAAATATTTTTTCCCAAAACGTAGGGTTTACTCTTTCTGGCCAGACTGTATATATGCTCTCAAAATAATACATTTAATGGGCCCGATTGCGATTGCGTTTCTTTGTGAACTAAAACTAAGATTAGTCTAAGCGAACGAGACAGAGCAATACGTTAGAGCGGAATATGAAACAAACGATCGTCGATAAATACTACCTGTCGAACTTATACTCGTCCAAATAAATTCGAGCATATTTCGTGTGGTGTATGATTTGACCTTGGCGGGCAGTTCTCAAGCGAAAAAGTGACAACCGGTCATCTCACATTCTGCTCTAGCGTATTGCCCTGTCTTGTTCACACGGACTAATTACCGATTTTAGTTCACGAAGAAACGCAATCGAGCCCAATATATATTTTAGATATATGCTTACATATCGTAGTATGCATAAGGTGTGATTTTTTCGGGACTTTCTTCGATCCGGTTCTGACTGATTTCGATCTGAAACATATAAGTAAAAGTCTTAAAATTGCCTAACGTAAATGTCTGAAAACAAAGGATGAATAAATGAATGAATAATCATAATAAAGAAAATCATATTTATAATTTCCAGCATGTTTAAAACATGGGAATACGTCAAAATATATAAATAAATACAAACGGAGCTGCCATGGAATTCACCGACCGGAGTCGGGCCCATCATAACACTATTTTTTTACACTTCTGGGGGGTGAGCAGTGGTTTCCGGACTTACGAATCGGCTGTGGTAGGTTTAGGACAGCTGTCTTGCCACATGTGAGCGTTCACCTTACCACCCATTCACTCCCCCTTCGAAGCCATAGAATTTGAGATGCGCAAATTGCAGTTTTAGATAATTTTTCTAAGAAAGAGTTGATTATTTTTCTGGAAAGGCCAAGATCTTTAAAGAGGTGAAATAGAGATTTAGCTGGCAGGCCACGAGCGCCAACTTCCACCGCGTGAAGGTTACGGCATTTGCAAGATCATGGTATTTATTTAATTTGTACTCGTGGTCTTTTGGGATATTTGATTCCCATGGAACAGTTAATTCTACAATAAGAGCCACCTTCCGAGATAGAGAGTAAAGAGTTATATCTGGACGGAGGGCTGTGCATCCGAGACTTTCAGGGAATTTATACTGCTTAGAGACCGAATCAACCTCCAGAATCCAATCTGTAGCTTTCTCAATTATTGAGAAAGGTTTTGTAGTTAAATGTTTTTTGCCTTTAGAGCCATCCCGCACAAACTGTATTGGGGGTTTGGAGGATACTGTCAAACCCTTGTTGGCACGAGCCACTGAGAGACTAATTACCTCGCGAATAACAGCAAGAACTTTGTCATGGCGGTAAGTGTACCGTTCATGATCTAAGGCCACCTTGCAGCCAGCTAGAATGTGTCTAGCTGTGCAAGGGGTATTGTTACAGAGGGGACAAGAACTATCCACGGCAAAGCTCCAACGAGCGAGGTTACTGGGGTCTGGAAGTGTATGCTGAAAGGCATTCAAATAAAATTTCAGCATCTCTGGCGTCCAGTCATAGAGCATTACCTTCCAGTGCATTGGAGGCGGAATGCAAAAATCCCCAATTGTTGTCCAATCATTCTGGCATTGAAGGCCAATAATAATCGTTTTTTTTAACTTAAAAACAATGTTTACTCATGAAGTTGGAGCCTGGGTAGGACTCTGGCCTTAGGGCTAGTTTCCCTTAGGAATCAACCTTCTGGCGCTCCTGAACGGTCTGCGCACCGTGCGGCATAAGCCAATCGATTGCGCACTCTGACTAACAGTCGGGGGAGTCTGGAAGCAGTACTATTTCCTATAGAGCGGGGGTGGTTGTGGACCTTACGAAGACTGCTCTTGAAACGACCATCGGCTACCCGATCCTGGGTCAACAGCCGGGCAAAGGATGCCGTGGTCCGCGACAGATTCGGTATACACCGTTTCACCGCTTCGTATGGGAGAGGACCGCGCAAGCGACCTCGAACTCGTAACCAATCGAGAGACTGGAGTAATCTGGTCGCAATTGGAAGTAAGGGCGTGATTGTAAGCCCGCTGGGTAGCACTCCTGGCTATCTCGCAGTTAAGGCGTTGGCCTCTTACGGGTTTGTGGCGAAGCTTGACGGTGGACTGTTTTGTCCAAGTCTTCTGCGCTCACTCCAGGGAGATAGAACGACTAATCGTTAAAAGTTCCTGAGGTGGGGGGCTCGCCCGTAGTAGTCGACAACTCTAGTTCAAAAGGGAGATTATTGATAATAGTTCAAAAATATAAACGAGATAATAAAAACACCCTACCATGACTACAGTCATTTGTTTTGTATGAGCCGAGGAACCAATTATTATAAAATTGTCGGTGTTAAAATTACCACTGAAGCTATCTACTGCAAAAGTATTGTTTTGATAAAAACGCAAAATTATCAATGTGTTTCGATTTATTGACATCTGACTTAAGGCTCCCTTCCGAGTTGACGCGACTAAAAATTTAGATATTTTTGCAATGCCACGCGCCCGCGCGCTTTCGATATATACATAAAGATGTATAGATATACCGCGGCGACAAGGAAATACGTCCCACCGTTGGCAGTGGCCAATTACGAATAACGATTTCCGCTTCGTGCGTCGTCTAATATAGTCGATTTGGCTTTTCAATTATAATATAATAAATTATCAAATGAAAAGTTTTTTATAAAGTAAAAATTAGATTACAATAATAAAATAACTTCAATTTAAAATTTCTGGAAATTACGTAGTTTCAAACATTTTTTTCTTATATTTTTTGTATGGAAGTTCCAAAAACTGTCTTGATACTATGCAAATTGACCATATTTTTTTAATATTGAGAATCATCTCTAGGTTTTTCAAAAACTGAAGACAAATCTCGCTCGTTTTTATTTTTTTGGAAAACAGTAACAGAATAAAGATAATTTACAATTAATATGGAAATAATTTAACAATTTCGTTTTGACGAAATGGTAGCTAAAGTACCGGGTTTTCAAAATCCGGTATAATTGTATTAAAATTCTTTTTCGTGTTCTCAACCAGGCCACAAAATTATGCTTCATATAGATTTTGGCCGCCACGGCCAGCACGGCCTTTTAATAACTTACAATTATTTGCTTAAATGAAATTCTTAGGAAACATTTTATAAATAAATCCTATAAAAATAGAGTTTTTCTGATGTACGATTTAGAGAAAACAGTCCTTAAATTAAGTAGGTTGTGAGCATAGCGAATTTTGAAGTCGCTCAAGTTGTTGAGACGTTGCAATTTATAACATGTAAGAGATAATGTACTATTATTGTCTGTTGATGTTCGGAGGGGGCTAATGGGCCCAGTGCAACTGGATGCATGCGTTTTCCCAACGCATCGGCTCCAACTCACAGGTCAGGACCCATCCGGTAGCCTCCAAGCAGATGTGCGAGCCCGGATAGGCCCTCCTGGGTCGTGCGGCGTCAGCCAATCAACTGTGCATTCCGACAGATAACCGGGGTCTGGAAACGGCTATGTTTCCTCAAGAGCGGGCTGGTTGTTGAGTGAAAATCCGACTACCACGGAAAAGTCTTTTCATATTTCGGATTAATATATAGCCTCAAGAAAACCTGGCTTTCTATTGGTAAAAGAATTTTCAAAATCGATTCAGTAGACCCAGAGATTACTTCCTACAACGTCACAAACTCTACCTCTTTATAATATTAGTATAGATAAGAAAAGCTTTTTCCACTAACACCAGTGAACTTTTCCTCAAGCTCTATAAAACCTACATTCGCCCGTTCCTCGAATACTCCTACCAGGTATGGAATCCTTACTTTTGAAAGGATATAGAGCACCTGGAAAGAGTTCAGAGAAGAGCAACAAAGTTGGTGCTATCGCTGAGGAACAAACCATACGAAGTACGACTGAAAGAACTTCGCCTGACGACATTAGAGGAACGTAGGCGGCGAGGAGACCTAATAGAAAGCTACAAAATGCTTCACGGTTATTACAGTGTGCCCAACCTCGAGAGCATGTATACCCTGAACACCAATAAGCAACTGCGTGGACACTCGTTGAAGCTAAATAAGGCAATTGCAGCATCGAACCCCAGGAAATATTTTGTAACAAATCGTGTAGTGGATGCTTGGAATGCGTTGCCAGAGGATGTGATCAGTGTTATCTCTGTCAATAGCTTTAAAAACAAACTGGACATTTTTCTTAGTGCAAAACAGTCACAAGTTTAAAAACAAGTGCATGTGATATACACGCATCAGCCTTAAGCTGCTAGTGTATAATATAATAATAATAATAATAACATTTGGAACCTAAAGAAACGTATGAAACCGCACTAGGGAAAAAATAACATCCCGGAATTAGGACTGCTGCAGATTGGCTGCGGTGCGGTGACAGTAGCAGGATTGCCACTAAAGAAATTCATTATGGACATGTACTTCATTATTAAATATTAATTAAATTAGACGAAACTTTTATTCAAAGAAATCATATACTTAGTCATTTCGATAATTTTTAAAATAGAATTTCCTTTATTTGAACGTTATTTTTTAGTTTTAGAAGAAAAAATGTTCTGAAATGTTCTGAAGCGTAAATACCTTGGTGTAATTCGCAGTGCGCGGACCAAAAAATGCGGTGTTTTTACGTGCGTCGTAAAAAGTGTACTGCACCGCAGCCTAAAACTTCCTGAGGTGACGGGTTTGCCCGTTGTGGTCGACACCTCAAAGTCTTGATGTTCAGAATACAGTTGCAGGGCATTTGCGTTGAATTAAAATATTATTAAAATATTATTATATTGAATTACTCACGGATTCAGCTATAGACAGTCGGTCGGAATCCTCGGTAGACATTTGTGGACCTGTGCTGTCATCCACCAACAAGTTTAAAACTCTCTTTTCTAAACCACGCAGGGATTGTTCACCATGCAGTCTCACCTTCTTGCGGCATGCATACTTGTAAGAACGCCAAGTCTGCAAATGTTTTCAAGTAAACAGTTTGAACATTTATTTTAAAAAACTGATTTCTGTGGACTCGTGTGGCAGGGTCGGACAATCAGCACTAATTCAAAGGCTAGCAAGCGTATACTAGGATGTAGGTATGCAAACTTTTCAAAACGACGACTCAAAATCTTAAGGGATATAAGTTTATAGTTGCCGGCATCCTTGAAGGGGGTGAAAAGGTATGATCAGGTAAGCAACTATTAGACAAAAAAAAATGGGTATATATATATATATATATATATATATATATATATATATATATATATATATATATATATATATATATATATATATATATATATATATATATATATATATATATATATATATATATATATATATATATATATATATATATATATATATATATATATATATATATATATATATATATATATATATATATATAGTTAATATTTGATTGGTTTTTTGTAAAATTTCTTTTTTTTTATTAAAGAATTCGTTTAAAGGATGACACTTTGATGAAAAAATAAAAATAATAAAAGCCACTTACATAGCTGGAAGGTTTTCCCGGACTGGATTGGGAAATGCTTATTTTAAATGAGATGCATGCCTGGATGAGCACCACTTTCGACAGTGCAATGTAGGTTTAATGGGATCCCTTTATCGCTAGCGAACGATCGCTCTTCATCCACATCTCAAAAACAAAGCGTATCCTTTTGCAAACGAAAATAAAATGTCTTTATTAAAGACAAATTAAAGCAAAAACAATGAAAAAAATCACAATGAATCGTCTCTTAAATGCGGAATGACATACCGAAAATTCGATTTGAAATTCGAATATATCCACTCTTTAAAAGGACGATATACCATTATTATTGTTGTAATTATTATTATTATATACATATGCGCCATCTAGCTTTAGATGGCGCTATATATGCGCCATCTAGCGTTAGGTAAAATATTGCTATTATTGTTTATGACCAATATTTTACCCACCGCTAGATGGCGTATCGTGCTAAGATTTTTTACACTTTAAAAAAAAGCAAAAAAAAAAGTTTTTTTTTTGAAAAAAAAATGTGTACGTTTTTTTATTTTTGTAAATCAAAAGTTGCTTACCGGCTCGTACTGATTAACCCCCTTCAAGAATGCTGGTAACTAAATACCCACCTGTATAACATCATACTTTAAATCAGTGATTCCCAAAGTCGTCTATATGTATCCCCAGGGGTCCGTGTCCAAGAGAGTAAAAATCGGTTGTATCACCCTAAGACTTTCCAGGCAAGGAGTCAAGGACTAATTTCATCTGAATATTAATTTCATATATAAAATCAATGAGCGCCAGACGAACCCGTTTGGGTTCCATTACACAGCCGCCATGTCATCATCATCATCATCATCACTTATTCATTCCATAAAAGCATTTCACAATACTGAGGAACATGTCAAATTTTACAATCATAATTTACCGGATGATAAAACCGCTTTGATTAATTGAACGGAAAAAAAAATAATTGTTATCAGAGGTGATTACTTAAAAATAGTCAAATTTACAAAATAATCAATAATCAAACAATAAATAATAATCAATACAATGAAAAAGAAAAATTCTGAACAATGTCAATAAAATCTAAAACTTAGTGCGAAAGTATAGTCATAATATGGTTATTTATAATCAAGCAATTGTGGACGCAATATCATAAAAGTCATCCAGTTTGTAAAGGGCATGTTTGACTAACTGATTTTTCAAGCAGATTTTATATGCTGCCATCTCAAGTCTTCTTGTCGATGATGGCAAAGCATTGAACAATTTAAAACTAATATATAAACATGTTTTTTGTATGGAGGAATTTTAATAATATTAGTGCAGCTTGTATATACTTGATATACTTTGGGACATTTCACAATGTGATTTTGGCCGTGTAACTAAATCATTAAGTCCAATATTATGACTAGTGCGCCCCCTGGTGGACCGATTTTAACCACAATCTTTTCAACTCTTGCCATGACCAAATGATGCATGCATATCAAATTTCAGCTCAATCGGATTAAGCGTTTGGGCGCTACCATGGAGAGACCATACACAACACACACGCACACACAAACAGACAGACAGACACACAGACAGAGTTCAATCTGGAAATGGTCTTAATCGCCTCAGGGGGGCTCAAAATGGATATTTTCGTCTTCATCTCGATTTATTTTTTAGCGCGTTCACATTTCCCGTCATGTCGGTTCCATTCAGTCACTGATGCCAAATCACCATGGCAAGTTATTTGATTAAGCAGCACGTTAAAACATTATTATCGAAATGAGCGTTCGTTAGTGCATGGTTATCTCTCGCGGAGGTGACGACGTAATTTGGCCACCAAGATCGTGCGGTTTGACCCCGCTAGACTTTGTCTTGTGGGGTTTCCTGAAGTCGCAGGTCTATAAGCGGCAATCGACCTATGCCCTCAAAGTCAACATAACCCAGGCCATCGCTCAAATTCAGCCAGATCTATGCGGCAGAGTCATTGGAAATTGGACCTCTTGGATCCATCATCCATGCCACCGTGCGAAGCCGTGGCGGTCATTTCACTGATGTCATATTCCATACATAATGGCATACATGGGCCTTTCAAATAAAAAAAGAATTTTGTTATTAGACCGTCAACATCCCTATGTATACATGGAAAACCCTCTCTACATATATTTAACTAGCTGACCCGTGCCCACTTCGTTGGGCTGTAAACTTTTTACCTTTGATGAAATTATGAGTGTGGTTCAGTTAGTACTGAGTGCTATCATTTATTTCCTGACTGCCAAAAGGAGGGTTATATTTTTACTGCATATGTATGTATGTATTTGCATGCCAATTTGACTATAATACCATTATTTGTGAGTATCATCCTGTGAGTGTCTTATTTGTGAGCGTATTATCTCTTTAACTATTTATGCAGTAAAAGAGAAATTATATGCAGTAAAAGGGAAAAGTCTTTTGTTTTAAACACTTGAGACGATAAATTTACTTATTTTGATAAGAATTCATAATTGTTGATAATATTATGACCAATAAACATGACCTAATGATTTAAATTATTTTTTTAATATAAAATACTACTTTTTGTTACTTAAATATATGCTGTCGTTGACTTTTTTGTAGGCATTATCAAGCTCTACAACTGTTCTCTAAAACTTAATCATATATCTCTCATCGTTAAGGCAGCGCTAGTTAGAAACGTTATCGTTCGACCGCTTATTCTCCGACTTACTTTGCAAATCCGACTACCACGAAAAAGTCTTTTCATTTTTCGGATTAATATATAACCTATGACACTCACAAATAACGTGGCTTTCTATTGGTAAAAGAATTTTCAAAATCGATTCAGTAGACCCAGAGATTACTTCCTACAACGTCACAAACTCTACCTCTTTATAATATTAGTATAGATAAGAAAAGCTTTTTCCACTATCACCAGTGAACTTTTCCTCAAGCTCTATAATACCTACATTCGCCCGCTCCTCGAATACTCCTACCAGGTATGGAATCCTTACTTTCGGAATGATATAGAGCACCTGGAAAGAGTTGAGCAAAGAGCAACAAAGTTGGTGCTATCGCTGAGGAACAAACCATACGAAGTGCGACTGAAAGAACTTCGCCTGACAACATTAGAGGAACGTAGGCAGTGAGGAGACTTAATAGAAAGCTACAAAATGCTTCACGGTTATTACAGTGTGCCCACCTCGAGAGCATGTATACCCTGAACACCAATAAGCAACTGCGTGGACACTCGTTGAAGTTAAATAAGACAATTGCAGCATCGAACCCCAGGAAATATTTTGTAACAAATCGTGTAGTGGATGCTTGGAATGCGTTGCCAGAGGAAGTGATCAGTGTTATCTCTGTCAATAGCCTTAAAAACAAACTGGACATTTTTCTTAGTGCAAAACAGTCACAAGTTTAAAATCAAGTGCATGTGATATACACGCATCAGCCTTAAGTTGCTAGTGTATAATAAAATATTAATAATAATAATACATATCTGTAGTAAACAATCTTAAAATTACGAACAGACTTACCAATTTCCAGTGATGCAGTCTTTTACTTTTTCCTAGACTGTTAAGCACATGCACCAGTTCGAACCACTGCTTATTTTGTTTCTCTTTCACCTGCTTGGTAGGTTTTCTAAAATAAATAAAATACAAATGGAGCTGCCATGGAGTCAGGCCAATCAAAATATATTTTTTTTTCTTTACACTTTTGGGGGGAGAGCGGTGGATTCCGGACTAACGACCGGCTGTGTTAGGTTTAGGACAGCTATCTTGCCACATGTGAGCGTTAACCTTACCATCCATTCACTCCCCCTTCGAAGCCATAGAATTTGAGATGCGCAAATCGCAGTTTTAGATATTTTTTCTAGGAAAGAGTTAAAATATTATTCAAAAAGTTTTTTTTTTAATTCGTAAAATAAAATTGGTTTACAAAAATACCTTAAAGACCATAATTATGAATTAAAATTGAGTTAAAATATTAATATTTTGAAGGCGCGGTAAAATTTTGATAGATGTGTTACTTAATATTGTCGATGAAATGATGTCCGCAAGAGAATTTGTGTATTAAACTACAACACAATCATTTTAAAGTCAATAAAATGCAATATATTAGTAGCCATTCGAAATTCTATGTTTGCTTCCATTCGTTACCATTTTAAGGCGTTAACCGACTAGAAGTTGTAATAAAGGATGAATTAAAGACACTTTTACAGCCGCTGGCTATATAAGCGTGGCTTATATCACTAAAGGTAGCCGTTATGATCCCTTTTCAGCTAAAAGCGGTATAAAATGCGCCTAATCCGGGCATATAAACGTTTATATGACTGCTAAGTGCTACATGACCAATTCTTGCGACTAAAAGCTGTAGGGATAACGTTGGCGTGACCGCTATATAGCCAATTTGTGCTACTTGGGCAAAAGCCCTAGAGAGATCACTGAAAATTGCAGATACTTACACTGATTTGTCAGTCATTTCGGGGTGGTTCTCAAAATACTCCACCATGGTTTGAAGTTGCACGTGATTATATTTCCTTTTAAATTGCATCACGCCACTAACGTCCTATTTGACCGACGTATTACAAAGACGAAGCACTTTTTGTGTGCATAGGAGTGATGTCGCTCCGTGGAGTGTTTCAGCTGACTGCTGAATTCCAATAATTGTTTTTGCCTTTTAAACAGAATCGCTGTTGTGGCATTCTTCGAAATGCGCTTATTTAGCATATTCTATTCTACATAATTCTATTATGTATATGAGGAGTAGTGGCAATGATTATACAGGATAAGTTTTCAATAAGTAACACTTTTAAGTGGGTGAGTCAGTACGACCAAAAAAGCAAATTTTGTCAAAAAAAAAATAGGATTTTTTTTATTTGAATGATAAATAAAAAAAATACGAACATTGAACGCGCAGCGCTATCTAGCAATTGGTAAAATATCGTGAATAAGCAATATTCTCGATATTTTACCTACCGCTAGATAACGCAACGCGCTCAACTTTTCAAAAAAAAAAATATATTTTGCTTTTTTTAAAAATTAAAATTTGTTTATTTGCTCGTATTGATTCACCCACTTCAAGGATATATTGTGCAACACCACAGTCCGTTTTGGAAACCATTCTGCGCTGGCGACATGCAGGTGGCGCTGATAGCATTGTACGGCGTAACTAATAAAAAAAAATAAGTCATCTCTAATAACACCGATAATAATTGTTTTTTTTTATTAAGGACTGATTGATTATAAAAACTCAATAATTTAAGCAATGATAACAATAATAACATGCAACTATTAGCGCCATCTATCGTATTTCTTTATAGGCCGATTACGATACAGAAATAATGTGATAAAATTACGTAAAGCTTCCGCCGGCGAATCTGTCTCTTGCCAGAAAGATGGGAGAACGTCATAGCTAGCGATGGACAATACATTGAATGAAATGCACTTTCCAATTTGCTTCGAAATAAATGTTCAATATCACAAAAAAATCGAAGTTTTCAATTCAAAGATCTTACTCCACCAAAGGCTGTATAATGGTTACAATACCCACCCCTATACTATTTTATTCTATACCCTTATACTATACTATACTATTCTATTCCTTATACAGCTTATAGTCATATTGTTGTCACTAGGACCTCTCTTATACAGTTTATAGTTTTATAAAGGTTATATTAAAGTTGCAGATGCCACATAAGCAAAGCGGTCATTTTTTCTTAAATCTTTATAACCTAAATTTTTTGTGCAATATTTTTAAAGGCATTTTAAGTCACAAAATACACATATTATAAGTAAATCTTATTTCGAAGTGTGTGAACAATAACCCAGCAAGTGTTCTTTTTTACTTAGTTTACAAAAAAAACTAAAAAACCATTTATATGAATTAAAATTGAGTTAAAATATTAATATTTTGAAGGCGCATTAAAATTTTGTTAGACATGTTACTTAATATTGTCGATGAAATGATGTCCGCAAGAGAATTTGGTGTATTAAACTATAACACAATCATTTTAAAGTCAATAAAATGCAATATATTAGTAGCCATTAGGAATTATATGTTTGCTTCCTTTTGTTACCATTCTATATCATTTTAAGGCATTACCCGACTAGAAGTTGTAATAAAGTGTCAATTGGAGACACTGGCTATATAAAAGAGGCTTATATATTTTGCCTTTTTAAAAGAATCGCTGTTGTCGCTATTTATTATTCTATGTTTAAACACTAAATTCACGATTCTTCACATTTTCCCCAAATTCAGTTCATTACGTAATCAGGGCACTGACTACGTCTGTTGACATGGGGGAGAAGGGGTCGTCGAAAATTCAATAACGTAATTACGAAATATGTGGACGGCCCCTTAGTTTTACCGGACAATGCTATCAGCGCCACCTGCATTTCGCCGGTGCACAAGGGTTCCAAAATGTACTGTGTCTCCCATCCGGTAGCCTCCTCGAAGAGTTCCTTACCCTGTCTGGGCCCCTGTGAACTTCTGCCACGGCTGTAATCCTGCAGTCGGAGGCGGTTGGGATCGCGGATTTGAGGGTATACCTCGGGCGGAACTGGGCAGTTGGTGCACAACCCGGTTTGCTAGGTGCTGAATGCCCAGCAGGCGAATAAACAGAGGGGTCTGGAGACGTATGTTTCCTATGACAGCGGAGGGTAGTTGTCGACCTGACATCTTCAAGCTTTGAATCGATCCATCGGCCACCCGATCCCGAGTGGCCATGGCGGTCACAGGGCGTCGCGGTCCGCAAAATATTTAAACTGAATAACTGCTTACGTCAGGTAGAGGCCGCGCAAGCGACCTCGAAACCGTGACCAAACTAATTTCACATTCCAGTGCTTTTCGGTAAGGCGTCCGCTTCTTACGGGCATGTTGGCGGAGGTAGACTGTGTTGTCCCCGAGTCTCTGTGTAATAATCTGACGGCTGAAAGAAGGATCTATATCGTTATAACAGCTCTAAGTGTCGGGTTCGCCCATTGCAGATTACAGCTCCAAAGTGTGTCATCTACGCTCACCTCCCGGGAGATAGAACAATTACTATCGTTAAAACTGCCTGAGGTGACGGGTTCGCCCGTTGTGGTTGTCAACCCAAGTCGTGGCATTGAGCAAGTTAATATGCTATATAATCAATGATAATACCATCTAAAACTGCGATTTCCGCATCTCAAATTCATGGCTTCGAAGTGGGAGTGAATGGGTGGTAAAGTGGACGCTCATATGTGGCGAGACAGCTGTCCTAAACCTACCACAGTCGGTCGTTAGTCCGGAATCCACTGCTCACCCCCCAGAAGTGAAATAATAGTATTATGATGGGCCAGACTCCGGTCGGTGAATTCCATGCAGCTCCGTTTGTATTTTAATTTAATCGAGACAGTGTTCGATGTCATCTTCGATCTTCAGTATGGACCTACAAAAATTGAAATAAAACAATCGTCAATGCAACTGCAATAATTTATTCATAATGTGATGAATATCACATACATAATACATGTTTCAGCAAAACACCAACCACGCGTTAAACGCCTTAAAAAGTGCTACCAACATTGACAATAAATTTAATATTAAAACGATAGAAACTAATATTTGACAATAGACTTAAATGTTTTACGTTGATGAATACTATCGCATTAATACAATTTGGAATTTATGGTACGATAGTTTGTCTATGGAAGACGGTAGAGTAGTGGTGTGTCTTGATGATAATTTGCGGTCACAGCTCAATTTTAAAATGTATACATTTAAATTAAAAATATTTCAAAAGAGATAGTGCACCGATTAATGTAGATTTGTTCCTGCAAGGGAAAGAATTTGTACAAGATCGGTGCACGATCCCGTTCAGTCCGAGAGCTCGCTGCTGGTAACCTTATTTTTCTTTAGATGTAAAGTTGTCGATTGAATGCAAACAATATGAATTAGGAGTTCATCTGTAATTGCCATTTTTTTACGTTTGCCACTTTGAACTTGCATAATTTTGGTTTGAGTGGAATTCCAATTTAAAATAAATTTAGATTCAATGCTATTAGGGCAGATTTACATTTTCAGTTACTATAGGTAGTGAACGGTTTCGTGCAGCTTGGGCCGTAAGATCCACTTCGTTCTCGGATCGGTCCAACTCACGATTCAACTCCTGTTCAGAAGCCTCCTCGTGTAGAAGGCTACCCCGTGTAGAACTCTCGCATCTCAGGCCTCTCGGCTGGTGGATCGGTTTCTCCTGGGGGACTTCCTTCCGGCGCTACTGGACGTTTTGCGTACCGTTCGGCGACGCTAATCGGTCGTGCACTATGACTAATTGCTGAAGGAGTCTGGAGACTATGGAAATATACTATCACCAGTGACTGACCAACTACCGATTTCTGCGTTTAGAGGTCAGTACTGCTGGTGCGGGTGGCAGGAGCGGACTGACTTCAAAATATACAGAATATACTGTACTGACTTAAAATCATTTATACAATGGCAGTACCGGGTCAGCACTAACTTGCCTTGAATGTAGGCAGTAAATGACTCAATGTAAATCTGCCTTTATTCATTTTTCAAAATCAGATATTAATTTGTCCTTTTGTTGTTTGTTATTGATTTTTAGTGTCTGCAATCATCGAAAATCGTGAGGTCCTGTGCAGCTGTTATACACTACAGCTTCTCGCGGTCTGGCGCAACAGTTTACACAAATACGCATGAGAAGAACGCAAACGACAATGAAGAAGCTTGCGATTAAACGACTGACATTGGTCAATCGCTCTTTGTCGCTGCTTCTGCATGAACAGCAAACTGTACTCGCCACTCGGACCTTGCACCATCAGACTTTCTTCATAATTCGGATAACTTTTTAAAGCAGCTGTTAATTAGTCTCCGTATTCAATATGTGCATTCAATTACATTTGATAACTATTTACCCAGCATTACAAAAAAGGTTACACAAAGCCAGCACGACTATTTTAACAATCCGTAAATAACAACTAAAGTAAACATAAAACCGTAAACCAATAACACAGATATGCAAGCGTCAAACGGACGTTTATAACGACACGTAACAACACCAGGTAACTCGTCGATTGCACAAAATAATACGTCGCATACGTCACAAAATCAAAGGACGCACATGATCCAAACTAATACTAAGGGTGCATGTTTCTTTGATCTACCTAATTTAATAACCCGTAAAATAAATAAAAAACAGTAGGCAAACAACCCTGATTTTGATTTCCATATCTGTAACAAAAAAAACATTCATTTTTTATGATGCGGCAGTCTTGAAAAGCAAGATTTGGCTAAAAGGCAGGGGATTATACAGAAATTCTAAGTATTGCACAAATGAACAAAATATATTTTAGCCAACCGCAAGAAGAAAGTGTTAAAGCAATTATGGTGCCATTATAAGCATTTCAAGATGGGATAAAAGTTTTTTTTAAGAGAGAGATAAATGTACCTTCAGTAATTTTTTACATTATTTTCAGAAAGTGACGCTCTACGCAGTTGAAAGCCTTTGAAACGCAACATTTCTTGATGATTGGCATATATTAGGCTCAAATTCCTGGTATTACCACAGTATACCGTACAGTAAACGCACTCTCGAGCGGCAGGGCGATGCTGGGATAAGGTGCTAAGGAAGTGAGCAGTGGGATACGTCTCGGCGAACGCCTTTGGTTAGCGTTACGCTTGGGTGGAAGTTGGCACGTTTGATTATCTGCATCAGCTATAACCCTTTAGGACTCGAGGCATCGCTCTCTTCGATCTCAATTTTGTTTTAAGAGAAGCTACTGTCTGTATACTGTGGTATTACTGTGTTTGATCTAGTTCAATGACCCTTTTTACAGCAAGTGTCCCTCGAAAAATAGGCCACAACGTTGTACATAGTGTGTTCAAAATCAAAGCAATTGACACAATGCAGAAAATTAACAATTTACTGAGAAGCTATCTAAAATTGTAAAGCTTCTAATACCGCTATAAAACTTAAGAAATATTTAAAATTTATAAAATATATCGTCGATGTATATGAGACCTCGTACGCGCCAAAAAACAAATTAGCATTTTTTTATTGTTACTGGTGTAAAAACACACTCCGAATCGTATTCAAACATACTCCAGATATACCTCAAATTGCTTAGTTTCTTGTAATTCTCATTGCAGTGGCATCTCGTACGCATGAGTTGATCATTTTATCCAGTGATACTGCTTAGTAGTAATTCCTCGCATACATCGTAAGTCTTTGACAAATTTAATCATTAGTACAGTAAACTAATATATTTTATTTTTATTTTGGCCCATTAGCTCAACGAAAATGGTCGCCAGGCAAAAGCCATGATGGAGCAACCACTTCCTAAGAAAACCAAGGCCCTACTTGAACCACTATCTATTCAACCTTGGCTTGACCGAGAGCAAGGACTGTCGAATACGTGGCGAACAACCCGAAGACAGCATACACATCATTTGTCGCCGCCCAGGCCTCGCCGCAAAAAGACACATCTTACTGGGACGAGCCTTTCTCGAACTCAGCGATCTGCCCAACTTGAAGGTCTACGATCTGTATGGGCTGGTAAACAGTACCCAGCTACTAGCAGACCACTGACCCAACCACAAAGTGGGTAGTTACAAAAGATCTTATAGATCCCGGTGACATCAAGGGCTAGAGACAAGCCCCCCACTCTTTTTACTACGACTACTACTCAGCTAAAGAAGACATCCCGTGAACGAAGCTATTGAGTTTCTTTAATGTCTTGAAAATGTTGCTCGTTGGTATGTACGAGGTCTCACATTTTAAGCGACGATATGATAGAATAATCTAACTTCAACTTTGTCAATAATGAATAATATGTTTTTTGTCTGATCGGGTCGACAATGGACAGACCATTAGATTATATTACAAAAAATAAGTAGATAGTATAATAATGATTACATTAATTACAAATAAAACGCTATCACAATTCGTTACGCCTAAATACTAGGGGTCTTAAGCCCGATCGAAGCAAAGTTCATAGGAATATCTAGCGGAGCTAAAGAAGTAAGGTTGGTTGGAAGAAGGAAGAGATGAACAAGCAAAATCGGCAAAGAGATTTGAACAAAGCTAACGGCCGCTTAGCTGCATAATATCCAACATTTATTCCATATTTATCTTCAAGGAATCACTAAATTAAATAAAAAAGTGGCATTAATGCAGCAAAGCAGGGGCACAATGGGGTACTTCCATTTTTAAAAAAAAACAGTTCGTTTACACAGTTTTGGTGACGTCAACGCCAAGATCACGTGTTTTCACGCTGCTTTTATTGTGGGGTTACGCTGGGTCGCGTCTATACCAACAAACCCAAAACTTTTAAAGCACCTAAAACCCCGCCACCACCCGTCAAGTTATGGCCGAGTGACTACCCGAAATGTGCAAAAAAGTCAAAAATTCACCTCAAACGACCGCTATCGATTTCCTCGAATTTGTATTTTTTCTTTTAAAAAGTTCAGGCAATGAATGGATCACCCCTTACAAGAAAAACAATGAAAGTTCAACAATTTTAAACCACCAACATTTAAATATACAAACGATGATATTTCACACAACTAAATAAATCTCAGTTTATTCATAACAACTAAGTATTGTCGCTAAGACAGGCGATTTGCGAAGAATACCTATTTTTTATATAATACAATATTTTAAATACAGTACTTAATCAAACCGGAAGTCAGTCTTTAACATGTTCCAAGTTCCGATTAATAGATAATAAAGGAAAAGTGGTATGTGAAACACTTTAGCTCAAAGAGCAAGCACCGAAAAAGTTATGTCATTTATCACAAAAATAACCCAGGATTATAAAAATGGGAGACTACCTGAAATCTGGAGTTGAAATATAACGAGAAAGAAACATCTAACTGAAAACCAGAATGAACTAGTTAAATGTTAACAATGTATTGGATCTAAAAACAAAGTTAAAAATTTTGAAAACACCTGGGAAGAAATAATCTAAATGTCTTCAGAATTGAGTGTTTTATGAATGTTCAAGGTTGTGACTTACGAAAATTGCGTGAAGTTGTAATGGGCGTAACAGAGAAAATTACCAGTAAAATAAAAAAAACCCGCACAGCTACTATCTACTTTACGGAGATGAGAAATTTTTTGCAACTCAAACCTTAATATTTTTTTAATAGATCAATTTACAAAATGTCGAGATTATTTTTTCAACGTTACTTTTGTAATTTCTAGCTTCGCTGTTAGATAAAAATATAGTGTGGACGAATGCTATTATCTTCATGATCGCAATTGTTTTTAGATTTTTAAGTATATATGACTATAGATTCCTGGAAAATGCACAGCTCCCTTCAGCCAGACTAACATTTCTATATTCCTGAGATATCCAGCATAAAATTATCACAAAATGACGTGATTTTTTGCTCCTTGTCTCAAACTTTTGTATGCATACTTCTAATATATAAATAAATAACAAATAGAAACGGAGTTGCAATGGAATTTACCGACCAGGGAAATGATTCTTAAAAAAAATAGCATGCTAAATGTGTCTGGTTCATTTGATTTCCACGGGCCATAAGCAAGCCAAATTGTTCAAGAATAGACCCCCAGACTTGGGCCCATCATAATATTAATATTATACTTCTTGGGGGTGAGCAGTTGATGCTGTGATAGGTTTTAATTCATCTTGCCACCCATTCACTCCCCCTTTAAAGTCGTAAAATTGAGATGTGAAAATTGAAAATTTTGTTTTTTTTTTTCTGGGAAGCTGTTTATTTTCCTAGAGAGACCAAGATCTTTAAAGAGATGAAACAGAGATTTAGGCTGGTGAGCCACGAGCGCCAACTTTTACAATGTGAACAGTTAATTCTACAATGAAGGCCATCTTCCGAGATAGAGAGCAAAGAGTAATCTCTGTGCATCCGAGACTTTCAGGGAAACACACTGCCTAGATGTTGAATCGATCTCCAGAATCCGATCAGAAGCTTTCTCGATTATGGAGCGGATTGTTTTGCGCCTTTAGAGCCGTCGTGCACAAACTGTATTAGGGCATTGGAGGGTATTGTCAGACCCTTGTTGTCACAAGCCATTATAAGGATGATTACCTCGCGAATACCAGCAATCCTCGATCTAAGGCTGACTAACAGTCAGCTAAAATATGTCTAGTTGTGCAAGGGAACATAAACAGCGAGTGAGGTTAATGGGGTCTGGAAGTGTGCTGAAAGGCATTCAAATAAAACTTCAGCATCTCTTGTTTACAATTGTACAATTGTCTTCCAGCCATTCGAAGGGGAATATTCAATAGCGCAAAAATCATAGTGCAAAGGTGTTGTATAGTCATTCTGACATTAGGGGCCAGTAGGATAGACTTCTTCGTCAGAGTGACTTCTTCATGTCCACATCGATATAGGTTGTACTGCCATGCTTCAGACCAGCGCCATTTTGGCTGGTTTCCAGCGAGAAACTTTTTGTGGAAGTCTATGCGGGTTTGTAAATCGATTCATTCACTATAGCCACTCACTGTGTGCTTCGATATTGTCGGATCCTTAGATCCTGAATGAATTGATACACGCGAAAACGCGGCATAGAATACGCTATGACACATCAAATAATCGGAAATCTCATACTTCAGAATAAAGTAGTATCACAAATCATACTGCTTCGTGAGCACTGTTCTTTAAATAAACAACTTTCGATGAGGGTTATCTCAGGAACAGTGTCTCACTGAGCGTCTCTCTTCTTCTTTACTATAAACAAGCATGTAGTTTAACAATATACCGCTGGTATTCAGAATTCCGACGTGGCACAAAACCATTCATATAACCAATCAACCGTAATACTAGAAATGGTAGTTGCTGTACACCAGCTAATACAGGAAGGCAGTCATGTTACGTATGAGTAGATTCGGACATCTTTGGACAGTGGTATGACTGTGGTTTCATATATGGTCTCCAAATAAGGGCGGGTCGATATTGCAATAAAACAAGCTGTGTGTGAGGTATTAACGAAATTCTTTTTTATTTGAAAGGCCCATGTATGCCATTATGTATGGAATATGACATCGTTCAAATATCCGCCGCAGCTTCGCACGGTGGCACGGATCCGGGAGATCCAATTTTCAATAACTCTGCCGCATAGATCCGGCTGAATTTGAGCGATGGCTTGGGTTATGCTGACTTTGAGCACTCATTTTGATGAAAAAGTTTTAACGAGCTACTCAACCATGTAACTTGCCATGGTGATTTGGCATCAGTGACAATAACAAACGACAGATTTCACAAACAGATTTCCAAAAAAACATCGACCAGCTTATATTGGAGAACCCTATAAAAGTAAAATGACATTAAGAAACATAGTTTACCATTGGATACTGCATAATTTGACTAAAGTTTGACTGATATGTTTGTCAAAATCTTCCAGAAGCTCTTTGTCAATCATGAATGATGGGCAGACATTACATACTCCTTCGCATTAAAAAGTTTAATCTTAAAAAAAAAATCTCGAGTATAATAATAATAATTTGGCAACCCTCTTTAGATTAAATATACGCATAGAAGCAGATTGTCTCTGGAAATTGACAACATTAGCTCTTTAGTAAAGTTAAGTCGGTTACAATTGCTTATGTATGTGAGTACTATTTGATGGGCTTTAACCCCTCGAGCCTCAGAGGGACCAATCGGACTCAAACGTAAAAGCACAGTTGGGACTCTAATGTTAGTATTCTAAAGTTTTAATATGCAACAATTCTAAAGTGCAACAACGGTTCGGGAGAAATTATTATTTTGGTCGGCCGCCATAATAAATCTAAAATTTCCATAATTATACATAGTCTTTCAAAGACATGCGCTCGCGAAACCTCGCGGCTCAAGGGGTTTAATGATTTTTGACTACATACACATTTGATTTCCTGATTTAACAACATTAAAGTCTGGCAACACTGTACGGTCGCAAAATGCATATGTCTGCGGTTAAATCAATGATGGTGCATGCACAACGGTCGGATGTCACATTTGATTTCTTTTTTGAGTTTAATTATTCATGACACATTAGATTTAGATCCCTGGGCTTTGAACGAGCTAAAAAATATTTTTGAGACGAAGATGGAAATATTTATTTTGGGACGACTAGGAATATTTTTAGATGGAAGGCTGGCTGTGTGTATATCTCCACGATAGCGCCCAAACGCTTAATCTGATTGAGCTGAAATTCGGCATACAGGCATCATTTGGCCACGGCAAGAGTTGAAATGACTATGGTTGAAATCTTTTCACCAAACCAATTTGGCTTTAGACAGGGTCAGAGTACAAACGACGCCATAAATACCCTAAATCAATATATATCGGAAAATCTAGACAAATCAAAAAAGGTGACGGCGGTATTTCTGGACTTAGCTAAAGCCTTTGACACTGTTTCTCACGCCATACTAGAAAAAAAACTAGAAATGATTGGAATTGAAGGACCTTCACTGTTGTGGTTCCAAAGTTACTTGGAGATGAGACCGCAAGTCATTTCCATAAATGGTCATCTAAGTACTGAACGCAGCACTGTTTATGGTGTACCCCAAGGCAGCGTACTGGGACCACTTCTATTCCTCATATATATCAATGACCTGTGCAATATTCGATTAGACGGCAGAATAATAACATTCGCCGATGACACAGTTTTATTAGCCGAGGCAGATACATGGCATCAAGTAATCAATAAATCACAAAACAACATAAATTTGGTTAAAAATTGGCTTGACAATAACCTCCTTACTCTTAATTCCTCTAAAACGAAATATATCAACTTCAGTCTACGACACGTCGACACAAGTTTACACTTACTAACAATTCATAAACCCACATGTGTAGGAGGGGGTGTGCCTTGCCTGTGCCCTAAACTTGAGAAAGTGAACGACATGAAGTATTTAGGAATCATTATTGATTCAAATCTAAATTGGTCAAATCAAGTAATGTCTATTACTGACAGAAGCAGAAAACTAGTTTATGTTTTTTGTGATCTCCGAAATATTTTACCAAAAAAAATTATTAGAATGGTATATATGGCCCTATGCCAAAGTTTGTGGATTTACGGCATAACTGCCTGGGGAACATGCACCAAAAAACTACTTGACACAGTACAGAAGGTTCAAAAGCTTCTGCTTCGCATTATTCACAAGAAGCCCAGGCGATACAAATCGGAGCTACTGTTTACTGAAGCTAAAGTCCTAAATATCCAACAACTTTTTGTGAAGAATATACTGCTTAATTTCCATAGAAACAAACACCTAAAACCTAGAAGCCAGCAAACGCGTAATACAAGAAATGCAGAAAAACAAAACTATCTAATTCCACATGTTAAAACGACGTTTGCTCAACGACAAATTTATTTTCTGGGACCTAAAATTTATAATTCTATTGATGAAAAGATTAAAAACATAAAGATAATAAGTACGTTTAAACAGAAAATCAATTCCTGGATATTAGAGTTGGGCCCATCAAAATTAAACGACGAATTACTGAACATTGCTGTTTGAAAGGTTATGTATGTATTTTTATGTATGTTTGTATATATATATGTATGTGTATATGTATGTGTGTGTGTATGTGTATATGTATATATATATATATATATATATATATATATATATATATATATATATATATATATATATATATATATATATATATATATATATATATATATATATATATATATATATATATATATATATATATATATATATATATATATATATATATATATATATATATATATATATATATATATATATATATATATATATGTGTATATGTATATATATGTATGTATATATCATATGTATGTTTATGTTATTATATTATATTATATGTATGTTTATATATTTATGTATGTTTGTATATATTTATCTAATATATATATTTATAGATATTATAGCTAGTAAATATTTTGTTTAGTTATATGTAGTTCCCTGATATGACGTGCTTATCATTGTCATTATACATATTGTAATTAGCTCATCTAGATACAGGCCTTAGTTGACCTAGTTAGATGAGTTTTAGGCAGGTGCCAAACACGATGTGACGGTTTCTCTGAACTGTTTATGTATGATACTTGAACTTGTTTGGTATAATTAGTTGTAACCATTGCAATAAGTACTTATAAATAAATAAATAAATAAATCGGTGTGCACAAGTCATATTTCAATCTTGAAATATTGGTCTTAGAGACTTAAGATTTGGTACATAGACACCTCGTTGGGCCGAAATCACATTAAATTTTCGCTGAGTAATTGAATGAATCGAACATTTTTAATGCGTTGCATTCTCACTATCAGCGGTCGTCGCCAACGAACAATTTGCATCTGTACAGTGTGACTTCCTCATGTGAAAATTGACATCACGCTCAAATCCTTGCCTAAATCCTTGGCTACTTGCCGGGAAAGTTTGGGGTGACAACCGATTGTGTTAGTCTTTATTAGAGTTATAAATTGGAAAGAGACTTTTTGACCATTCTGTACAAGAAAAAAATCCCGTCATTCTTTAAAACTACGCCTTTTACTGCGTCACTTATTTGAAAAATATTGTTATACTTTTTGAATCGCTGCCAGATATTTTTTATAAAATGATACTTGACACAGTGGTTAGCTCGCTCGATCCTACATTGTAAGGTTCCGGGTTCGATTCCCGGCAGGGTCACCATTTTCCGTTAACGGAATTTGCACATCAATTCTGTCGATCGAATGCAATAACACGACTCATACTTACTAACATACATATAAACACATCATAGCAGGGTTGGTTGTAAGAGATTGTCGTATGATAATAAACCCGTCCATGTGAAATTTCACAATAAAGAGTAGAAACAAACAAACAAACCATTTCGATTAGAATCCGCCAAATCTATAATAAAATCTGAAATACTACCTAACAGGAATATATATAATTTTCTAACGATTAAACGAAAAAAATACTTATTAATCACAATGATCTCCCACAAATTAATATTTCTAAAGCATTTTTATTGTAACCCTATATGTAAGTGACAATCCGTAACACAAAACACAATTAGGATAAATATAAAAAAATATCTACAATTATAATATTGAATATTATTATCGATCATATAATTATTTATATGGGCCGAATGCTAATATCACCTTTATCCTATAAGTAAATAAATATTGTAAAAAGAAAAAAAACTTCCATTTTTATCGAGCCAATTCTAATATTTTATCAAAACTACAAAATCTCAGTTGGTTGACATTATAAATAAGATAAAAACGAATTTACCACGTGAAGTTTGTAGCACCCGACGTTTCGGCAAATGTTGGACAACGGAAACACAGTATACAAGACAGCAGCTTCTGTTAGAACAAAATTGAAATCAAAGCGAATACGTCACAAGTCATAAGGGCTTGCATATGGCCACAAGATGTCCGCCACTCGGCCGACGCAGATATCCAAACGTTCGAAAAAGTCGCAAGTCTTTACCCGCGTGTAATGCTAACCAAAGGCGTTCGTCAAGACGTACCCTCTGCCCACTTCCCTCGCACCCTATTCCCGCAATGCCCTGCCGCTCGAGAGAGCGTCTACCACAGTATACCAGACAGTAGCTTCTCTTAGAACAAAATTGAGATCAAAGCGAATACCTCACGAGTAAGGGCTCGGATATGGTCGCCAGATGAGAAAACGCTCGAAAAGGTCGTCAGTCTTTACCTGCCCGTAATGCTAACCATTCACGTTCGTCGGAACGTACCCGTAGCTCGAGAGTAATGCTACTAGTTGGTATACTGTGGCGTCTACTGTTCTCTCTGTGACGGCAATTGCAACATCGCCGAAACATTGTAAATTTGTTTTCATCTTATTTATAAGTGCAATCAATGTAATAGTCAACTGAGGCATTTGAGGAAGAGTGGGAGGAAAAGGTGATGCATTGAATGGCGTGGCATAATTGACTAATATCTAAAGCCGGACTTGGAAAAGGATTGAGAATGGCTGGTAAGCGAAAAGGCGATGGTTTCAAGGCATAAACATGATAGAAACTGTTCAAAAAGGTTATAAGAAAGAGATAGAAAGAGGGTCGTTGCACTATCTCTCTCTCTGAACCACAGAGCGACTCACCTGATGTTTTTCCACCATGCCGACATCGCCTAATCAATATAAAAGGTATTATTATAATTAAAACTTTAAATGTTATACGAATAGTCATATAAAGGTCTTAAGTTTCATGTGATTAAAGTTTATTTAGTAATTTTCTATATATTATTGAGTAATACGCAGAGAAATATCGAAAAAACTATCCAAAATGATTTTTATTTAATGATTTTTAAAATAAGATATCACTTTATCAATTTACGAGGTGTGTCTCTTAAGTAGACTGGCGACGTAGTGCCCGATATGGCAACACTAGAAACGCGGGACTTAGGAGTATGCCCCTGTGATACGGCTTCAGTACAAGTTTGAAATTGCTAAATTTGGTTGTCCGTGGTGATTATTTTTTTTGTGAAATAATTTTTCTAGTGCGTTCTAAAAATGAGCAACATCAATTTTGAGCAACAATGTGCTATCGGGTTTTGCTACAGATTTAGGCACATTGCTACGGAAACTTTTGAAAAACTTCAATAGTTCAAAACACTGTACTACGGAGACAGTGTTTTGTCAAGAACCCAGGTGTTTTGGTGGTTTATGGCATTTTCAGCAGGTAGAGTCGATGGAAGATGAACCATGCAGAGAAAGGCCTTCATCTTCAAGACTGCTTCTTTGATAGCTAGGGAATCGTCCACAGAGTTTGTGCCTCAAGGTCAAACAGTCACAACACTTTTACCGAGAGGCTCTTGAAATTTTTTGAATAAGGGTCATGTGTTTGACACCAAACATTAAGATCAACTAGGTGTTGCATCACGACACGCCCCTTGTCACAGTAATTCAGTCAACGACTTTTCGGCCAATAAAAACATTCCAGTGGTTACTCGGCCTATTCGCCTGACTTGAGTCCTTGCGACTTCTCCTGAGATTGAAAATTCACCTCAACAGACGCTCAAATGGCTGTAACCAACCAACTGAATGCTTCTCCGGCATCCGAGTTTCAGCACTGCCATGAGGATTGGAAGTACCGTCTCTAACGCTGTGTGGCTTCCCAAGGATTTTATTTTGAGAGGCAATATTGAATTGTAATTCTATTTGAATAATTTTGTTTTTAAATCAGTCTCTTTGCTTAAAATTTAAACATCTTGTGTAGATCAATAGTTGATAAATTCCCTAAAGGCATTAGAATTTTGTCAAAATTCATTAATATTGCTAAATTTAGAGTAAAGTGAAATTTGGCTGAAAAATGAGTTACATTCGTCATCAAATATTTTAAATGAATGAATTTAAATATTTTTAAAGGTATTTTATCTTAAATGAAAATATTTTAACTTTTTCCCTGACTTCACCATGTTATGGTTTTAGTATTTAAGAGTTTAACCATATTAACCGTCCTACTTATACAAAAGTATATGATACAGCCGCTATATTACCACCCGAACGCAACAACCGTACCGGTTTGTTCAACAAAAAAAAAAAAAACCCAAAACTCACAAAGCGTATGTGATACGTCAAATTGTTCCTACGATTGTAAATACAAAAGAGGTAAACAATGAGTCCCTTGTGTATAAAAATTGTCTGGTATATTTGTAAACAAATATTGCTAAATATTGCAAAATATAATGAAAAAAAAACCCCTTTGATTCTTTACCTACTTTTTGAATAATAACCCAAAGGTAGGGCGGTTAAACTTCAAGTATTATGTGCTTTAGACCTTTATTTACCTATCTGTATATAATTTAAAGTGATATAATTCCGAGTATTGCTGCAGTTGTGGTCCTACGAAAAGGTGTTTATCGGGTTTACATGATGTCGACCCTGTAAGGATCGATATGGGAATCAGTCCACCTCTTACCCAAACTAAACCCGGCTCAAACCATTTTATAATGTATGTTTCTTATTTTATAACGGCTAAGCGTATGATGGCAGAGACGGCCACTACAACTAAGATATAAGAGCAGAATCCGGCGAAGGCTGAAACTGTAGTGCAGGAGTATCTGGATGGTAGCCCATCGAAAAGCCGAGGCTACCAGAGCTTGGGAAACTGTTCCCCGGGGAACGAGGAGCTCTTGGACTGCCAGTAGCGGTTGTTGGAGCGCCACGTTTCCCCGCCGTCCGCGTCCGGCACTTTGCTGCAACAAACAGAATGCACTACTTTATTACGTTACCGGCCCACCAACCGACGAGGAGGTGCTATGTATTGTGAATGTGCACTTTTTTTTTCGAGACGAAGACGATTATCTCTTCAACAGCTGACTCACGACTCACTCTCTAACTCAGTTTGTTTTAAAATCACGTACTCGGTTCGTAATTCGCATTGTACCAGCGTGTAGATTAGTTTTTTATCTATACATACATATGCAATTCATTAGCGAGAATAATAATAAATACAAACGGAGCTGCCATGGAATTCACCGACCGGAGTCGGGCCCATCATAATACTATTTTTTACACTTCTGGGGGGTGAGCAGTGGATTCCGGACTTACGAACCGGCTGTGGTAGGTTTAGGACAGCTGTCTTGCCACATGTGAGCGTTCACCTTACCACCCATTCACTCCCCCTTCGAAGCCATAGAATTTGAGATGCGCAAATCGCAGTTTTAGATAATTTTTCTAAGAAAGAGTTGTTTATTTTTCTGGAAAGGCCAAGATCTTTAAAGAGGTGAAATAGAGATTTAGCTGGCAGGCCACGAGCGCCAACTTCCACCGCGTGAAGGTGAACAGTGAAGCCGTTCCGGGTTACGGCATTTGCAAGATCATGGTATTTATTTAATTTGTACTCGTGGTCTTTTGGGATATTTGATTCCCATGGAACAGTTAATTCTACAATAAGAGCCACCTTCCGAGATAGAGAGCAAAGAGTTATATCTGGACGGAGGGCTGTGCATCCGAGACTTTCAGGGAATTTATACTGCTTAGAGACCGAATCAACCTCCAGAATCCAATCTGTAGCTTTCTCGATTATTGAGAAGGGTTTTGTAGTTAAATGTTTTTTGCCTTTAGAGCCATCCCGCACAAACTGTATTGGGGGTTTGGAGGATACTGTCAAACCCTTGTTGGCACGAGCCACTGAGAGACTAATTACCTCGCGAATAACAGCGAGAACTTTGTCATGGCGGTAAGTGTACCGTCCTTGATCTAAGGCCACCTTGCAGCCAGCTAGAATGTGTCTAGCTGTGCAAGGGGTATTGCTACAGAGGGGACAAGAACTATCCTCGGCAAAGCTCCAACGAGCGAGGTTACTGGGGTCTGGAAGTGTATGCTGAAAGGCATTCAAATAAAATTTCAGCATCTCTGGCGTCCAGTCATAGAGCATTACCTTCCAGTGCATTGGAGGCGGAATGCAAAAGTCCCCAATTGTTGTCCAATCATTCTGGCATTGAAGGCCAATAGCATGAGCCATACTCTTGCTGTCGTAATCTCCCCGCAAAAGAGACTTCTTCAAGTCCACGTCGCTCGTGGTTGTACTGCCATACCCCAGACCAGTGCCATTCTGGCTGATTCCAGTAAGGAACTTTTTGTGGAAGTCTACGCGGGCTTGTAGATCATTTGAATCACTACGGCCACTTATTACGTGCTTCGATATTGCCGGATCTTTGGAATTGCACAGAATCGAATTTTTGGTTATTCTGGAGTTGGCGTAGAGCAGAGAGGGCAGTTTAAGCGCTAGCCCAAAATTTTGTTTGGACCTGAAGAGAGTCGAGGGGTCAGCTGGTTTGGCTAAGGACAGCCAGGATTTTAAACTAGCTGTCACCAGCGCATCTAGACGGGACAGTTGGGTTTTGGTAAAATCGTATATAAGAAAGGGCCATGACAAATGTGACGTTAGATAATTGTCATAGATCCAGGCCTTACGAGGGCCAGAAATTAGCAAGGCATCTATTTTCGCCAGGCAACTTTTGAAATGCTCTATAACATGATCGCCCGAGACGTCTTTTCCCTGATGGGTGATTTTTCTGCCAAGGAATTTGAAATGATTGTTTGGGTCTATAAGGGAGATATTAGAGCCCTTATAGACCAATTTGGGGTCATAGGATGTAAATTTTGTGCCTATGCGGGCGAGTCCAAGGCAAAAACATTTGGAGGGCTTCACTTTTATACAGCCTGACCAGTCGCAGAAAAGCTCCACTTTCTGTAATAGCAGGGAAAGCTGCTTGGGGCTTCTGGTGATGAAAGTTAGGTCGTCGGCAAAAGCGAGGCACGACGAGGTGTATTGGCCGTCTGTTTTAAAACGGTAGCCCCACTTCCTGTCAAACTGGGTCAGGCTTTCCAGCAGTATATTAAAAACTATATTAAAAATCGTCGGGGAGAGGCAACAGCCCTGAAATAGTCCAATTGAATATGGTATAGAGCGGGTAGTCCATTCTTGCGTTTTAACATGGAAAGTCAGACAGTTGTAGTAGGAGGCTACAATGTCACGCACGACTGGTGGGAAGTTGTACCAGCGGAGTGCAAAGTGGAGGAGACTGTGTCGGACTGACCCAAAGGCATTCTCTAGGTCCAGCCAGCATACATTGATTTGGCGTTCGTGCTGTCTCGCATCCTTGATGGCAGCAGCCAGGAGAGAATTGTGCTCGAGGCAGCCCGAGACGCCACGCATGAAGCCTTTTTGAACTGATACTCCAAGATACTCATTCCGGTGCATGAATTCGCTCATCCTAGTGTGGACTATGCTAAAAAAGATTTTGGCCACAGTGTCTGTGAGAGCAATGGGCCGAGCGTCCTTTGGTCCGGTGCAAACTGGGACCTTCGGAATTAAGATGACTGTCGCTCGGCCAAAATTCTGTGGGACTACACCGCTATTCCATATATTTCGGAAGATGGATCCTAAATATTGCAGAAGGCAGGGGCATTTTTTGTATACTAAATAGGGAATACCATCGGGACCCGGAGTAGAGCCCGACGGCTTCCTCTTTACTTGATTAAGAATCTCATCTAGAGATGGAGGTTGAGAAGCAAAAGCTACCGTAGGCAGGGGCGGAGGTGTAATGCCCGGCGGAGGGCTGTAATTATGGAGCCGCATTGGGTCCTCATATGTGGTCGAAAAGTATTCCGTGGCCATTTCTTCCGGGATTTGGATTTTTCCCTTAGCGGCAGACAAAACCGTTTTGCTGTAGTTAAAACGGTTTTTGTCGAACCGGGCTTCCTCTTTGGATTTGAGAAATGCTGCCTTGCGCTTGTCGTTTTGCGTTGCTACGCTCTGTATGAGTTTTAGTATAGAGCGGTACGCGCGCGAGAAGTTGTGGCAGAGGGCTTTATCCCCGGCTTTCTTGGCTTCACGTAACTGGCGACGAAGTAGCCGCTTTTGCCTACGGAGCTTTGCCTTAAATGCGTTTTCTCTGTGAACCGGGTCGACATGGGTAGATTTTGGGTAAATACCCGAGAAGTATTCATGGACCGCCACCTGGAAGGACGACAGCTGGACGCTGGCAGGGGCATTACGGTTCACAGAGTGGTCAAGAATAGAAGTTAAATTATTATTATGAAATTCCCAGTCCTCTTTCGCAAGTGAAGGGAATTTTAGAGGAGGGAAGGATACGATTTGCGCGGGTAGAGGAGACCGGTCGGGTGACAAACTGCGGGCAGATGTGGAGTCAAGGGACATGTGAGGTTCAACTCGGGACATGTGAGGTTCATACGGTAAACGAAAAAAGGCGTAAAAAAAAAAAACAAAAGTGTCGAGAGTCTGCAAAGTTTGGGCAGACATTGGAAAGAAGCAAACTGGCAATTGCGGACGCAAGGAGACAGTCTACTATTGCCCAAATTGCAACGTACCACTATGCTACTATCATGTTTCGAAAATTTCCACACAAAAAAGAATGATTGTCAATGATTAAGTAAGAACTTTTTTTTCCTTCACAAAAATGGCCTACTGATCATAATATTTCTTTCATTTTTAATTTTTATCCGTAAGATGTAAAAGTCAGTCTAATAGATACAAAACAAATTGTTTCTATGTCTAATCGGGTTATTTTTTTATAGCCGTTACAATAATGCCAAAAAAAAACCGCTGTTAAAGTTTTAAGACTATTTCCAGATTGAAGTCTGTCTGTGTGTTTGTGTGTATTACTCCATGATAGCGCCCAAACGCTTAATCGGATTGGGCTGAAATTTGGCATGCAGGCATCATGTGGTCACGGCAAGAGATGAAAAGATTGTTGTTGAAATCGATCCACCAGAGAGCGTGCTAGTCATACTTCAATCTCGAAATATCGGACATAAAGAGAATTGAAATTCCGTGCACAGGTGCCTTGCCATCATCGTCATCGTAATGCGTACCACGCAAGTTTATCTTCAGTTGTTTATACGAGAAAAATGATGATGGAAAAATGACAACGACGATTATAAAGTCAAGGATGCCCGTTCAGGCGTGGTTTGATAGTTGTGAGAAAACTTTCTTCTCCGATGGAATCCAACACCTCACCAATCGAAGTACTAAGCGCATTGCAGTGCAGGGAAACTACGTCGAAAAATGAGTATGTAATATTTGACATTTATGACCTATAAGTACGTTAGGCTTAGAACATAATAAACTTCCCTCGTAATTCATAATATTTCAGAAAATGATATATTCCAAACAGTTTAGATGTCGTCGCTTTAATTTCCGCTCAATTTTAATCACAATGTTAATGTATTTACTTACCTAAACCATTTAGCACCAAATGTAGGCCCATTTACTTTCCTGTCGCGCTGCGCTTGTTCGAGGCTGCAAAAAAAAGATATCATTAAACCGGCATAAGTTTGGTTCGAATACTGATGAAAAGTTATCGGAATCGCTGCGGGCATGTCCTTCCAATGCGAAAAGAAAATGGGTATCTTGGGTCCACTTTTCCAATAGCTGTAAATCATATACCAATGGATGGATTTCTTTATGTAGAACATTTATTACTACAACGACTGATCTCAATTATGAGCCATTTCTGAGTTTAATCCTATTAACCCGTCTGATTTGGGTCGACCGGCTCAGGTTGCACGCTTACCAACCGCCAATCACGCACCGACCTGAACGGGTCGAGGCACTCAGCGCTGAGAAAAATGCCATTTACAAATCGAAATACGGATATATGGGCATCTGATGGGCCACATACATTGTGGCCAATACCCCTCGATATTGAAAAATTGCAATAGCCGAACGCGACTCGAACGCGGTGTCCAGTAAATATTTGACTAAAAATGAGTCACGCCGCCGCAGCTGTCAAGTTTAGTTCGTGCGAGTTCAGTGCCGCGAGTTTGTGACGAAAATAGTGGTTTTCAAGTGTTTCAGGTCGATTTACTGCAGAAACGTGAGTAATTTGCATTCTAAAAGAGTTTATGAATGAGCATTATTGATTTGAGATAGCCCATCTGCTTTTTTTCACATATTTTTAAGCAAAATGCTTCGGTCAAATACATGCGTTGCAGAAAATGGCCGTATTTTTTTGTTGTAAAACGGCCGAAATATCGCGAAATATGACGTAATATTGGTTTATTTCGCTTATAAAATAGCTATTATTTCATTTACATCGTGTATAATCACAGAATTTGCCGAATTTTGCTCATTTCAAGTTGTTTCGTAATATGAGGTCGCACATAGAAATTTGTTTTGACAATTAGTATGGGAGTATTACCATATTTTGAGTGCGATTTTCTATAGTTTTTCTTTGAAATGTGACTCTTTGGAGTATAATAATTAGTTATTGGACATATAATGAGACAGTATATTTGAAAAACTCTAACCAATTTTATATTATGAGCCTTCAAAGTTAATTACCAAGTTTCGGACACTAACTCTCAAAACTTTAGATTTTTCTGTAATATCAGACAAAACTGAAAGTTCTGGTGTGATTTTCTAAGATGTGTGATGTAGTGGTAAAGTTATTTTGAAAGAATTTCATATAAAAAAAAGACCCTAAGTAGTCACAAATATATATATATATATATTTTTTTTTACGAGAATACATCAAATTTTTCTTGGCTGAATAACTAAATATTCTTGTATGCAAATAAGTAAAACATAATAATAGTTTTGGTAAAGCATTTAATAAAGAACATAACTGTATTTACAATTTTTGCATAGATTTCCGAATTTTATGATAAAAAAATCTAAATGATTGAATAGGCAAGTTTTTTCAGTTTGCCAACTGTGTAATATTTATTCATTATTATCTTAATTGTTTTACGAGATAAGGTTATAATGTTTTATGTTTCAATTTTCAATGCGATCATTTTACAGTTATTCTTTTTATGATCCGTATAGTGGTTTATAACTTATGGTCATTTTTCTCAAGGCCGATCTCACGCGCAAAACGTCGTGTGCAAACAGTACAGGTGAATTTTTACTTCGCGAGTCAAGGGGTTAAATATGACTCATTACCCCTGATACCCCTATGGGACCTAACAAATAAAAGCATTGTATTTTTATAACTGTTTAAACGAAAACCGTCCCAGAATACCCGAAACGATAAAGTACATACGCTGTGTGAGTACAAACTATATATTCCTGAGAATGCTTGAGTTTGTCAACAGTATTCAACCTATGTCAACATATTTCAACCATTTCTGATAGTCGTATCAACATGAAACTCAGCGTTCTGATGACAATACAATAATATGGTACTATCGAGCTGATCTAATGATGGAGGCAGAAGGTAGTCACAGGAACTGCATAACGAAACGAAGTATCCGAGCCGTGTTTGGGCTTGTTGGAATCGGCTTGAGATGTACTGCAGTCGTGAATGATTTCCAGGGTCTGCTGATGGAGCTGGAAGGTTAGTACTGGAAATCTATAACGGAATAACGTATCTTAGCCGTGTTTAGACTTGTTGGAATTGGCTTGAGATGTACTCTGGTCATGAATTATTTCCAGGGTCTGATGATGGAGCCGGAAGGTAGCACTGGAATTCTTTAACGAAACAACTTATCTTAGGCTTTTTGGAATCGTCTTGAGATGTACTCCGGTCATGAATGGTTTCCAGGGTCTAATGACGGAGCCGACAGGTAGGCATTGGAACTCAATAACGGAACAATTGGGCTTGTTGGAATTTTAATTCCAACAAGCCCTAACACGTTTGGGCTTGTTGGAATTGTCATGAAATGTACTTTAATCATGAATGATACGATTTTGATAAGACTAAAAAATAAAGAAATAAATAATAGTTTCAAAAACTAAAAAAACACACTTTTGTAAGTACTGCAAAAACCAAAAACTAATTAACCACTCTGTTATTACTGTTTATCCCGCAAGTGACTTAGTGTAAGTCATGTTTGTAATTAACTATATTATTTGAGTGTAAAAAAGTGGGGCGCTTATTATTCAAATCAAATCAGCAAAATGCTTCTTAGTGAAATGTTTCCAAAAAGCATTGTTATGAAATATTATAAACCTAAACAAATGCTAGAAAAAGAGCCCCACACATTTACACTCAAATAATATACCTAATTTTTAAAATGGCGTATACTAAGTCCCTTATGTCCCTTAAGTCCCTTAAACACCAATATGAGAGTACTACGATCCAAGATGGCCCGTGGCAAGGTTAAGATTTGTAAAATTAAAAACGAGAGAGGTGAAAGCATCACAAGCAAAGCCGGTATTCCAAAACTTCTACCATAAGCTATACAGCGAGTCGGTTCCAAAACCCATAGATGCAGAGGATGAAAAAGAGATCCTAAATGTCGGCTCTGAAGAACTATCAGAAATTGACGCGGGAGAACTGCGAGCAGCCTTGAAAAGAATGAGGAACAATAAGGTACCCGGGGAAGACAGAGTGACAAGTGAGATGCTGAGGATGGGAGGAAAGCCGCTGGAGGCAGCACTACTTATCCTTATGAACAAGTGCCTGCAAGAGCAACGGATACCGACATCTTGGAAGAATGCCGAGGTCATCCTACTGCTCAAGAAAGGTGACCACATGAATGTGGAGAATTACCGGCCTATCAGCTTGCTGTCTATCCTCTACAAACTGCTGATGAGGATCGTAACAGACCGACTCACTAATAAGTTGGACTTTTACCAACCAGTAGAGCAGGCAGGGTTCAGAAGAGGCTACAGCATGGTGGACCACCTACAAGTTATGCACATGCTGATTGAGAAAGTTACTGCGTACAACATCTCCCCTAAGCTTTTCACTCTGGCACTGGAGGACTTCTTCAAGAGCCTGCCTTGGGAAGGAAAGTGTATCAACGTGGATGGGTCGTACCTGAACCACCTCAGGTCCGCCGATGACATAGTTCTGATCAGCAGTGACCCATTACAACTCAAGAACATGCTCGGGGAACTCCACACAGCATCAGCGAGAGTGGGTTTGAAGGTGAACCTTCAGAAAACAAAAATCCTGAGCCCAGACCACCGTTGAGAGCCAGACACTCAAAGTCGTCGACCACTACATTTATCTTGGCCACAAACTCAAACTGGCCAAAGACAACCAACGTGCAGAAGTTATCAGACGCGTGGGATTGACTCGGGCGGCCTTCGGAAACCTTGCCTACATCCTGAGTGATCCAGCGATGCCCATCAACCTAAAGCGGAAAGTTTATGAGACATGCGTGCTGCCAGTAGCAACGTACGGCCTTTAAATAGTGCCTCGAACGCAGAGCAGTGCCAACCGCCTCAGAGTATGCCAAAGGGCCATGGAGAGAGCAATGCTAGACATCAGGCTCCACGACAGAGTGGCGACAGCGCAATGACGAGATACGAAGGCGCATGGGGGGTGATAGACGTCATGAAACGTATCGCCAGACTGTGGGTCTGGGCAGGTCACGTCGCAAGGTAGGATGACGCGAGGTGGCCGAAGAGGCTTGTCCAGTAGAGACCGAAACCACAAAGCGAGGCGTAGGGAGATCACAACTACGATGGCTGGACGACATCAGAAAAGCAACAGGGACCAACTGGCTGAGGGCAGCAACTGACAGACAGACATGGAAGAAGAAGGAAGAGGCCTACGTCCAGGAGTGGACTAAACCAGGCTGAGGAAGAAGGAAGAAGGAAGAAGTCCCTTATGGGGTAAACAGTGCTAACAGTATTTTTTGCTTTTTAGTACAGTACTTACAAAGAGTGTTTTTTTGCTTGCCAAAACACTCTACAGCGTTGAATAATCTAATTCTAATAGAATTCATGCTTAACCCTTCAAGCCCCGCGACTTCTATATCAAAGTCAACTGAACGAGTCCAGGAAAAGTGATTTGATTGGGTTTTTCGTGTCATTCCGTATTCAGTTGAATTTTATTTAAATGCACGATGATATTTGTATCATCGTGCATTTAAATAAAATACAACTGCATACGGAATGACACGAAAAACCCAATCAAATCACTTTTCCTGAACGCGTTCAGTTGACTTCGATATCGAAGTCGCGGGGCTTGAAGGGTTAAAGGTTAAGAAATGATAATAATATTGAAATTAAAGTGGTGAAATGGGGATCTTACTCAATTTTGTAGAGCTCGGCCATTCGCAGATCGCCCCTCTCTAGAGCCCGCTGATCTGGCCTGAAGCGAGTATCCGTGGGCGGTAGCTGTGATTCCTCTTCGCTTCGCAGCTCGTTCAATTCTATGGCAAACTCGCTGAAGCCATAGTACAGGCTGAAGTCGGGCGGCATGGGATCTGGAAAACAAGCAGATGAAGTTTGTCATTGCTGCAGGAGATGAGTCGCAGAGACATTGAGGCAAAGAAGGTCTACTGATCTATCTGATGACCTCAAACCGCGAGGCACCGGCAAGAAGTTCTAGTGGAGCCCCACACAGATTTGAACAAAGGAGGATGGGTAAACATACATGGCACGAGTCCCCACCAACCAATAACGACCATACATAAGTCATTGAAAAATTCTTTCATGACCGTCATTTGTTATTTGGAAATGTCAACTACAACGGGCGAATACGTCACCCCTGGAAATTTTAACGATAATGATCGTTCTGTACCCCGTGAGGTGACCGTAGCAGACTTACGGACGATACAAACCTCCCGTCCAGCAAAGCCGACAAACCCGCCAGAGTCCAACGCCTCACGGCGAGGCACCGGGAAGGTAACCCAGTGGGCTACCTCGCACCTGGCTACCAGTTTTGGCAGGATATCTCCGTCTGGAATTAACCTTGAGGATACCTTTGTCCTCCCGACTGGTTACGGGACCAAAGTCGCTTGCACGGCCTCTACCTGTTGTATTACAGCGGTAATTCAATATGAATTTATCGCAGACCTGAGAGTCCTTTGCCCGTCACACCACTCGGGATCGGGTGGCCGATAGGTTATTTCAAGGCATGACAACAGGTCAACATCCACCCCCGCTGCTTAGGAAACAGTATATTTCCATAGTCTCCCGACTTCATCAATAATTAGTCAGAGTGCACAACCGATTGGCTGTCACCGCACGGTGCGCAAACCGTCCAATAGCGCCGGGAGGCTTAAGAGGAAACCGATCCACCAGCCGAGAGACCTGGAATGCGAGAGTCCTTCCCGGGGTAGTCCCTCGCACGCGGAGGCTACTGAATAGGAGCTGAATCGTAAACTGGGCCGACCCGAAAACACAGTGGATCTTATGGCCCAAGCTGCACAAAACCATTTCATTGGGAATGCCAACCAACCATTGTGGAAGAAAAGTTATAGCTAAAGGAAAAACCTGTATTATGTATATAAAATCATCGCGTATCACCGTCCGGGTATATAGAGCAATGCCCGCTGCCATGTTTCGCATCGCCAAATTTGGGTTCAAGGTGTGCAGCTTTAGTGGAACTCCCCCGGCAATGAGTGCAGATCAGGAAAGAAACACCGTCTTCGGGGTCAATGGTGCGACGGCTGTCTTACAGTGACAGTGGCAAAGATTGCACCCACAGAGACGGCCCCCGGAGCGGCTATCATATCTGGAACCCATACCCATAAGAAGGATATCGATCTTCTAGAGCAGTGTTCCGCAAACTTTTTGTGTTCAAGGTACACCTACCAAATCAAGAAATTTTAGAGGTACACCAAACAAAAAACCAATGTTAATTTAATATTTAATAAAAGATGTTTGATGAGAAATGTGAGCCTGCTTAACTGAGCACAGGCGATCAAAATTTAGAGCAATCGTTGATAAGACAGCTCTCATCTCTTCGTCGATCGTCCTCAAGCGTTCTCTTTTTTAAAATTTAATCGTAGTGAGATTTAAAAACCCCATTTCGCATAAGTTGTTCATGACGGTAAGAGATTTGCAATAGCACGCTTTGAAAGCGTTCTATAAAGTGTGCTACGAAAGCGTTTTGCTCGCATAACTCTCAGCTATGTGTAGGTTGCATTACCTTCACAAAACTTGTCAAGTTCTCCGTGGCACACCAACTAATGACCATGGTACACCAGTGTGCCGTGGCACACACTTTGCGGAACACTGTTCTAGAGAAGGTCCAGCAAAAAGCGACTAAAATGCCTTTTAGCCCGTTGAGTATGATACGACCAAATCTGGTTCTGAAACAATCATCCGTTGAGTATGATACGACCAGATCTGGTTCCGCGTTTTTTTCACTTCTTTGACGTTCTCATATTTATTCATAATTATCTAATTGTTTTACAAAATGATATTTCAATATTCTATATTCGAAATTTCAATGCAATCATTGTGCAGTTGTTCTTTTTATGATTGGTGTAGTAGTTTCGTAGTTATAGTACTTTAAGTCGATGTCGCCGAAAATCCTGCAAAAGAGACAGATGCATCCATGAAAATACCCATTTACTTCAAGGATTAACTTGAAGCATCTAACATACGAGGAAAGATTGGCGGCTTTCGGTTTGACCACTCAAAAATACGCCACGTCTGCGCACAGGCGGCGCCCGGGGCGGCCACATAAACAACAAAATAGCCTTTATTTTGGAATTAACATTTTAGAGATAGAACATTAAAGATAATTAACATTAAAGAGATAGAATACTAACTTGGCAGCCAGAGTGTTCTGGAGGATGGTCCCTCTCCGCAGTGTAGGCCTTCGGACCAGCGCCCCCAGATTCTAACTCTTTGATCTCCGTCTGTCGCCCAGCCGGTAACTTCATGTCTCTTGGCTGACCAGTATGAGCTCTGAAAAATGAAATTTTAAAAATATATAGCGGATTAGTAAGATTGGGCAAGGATGCGGCTGGATTGCGTTTCTTCGTAAATTAAAATCGGAAATTAGTTCGTGTGAACGAGACAGGGTAATATGCTAGAGCAGAATGTGACATGAACGGTGGTCATTTTATCGCATTAAAACTACCCACCAAAGATAAAGCATATGAATCTAATACCGCACGAAATGTGTTCAAATTTATTCAGAACGAGTATAATTTCGACAGGTAGTTCTTATCGACGATCGCTCGTTCCTATTCCGCTCTAACGTATTGCTCTATCTCGTTCGCTTGAACTAATTTCAGTTTTAGTTCATAAAAAAACATAATCAGGCCCATTATATACATCTGTCATGTACACAAATACATACTATGATAAAAAAGTAATATTTTTACGAAAATAAATCATTAAAAAAATATTGTTTTGTCGATGCATATAATATACTTTTTTTAATAACCGAGAACAAACGAGCCGAGAGGAGCAAGCAGGACTTAGACCACATCGAGGATGCATTGATCAGATATTCGCTCTTCGTCAGCTAACGGAAGAAAGAATACGGTGCGGCAAACGAACAATCGTTGTCTTCATAGACTTTAAATCCGCCTTCGATTGCATCGGTTGGAACAGCTTATGGAGTGCCTTGGAGACAGAACACGTGCCACCAAAAATCATTAAACTTCTCCAATCATCGTACGATGGCTTAACCAGCAGCGTTCGAATCCGTAACGATTAGTCTGTGGATTTCCCGATTCAAACTGGTGTTCGACAAGGAGATGTCGCATCGTCGCTACTTTTTAACGTGGTCATCGACGCGATTATGCGAAGAGCATTCGACGGTCGACGCGGAGTTAGATACGACGAATCAAACTTCATAACCGATTTGATGTTCGCCGATGATAGCGCCGTTTTCGCCGACACTGATGCCGAAGCAATGGACATTTTATACGACATATCTGGAATTGCTCAATCATATATGGATTGAAAATCAATGCGGAAAAGACCAAAGTGCTCACTACGGACGGTTCGAAGGCCAGCGTTGACCTCGATGGAAACCAAATCGAACAGGACCCACAATTCACGTATTTAGGATCGTTGGTTACGGAAAAGAAAGTGGCATCGACGGCCGATGTCCATAGCCGGATCGGTCAGGCAACAGCAACATTCGCCTCGCTCAAGTGGTGCATATGGAAGCGAACGAATATTACCATCAAAACCAAAGTACGACTATACCGAACGTCGGTTCTTCCCGTTCTTCTTTATGGATCGGAAACGTGGACGTTACTGCAATCGGACCTCAAAAAGTTCGAAGTCTTCCAAATGCGATGCTTGAGGCAGATTCTCGGTGTCTCACTCCGTGACCGAATTCGAAACGAGACCATTAGAGAAAGATGCGATCTACTAACAACGATCGAAGAAGAAGTACAAAAACGTCGACTACGATGGTTCGGCCATGTTTGCCGAATGAACGGTAATCGCTTGCCACGTAAACTTCTTTGGCGAGAGCGTCCGACAGAATGGAGAATTCAGCGATCGGCACCGAAGAAAACCTGGCTAAATAACATCAAAGACGACCTTAAGAAGCAACGATTATCGGCTAGGGATGCTCGAGACGTGGCAATAAATCGTCAAGAATGGAAGCGAATGGTGAATGGAGTATGAGATCCAGCGGCACCCACAGCAGCGTATTGGCTGCGAGTAAGACCCCCTCCCCAATCGCTGGCTACGGAATAAATAATAAATAATAATAACCAGTAAAAACCCTATAACTCTTAAGAACTTGAGCAAGAAGAACCTTAGAACCACTATCGGTCTCCTCACCGGACACACGACCCTTAGAGCTCATCTATTCAACCTTGGCTTGACTGAGAGCAAGGATTGCCGAATATGTGGCGAGGAACCTGAAGACAGCATACACATTGTTGGCCGCTGTCCAGGGCTCGCCGCCAAAAGACACAGTTTACTGGGACGAGCCTTTCTCGAACCCAGCGATCTGCCCAACTTGAAGGTCAGTGACCTACTTGGACTGGTAAGAAGTACCGGGCTACTAGCTGACCTTTGACCTAACCACACAGTGGGTAGTTACAAAAGACCTTACAGATCTAGGTGACATCAAGGGCTGGAAACAAGCCCCCCACTCCATCTACTACTACTACTACTACTTAAGAACATTCTGCAAATTAGAGTAATGAACATGTGGAATAAACTACCATTTAAAGTGGTTAGTGTAAGCTCTGCCAATCAATTTAAAAACAGACTAGATTTGTACTTAAAAACTTGTAATATTGTTAATGACTAGCTTTACAAGATTTGATCTAGATGTATAAGCAAAGCTGCCCATCCAGAATTAATAATAATAATAAAACAAGATTATTGTATAATATAAACATTACAGCGATGTCCGTATGTGCTCATTATAAATCCCAACAGTATTTTGATTTAGTACATTCCGGAAATATACATCTATCTATATGGATAAATACATAAACCACAAATATTTCATTGAAAACCGTAATTAATATATTTTTAAAAAATAAACTGATCTGAACTAATGACTATGACTACAGAAATATTATTGAAATGAAAACCTTGAACCTTACCTTTACAAAGTTGAGTTTGCATTGAAGATGTGAGTTTGTTGTGATAAGAAGCTCTCCATACTGGTCCACCCATCTTTGGCCGGCGAACAAGTTATGCACGCAAGTAGTGACCTATCATGGAGAAGACAGATAAGTTTTTGAGCTATTCGATGGTCACGAAAAAGTCACATCAGAATTTTAAGTCCCACCTAGTGCCCGTGTGAAAAGGCGGTTTGAAAGCAATTTCTTGCTGGTTTATAATCGCCTTCCTGTATGAATGCATGAAGGTATGAAACGTAAACTCTCCTGCCCTGCCAGCTTGCGTCTTTGTTCAATAATTTATAAACTGTAAGTTTTTTATCAGCGGCATCCTTAAAGTGAGTGAATCGGTATGAGTAAATAAACAAGTTTTGATAAAAAAATTGTGAAAACACAAAAAAAAACGTTTTTTTATTTTTTGTAAATTTTAACTTTTGGGTTGTTGTCAAAAAGTAGGTAAAAATCGGTTTTTTTTTCATTAGAATTCTTAATCCCTCAAATGTGAGGCGTCCAATAATGGATGCCTTGGCAAAATGTATACAAAATGTATATACATAAATGTAAATATAAATGTAAATGTGCGCCGCTTTATAGTAATCCGCTCTATAGTAATGCTATAGCTCTATAGTAAACCCCGCTCTATGTAAATGTAAATGTAAATGTAAATATAAATTTATATACATTTTGCCGTAGGCAAACCCGAGCTAATCGCCAGTCATTTGTGGGGTTAATAACAATACTTGTTTACCAGACATTTATTTTACACAGCCGACCCATTTATTACCCTTTTTAATCAGAAAACCAGGATAAATCCAATAATGCATCTTCTACATCACCGCCTACTATAACAACTACCAATAAGTCACCGGACATCTCTACAATAGCTCCAGAAAAACCTTAAACATCGCCACAAGCCATAACTACCAATTTCATAAATGACAGTGTGGAAAAACGAACTAAATCCGAAAAAATAGCTCTGCAATTTAACAATGACAGCCATTGCTGCGTTGGCGATTAATTAATTTATTTTATTGTATCTGCATACAAACTTTTCTCTGGTCGTAACGGTCTCCGTTCCATCGGGTTCAGAAGAGGGAGGAAGAGAGAGTGCACCCGTGTTAGCGCGCCCACCTGTGCACTATAATATAGCCTGCGCACTTGACTGCTTCAGAACAATGGACTCTGAGAAGACTAAAGAAGTCACTAGAATCTACAATGCAGTCGCTATGGCCGAACACGGCTAGAAGGATATATATATATATATATATATATATATACCCTTTTTAGTATTTAGAACCGTAGGAAGAAATTGACATATCACGTACGCTTTATGGGTTTTGGGGTTATTTTTTTTTATTTTTTTTAATTGTACTTGAGCGTACTCTGAACGTACATGTATCATGTTCATGTACATTGTTGCGTTCAGGCAATAATATAACAGCCGTATCTTGTATGTTCGTATAGGTAGGGCAGTTAAATAAAACCTTGACAAGCGTTGAGTGCGCTGCGCCATCTAGTGGTAGGTAAAATATTGTGAATATTGATTATTTGCAATATTTTACCTTCTGCTAGATGTCGCAGAGTGATTAACCCTTTTTATACTTTGATCAGAAAATTTATTTTTCAAATTTAAATAAATAATAATTGTTTTGTTTTTCCACAATTTTTAATCAAAAGCTGCTTATTTGCCCCACTGATTCACCCTCTTCAAGGATACAGCTAATAAATAAACTCCTCCTGTATAGATAATAATGGACCCAGAATTTAAATTACCTGCTCGTTTTTTTATTGATTGGCAAATTTGCTACGTATTGACATTATGGCAGGTGCCTATTCAGTTTTAAATCAGAGCCACACTTGTCCCATGTACGCAATGTACAGAACGCAACGTTGCGTTGGATAGGTCAGCCAGTGCAGTCTTCTTCTGTACTTCGTAATATGGTCTTACATTCTTAGGTCATAAATAAAGTGAAGGCAGATATTTTGCTGCCTTTCAACCCGGGTGACTAAATCTTCCTTGGTGCTGAGATGATCTTCCCATATTTAAATAATATTAAAATAATAAGAGCTACGATTTAAACATTCGTTTGTTATTATATAATTAAAATAAAATACAAACGGAGCTGCCATGGAATTCACCGATCGGAGTCGGGCCCATCAAAATACATTTTTTTTTTTACACTTCTGGGGGCACCCCATCATATAGTGTTATTATGCTTCTGGGGGGTGAGCAGTGGATTCTGGACTAACGACCGGCTGTGGTAGGTTTAGGACAGCTGTCTTGCCACATGTGAGCATACACCTTACCACCCATTCACTCCCCCTTCGAAGCCATAGAATTTGAGATGCGTAAATCGCGGTTTTAGATCATTTTTCTAGGAAAGAGTTAATTATTTTTCTAGAAAGACCAAGATCTTTAAAGACGTGAAACAGAGATTTAGCTGGCAGGCCACGAGCGCCAACTTCCACCGCGTGAAGGTGAACAGTGAAGCCGTTCCGGGTGACGGCATTTGCGAGATCATGGTATTTATTTAATTTGTACTCGTTGTCTTTTGGGATATTTGATTCCCGTGGAACAGTTAATTCTACGATAAGGGCCACCTTCCGAGATATAGAGTAGAGTTATATCTGGACGGAGGGCTGTGCATTTGAGACTTTCAGGGAATTTATACTTTGAGATAAGATTTTATTTTGAGATAAGATACCGTATAGGCAAGATTAGAAGGCCATCTATTGGGCTAATGAACATAAAAGAAGATTAATTAATGTTTGGAAATCTAAGTGCCATCTACATATTGAGTTTCATAGTGAAATCCTAGGTGACAAAACGTATAGCGCATTAAGCAATCTATTACCCTATATAATTAATAGCAATACATAGATCCTCACGTGGATTCTATATGTTTTGCAACTGAGTAGATAGTGATTTTATGCCTTCATGCCGTGCGTGCCACTGCTTGTGACAGAGGGCAGTAGCGTCAAATTCGGGAGGCCTTCAACCAGCGGCGACTCGATTCGAGATAAAAATTCGTACCTTATTCCATGTGTAGTGATCTCCGTAGTGGTCAAGGTAAAGGTTGACGCGGCCCGCCGGTTGGAACTCCATCGATTTGCCCCAGAACTTGGTTCTGATCCTCACGTCCTGCCAGAACTTCCAGTTGGTTCCCTCGGCTTCGCATGCTGATACTGGAGGGTGGTGCGATACTTGCTCCGATACGAATCTGCCATATGGAAAAGACCTAATATAGCCAGACTGAACTAATTACAAGCGGAACTAACTTCATTCTGTATATATTCACATATGGAATGAGTGATGACGGGTTAATTGTCAACTCCTCACCTCACCCTCTTTACTGAATGATAAGGTAACCTTGTTTTTTTTTTCAAAGCGGCCCTTGGGGCACTTGCAGTTGGACAACCCTGGTGTAAAAGATTCATGAAAATATTTCTACTTTAGGTAAAAAGTTTTTTTTTTTGGCTTTCTAAAGCAGGTCTCCTTAACAAATATTTGCCTTATATCAAGTACATGCAATTCGTTAAAATAGTTACTTCGAACTATGGTTGACTGTAGTCTGCCATTGTGCAAAACTGTTATTTTTTGTTCATTAATCTGTATGGCGTACGAGCGTACCGGGATGGCCGCTAAAGTCCATCAGGTTATAAAAAAAACTACTCTCTTTCTCCGTGCACTCTAGGGGTTAACCCCTTGACTCGCGAAGTAAAAATTCAGCCGTACCTTTTGCGCGCGACAGTTTAGCGCGTGAAACCGGCGCGAATCGACGGCCTTGAGAAAAATGACCATAACTTGTAAACCACTATACGGATCATAAAAAGAATAACTGTAAAATGATCGCATTGAAAATTGAAATGTAAAACATTATAACCTTATCTCGTAAAACAATTAAGATAATAATGAATTGTTTCGTACTTAGCCTAAACCGTTCTAGCGTGGCAACATTACATCGAGCGATGCCGCTGAACGCAACCAACGAGTGAAGGGAAGACGGGTCGAACGCCGCCACTAAAAACGTCAGATTACCATACGATCGGAGCGGACGGTCGATATCGTCGCCACTGCAATTCCTGCTTGTATAAATTATATATTTCGCTCGCGTGTACTTTGTATTGTACGAAATAAATCTGTGCCACCACGAACAAGGCGTTTACCTGGAATCCTGCAATCCTGCACCAGCGACATTTAGAGGTTGTCCGAGGAGACCGCAGCTCATTACATGGTCCTTCGAAGACGCGAAATAGGATAAGCCCTCGGATTCTGGGTAAAAGTCAACGCCTGTGTCCTGGATAAACGCATTAGTGCTCGAAGAAGCGGATAGAACGGAAAAGCCGAATCATTCGGTGATATTCCGCGAAGCAAAACTGCCCGTCGCCAACCCGTGGAATCTTCGCCTACCTACCATTGTATTTCATTAAAATTCATCGTCATCGAGGGCACTGCTGCCGCGCTGCTGATAATCCTTCGCAATCTTCAGGATCCATCATCGTTTTTGGTCAAAAAGATATTTTGAGGTTGTGAAGATTGTTTTTAATCTGTTCTTTGTTTGCATTTTAGCACTTCGCAATGGCAGATGAGATTATCAAGGCACTGCTGAATAAGCGCAAATATTTGAAGGGGCGCATCACAAATTTGGAAAGGTCACTGCCAAATGTTGATGAAATTGAATGCGTCACCGACCTTCAAATATCTCTCGACCGACTAAATGACATCTTTAAAAGGTTTGAGGACGTTGAGATAGATCTGGAGGCACTGGACGAGGTAAAGTTCATGCAGGAAGGGCTGGACATTGAAGCAAGGTATTTTCAATTAAATAAAAAGTTGCAAAACCGGTTAACGATACTGAGAGATCGCAAAACGGCCGATTTAAACACTAGCTTTTCAAGTACCGTGCTCAATAATGAACAAAAAGGAATCTCGCTACCAAAAATTAATTTGCCTGTTTTTAACGGTAATTATTCAGACTGGTTGAGCTTTAAAGACATGTTTGTAAATTTAATACACAATAATAGTGAACTGTCAGATATTAAGAAATTCTATTATTTAAAAGGTGCATTAAAAAAGGATGCTGCAATAGTCATTTCCAGCATCGATTGTTCTAAGGAGAACTACGATGTCGCATGGAATGCGCTCTTAACTCGTTATGACAACAAAATTCTAATTGCTAATTGTCACCTAAAAAATATATTTGGTCTTCAAAGCGTTAAACAGGGCTCAGGAACCAGCTTGAGAAAGCTGTTAACCGAGTTCATACAACATTTTGATTCACTAAAGGCATTAAAATTGGATAACTTGGCGGACACTATTCTAATTTATTGGCTATCGCAAAAAAATGACTTTGAGAGCTTAAAAGAGTTTGAACTCCAAAAGAAATCAAACGAATTTCCGTCTATTCAAAGCTTCATTGATTACTTGCTGCATAGATGTCAAACGTGGGAAATTTTGTCCGCAGATAACATCCTAGGTAAACATGAAAGCAGCCATTTTGAAAATGATAGCATGTCATATAACACAGTAGAGGTGAGAAGCGATAAAATCAAACGCTCCTGTTCCTTCTGTAAAGGTAACCATTTCATATCAAAATGTTACAAATTTCAGAAAATGAAAGTTGATGACAAACATAAGTTTGTTGAAAAATCACGTCTATGTTTCAACTGTCTGCAAAGTAATCATATGGTTCAGCAATGCAATGCGAAGCCAGCATGCAGGACTTGTCCAGGTGCTAAGCATCATTGGTTATTGCACACTCAACCTCAACAAGTAAGCTACGCAGCATCTACTTCCGAGAAGAGTGAGAGCACATTGCAAAACAGTCCGAGTACGTCGTCGAGATTCAATAATTGCAATAACGTAAAAGCTACATCTGAAAATGTCAGTTTGAATGCAACGTCAACTGCACCCTCGAGTAGTAGCATCGTATTGCTCTCTACTGCTATTGTTTTAGTTCCTGACGCGAACGGCAAAAAGCACGATTGTAGAGTATTATTGGATAATGCGAGCGAACGGAACTTTATAACCCAAAATTTCTATGACCAGTTAAATATTTCTGGCGATAAAGCAAATTGGGTTGTTTCTGGTGTCGGTGGTGTTAAAACCCCGGTATCCACCACTGTTTCTTTAAAAATTAAATCTAAAATAAACAACTTTTCTTTCACTGCTAATTTTGGAGTCTTGCAAAGTATGACTAATTATTTGCCTGCTTGCACGTTCGACAACAATAATTTGAAATGGCCGAAGTTTGTTAAATTAGCCGATCCTGCTTTTAATGTCTCACGCGAGATAGATATGTTGGTAGGCGCGGATATATTTTATTCCTTGTTGCAGAAAGGAAAAATTGATTTAGGTAGTGATAAACCTACTCTGCAAAATACCAGTTTGGGATGGGTCTTTGGGGGAACTCTAAACCTACGGTCAGCCCCATTCCATTATAATAGTTGTCATTGCACTTCATTGGTTTCCGACACGGAAAGTTTAAATGATATTATGAATAAATTTTGGCGACTCGAAGAATTTCCCGGAAAAACTCTGCTCTCCAAAGAAGAAAAAGAGTGTGAAAAATCGTACGTTGAGTCCGTTTCTCGTACTTCCACTGGGAGATATGAAGTTGATTTACCGATTGTAGTTGAGAAACTTCAAAACTTGGGAAATTCTTACAACTATGCGTATGGATGTTTTTTGTCCTTAGAAAGAAAATTTAAGAAACATCCAAATTTTTTTGTAATGTATAAAAAATTTATTGATAATTTTGTGTCATTGGGTCACGCACATGAAGTCTTGAATTTTCTGCAGATATCTGGTTCTATTAAAAAGGAATACTACATGCCGCATCATGCAGTAATTAAGGACTCATCGTCCACAACAAAACTGAGAGTAGTTTTCAATGCATCTGCTCCAAGTTCATCAGGTGTGTCATTAAATAATGCTATGTTGGTCGGTCCTGTCGTACAACCAGACTTGTTTGCAATATTATTGCGGTTCCGTACTTATGTATATACCATCATCACTGATATAGCTATGATGTATCGACAAATTAATATTAAACCTCGATATCAGTCACTTCAAAGAATTTTGTGGCGGGACAGTCCTCAAGACAACCTTAAATGCTATCAGCTTAGCACGGTTACATATGGGACTGCCTCAGCTAGTTTTCTTGCAACTCGAACATTGATGCAATTAGTGGCCGACGAAGGCCACAACTATCCGTTAGCATCCCGAGCTATTGAGTTAAATTCATATGTTGACGATATAATTACTGGAGCTAACGACTTTGAAACTGCAGTAAAATTACAAAAGGAGCTTGTATGCCTATTGCATAAAGGTCAATTTGAATTACACAAATGGTACTCAAATAATGAAAACATTCTCAATTTAATTCCTGAGGAGAAACGAGAAAAATGCAATTTTGTTTTATCTGATGGAAACTCTTCGCTTAAAGCATTAGGTCTAATTTGGAGTCCTCAGGCTGATATATTTCAAGTATTAATTCCTGAAAATATTCGTAATGTCAAAAATACAAAACGTGAAATATTAGCATGCATCGCTAAAATTTTTGATCCACTCGGCCTCGTATCACCCGTTACTGTGTATGCAAAAATTATAATGCAAAAAATCTGGTTACATAAGCTAGATTGGGATGATTCAGTTCCAGAAAGCATAACCGATTTATGGATTCCCTTTTGCAAAAATATTGTACATTTGCGTGAAATATCTATACCCCGATTAGTAATTAATACCAATGCGACTAAATATCAACTTCACGGTTTTGCCGATAGTTCAACCAAAGCTTATGGTTGTATCGTGTATTTAAGGGCAAGTGATAAACATAATAACTGTTCTGTAAAGCTATTATGTGCTAAGTCTAGAATTGCACCTATAAAAATGGTAACTTTGCCACGATTAGAATTATGTGCAGCCTTGTTATTATCAAAATTGATGCACTCTGTATCATCTACATTACAGATCGGCGACCTGCAGAAATTCTATTGGACTGATTCAACAATCACTTTGGCATGGATTCAATCAGATGCCTCTCGCTGGAATGTATTTGTGGCCAATAGAGTTGCTGAAATACAGGAATTGTCAGTGCCAAATTGCTGGAGACACGTGTCGTCACCAGATAATCCCGCTGATGTTGTATCACGAGGACTAGAACCGCAGCTTTTAAAAGACTGCAAATTATACTGGAACGGTCCAAGCTGGCTGAGTTCAGGTGAGAACTTTTGGGAACCTTGCACAACTTTTGAAATACCAGAGAATTTGCCAGATGCAAAATCAGTTGTATGCAATGCGGTAACCGAGAACTCAAACTATATGTTGCATTGTTGCCATAAATATTCAAATTGGTTTAAACTCCAAAGAATTGTGGCTTTTGTGATTAGATTCATTTTTAATATTAAAAAAGGAAATGTTAAAATTCACGGCCCGTTAACTACCCAAGAATTGAAAAAATCTTTTAAAATTATCATCGGTCTCGTACAGCAAGAGAATTTTGCTCAAGAGATTAGCATCATAAAAAGGCCAAAGAAACTTCCAATTTAGTGAATTTAAATTCAAGTAAAATTAAACTTTTAAATCCTTTCTTAGATGAAGAAAACCTATTAAGAGTCGGTGGACGTCTTCGTTATGCTAGTATAGCGGTTGCTCAGAAATTTCCATATATTTTGCCTTGTAAACACCACGTAACAAAAATAATAATTGAGTATGAGCACCGAAGACTATTGCATGGGGCGGCGGGGACCACACTTGCCAGTCTTAGGCAGAATGTGTGGATTTTAAATGGACGTAATGAAGTTCGTCATGTAATTCAAAAATGTATAAAATGTGCTAGATTTAGAGCCAACACAGCAGATCAGATCATGGCAGATCTACCGTCTGAAAGGGTTACGCCAACACGTCCCTTTTTAAATGTTTCAGTAGATTACGCCGGCCCGATTGCGATCAAACAGTCTCGTATCAGGAAAAGCATTATTACAAAAGGTTACATTTGTCTATTTATTTGCATGTCAACAAAGGCGATACATTTGGAACTTGCTTCAGATATGTCCACCAGGTCCTTTCTTAGTGCCCTCAAAAGATTCATGTCACGTCGAGGGAAATGCGCAAAGGTTTTCAGTGACAATGGGAAGAATTTCCTCGGAGCTTCCCGAGAACTGGAAAACCTCTATAAAATATTCAGGGAAAATGATTCACAGATATACGATTTCAGTGCAAAGGAGGGGATTGAATGGCATTTTATTCCACCTAATTCTCCGCATTGGGGCGGATTACATGAAGCAGGTGTGAAACTCGTCAAACATCACTTGAGGCGTATTATGGGCAACACGACCCTGACGTACGAGGAATTAAACTCCCTTCTAATTGAAATTGAAGGTGTAGTAAATTCTCGACCACTCATACCTTTAACTGCAAGTGGCGATAATCTTGAGTATTTGTCTCCGGCCCACTTTCTGATTAATGACTCCTTGACATCGTTTCCTAGTGCTGATTTGAGCGATATAGACATTGGAAAACTTCAAATATACAATCAGATCACAAAGCTCAAACAGGTATTTTGGAAACGATGGTCATCCGAGTACTTAAGTACACTGCAGGAGCGCAGAAAATGGAACCGAGAAATGCCAGACATAAAAGTCGGTGATATGGTCCTTGTAAAGGAAGACAATCTCCCACCTCTCCAGTGGCGTTTAGCCAGGGTGGTTGAGGTATACCATGGCAGGGATAAGAGGGTGCGAGCCGTCTCTATCAAAACTGCGGACGGAACATATGTTCGACCGATAGTGAAACTCTGTCCATTGCCTGTGTCTTGAAAAATGCTTATGTATTTTATTAAATTTTCTAAAGTTTTGTTATTTTGCATGTACTTTGCTTTAGATCTTTGATTTTGACCTTTTTTGCTAAAGTTTTTGTAAATTTGCTAAAGATTTTGTTATGAATTTGCTTGGATTTTTGCTTTAGAGTTTTTTTTTGCTAAAGTTTTTGTAAATTTGCTAAAGATTTTGTTATGAATTTGCTTGTATTTTTGCTTTAGAGTTTTTGTTTTGCTTTAGATTGTTAGTAAAATTTTGTTTGATGCTAAAGCAATGCTTTGAAATTTTGTAGAAAATTTGATAATTTGAATTGCTTGTTTGAATTGTATATTTTGAAATGTTGGCATTTCAAAGGGGGCGGTGTTTCGTACTTAGCCTAAACCGTTCTAGCGTGGCAACATTACATCGAGCGATGCCGCTGAACGCAACCAACGAGTGAAGGGAAGACGGGTCGAACGCCGCCACTAAAAGCGTCAGATTACCATACGATCGGAGCGGACGGTCGATATCGTCGCCACTGCAATTCCTGCTTGTATAAATTATATATTTCGCTCGCGTGTACTTTGTATTGTACGAAATAAATCTGTGCCACCACGAACAAGGCGTTTACCTGGAATCCTGCAATCCTGCACCAGCGACATTTAGAGGTTGTCCGAGGAGACCGCACCTCATTACATGAATAAATATTACAAAGTTGCCGAACTGAAAAAACATGCCTATTCAATCATTTAGATTTTTTTATCATAAAATTCGGAAATCTATGCAAAAATTGTAAATACAGTTATGTTCTTTATTAAATGCTTTACCAAAACTATTATTTGTTTTACTTAATTGCATACAAGAATATTTAGTTATTCAGCCAAGAAAAATTTGATGTATTCTCGTAAAAAAAAAAAAAACAAATATATTTGTGACTACTTAGGGTCTTTTTTTATATGAAATTCTTTCAAAATAACTTTACCACTACATCACACTTCTTAGAAAATCACACCAGAACTTTCAGCTTTGTCTGATATTACAGAAAAATCTAAAGTTTTGAGAGTTAGCGTCCGAAACTTGGTAATAAACTTTGAAGGCTCATAATATAAAATTAGTTAAGAGGTTTTCAAATATATTGTGTCATTATATGCTTATTATATGTCCGATAACACTATGTGCGACCCCATATTACGAGACAACTTGAAATGAGCAAAATTTGGCAAATTCTGAGATTATATGCGATGTAAATGAAATAATAGCTATTTTATAAGCGAAATAAACCAATATTACCCTCATATTTCGCGATATTTCGGCCGTTTTACAACAAAAAAAATACGGACATTTTCTGCAATGCATCATCATAAATTCCCTGAAAGTCTCGGATGCACAGCCCTCCGTCCAGATATAACTCTTTACTCTCTATCTCGGAAGGTGGCTCTTATTGTAGAATTAACTGTTCCATGGGAATCAAATATCCCAAAAGACCACGAGTACAAATTAAATAAATACCATGATCTTGCAAATGCCGTAACCCGGAACGGCTTCACTGTTCACCTTCACGCGGTGGAAGTTGGCGCTCGTGGCCTGCCAGCTAAATCTCTATTTCACCTCTTTAAAGATCTTGGCCTTTCCAGAAAAATAATCAACTCTTTCTTAGAAAAATTATCTAAAACTGCGATTTGCGCATCTCAAATTCTATGGCTTCGAAGGGGGAGTGAATGGGTGGCAAGGTGAACGCTCACATGTGGCAAGACAGCTGTCCTAAACCTACCACAGCCGGTTCGTAAGTCCGGAATCCACTGCTCACCCCCCAGAAGTGTAAAAAATAGTATTATGATGGGCCCGACTCCGGTCGGTGAATTCCATGGCAGCTCCGTTTGTATTTATTATTTATTGACCGAAGCATTTTGCTTAAAAATACGTGAAAAAAAGCAGATGGGCTCTCAAATCAATAATGCTAAAGAATAGTGACTTTTGCTATAATATTTTTAATTATTACTATCACTAGTCTTATGGGTGAGACAAAAACAATACCTGAATCTTTTGTCTTCCCGCACGCACTCGTAGGTTTCTCCCAAGAGCGGATTGAAGGGCTTAGATGCAGCCCTGTGAGCGGCTGATCCGTAGGAACTCACCGCAAAGGCCGCCACCAAACATAACCTGTCCATTGGATCTACAAAAGGAGATTCAACAGTTTAAAAAACTAAAAACAGATTTCACCTCCTGGTCACAATATGTAACCAAAGGACTGATTGAGACATACAAGCCCAACCTTATTGTTAGCTATTGAGAAGTTCCTATGATCACCTCCCAAGTCCATCATCATACGATCTCGATAGTAAGATATACATAAATAAATACAAACGGAGCTGCTATGGAATTCACCGACCGGAGTCCGGGCCGTCAAAATACTATTATTACTATATCATGATAGTTAATATTCTTTAATTAATTACATTACTTAAAATTATAGAGGCGAAGACGCATCCAAGTGTAGGAAAGCCTACCTACTAGAGCAGAACTAACTTGTATTGTAATGTATTGTAGTCCATACAATATAATAATATTAGAGAATAAAGTAGCATCTTAGAAATCGGATCTTCAGAAGTAGGTTAATACGTGCCCACAAAATATCCTTTATTACATAAAGAATAGACTTCTGGCTTCTGGATTTGATATTTGGATTTGTGAAAGACTATAGGATGAACAAGAAGATGTACCTTTAGTTTGAGAAGCCCTGTCCAGTAGTTCCGAGTACTCTAACTCTTCGCAGAGCCTCTGCAGCATGTTCAGCGGTTCATTTAGGCTAACGGGCATCGATATCTAATAACAAAAAACAAATTATTACAGGTTAATTGCCTTTTTTGGTTATTATGAAAAAGTATTCGGCGCGCTGCCTTGCAAAGCAACCGCCGCACTCAGGGGGTTCTTTTTTCAGCGAGGCGCTGCTTCTGAATAGACCAATGGTGATTCTAAGAAAAACACCATGAAATTACTATTTATCAATTTTAAACAGTAATATCACAGTGTAAATATAACTACCAGTGTGTCAACGGGCATCAACACTCAGGGCAATCCTGAGGTGGGGGTGATGAGTGGGACGGGGATCTGCCCCCACTTTGTGCCTAGGAAAACTGTGAGCTTGCGACTTGTTTACGTTGCTGAAGTTGTTTAGAAATGGTAATAATACCTACCGCCCCCAGAAAAGTAACAACCCTAACTCGACAGTGTCATCTTCTTATAAATAAAAATGAATCGCCGTGCGTTAGTCTCGCAGGATCTCGGAAATGACTCAACCGACTTAAATTATTTTTTTGTTTTATTTGCCTTGATTCAGGGGTGGCTTATAAAAAAAAATATTCACGAGGGACGTTGCACTGAACGTAGATAGTAGGGATGATGGTGTGAGCTTGCATGTAAATATCTGTCCGTATGTGTGGGCTTCCGATATACCGTATGTCCGAGAGTATTGTCACTTCTCCTCGTCACTTTGACATCCAAAAATGACATCACCGTGAATGAAATGATTATGATTAAATAAATTATGTTTATTTTAATTGTTCAAAACTTCTCTGTATATTATATTAAATTGACTTTAAATTGACCCGAGATACTGTCGCGGCTCAATACCTATGTCGTATTATCCCTTTATCCATTTATGCAGTAAAAGGGAAATTAAATGCAGTAAAAGGGAAGTCTTTTGTTTTAAACACTTAAGATGATAAATTTACTTATTATGATAAGAATTCATAATTGTATGACCAATAAACATGACCTAACGATTTCAATTACTTTTTTAATATAAAAAACTACTTTTTGTGACTTAAATATAAAAGTTAGACATATGCTGTCGCTGACTTTTTTGTAGGCATTATCAAGCTCTACAAATTTTCTCTAGAACTCAATCATATATCTCTCATCGTTAAGGTAGCGTTCGTAAGAAACGTTTTCATTCGACCGTTTTTTCTCTGACTTACTTTGCAAATCCGACTACCACAAAAAAGTCTTTTCATTTTTCGGATTAATATATAGCCTATGACACTCACAAATAACGTGGCTTTCTATTAGTAAAAGAATTTTCAAAATTGGTTAAGTAGATCCAGAGATTACTCCTACAACGTCACAAACTCACAAACTTTACCTCTTTATAATATTAGTATAGATATGTCTGACGTGATGATGGCACAACACTGTCACTTTTTCAGTGCATGCAATGTAAACGAATCATAAACATTGAATATCTGCCATAGAGTAAGTTGGCGACCCTTATGAAAATCGGGCAGGAACTATCTGATTCCTAATAACAGTTGTAAATCAGATGCAATCATCTGATATCAGTTTCGTTAACAGTACAGTACCACGCGAATTAATTGGAACAAAGAGTATTTTCTTCAAAAAGTGCTTTATTGGAGATAAACATACAAAAACAGTACTGGTAGTTATAGATTGTTAGTTTTAATTAATGTGTCCTCCTTTTGTGTTAATAACAGCTTTCACTCTTGTAGGCATAGAATTTACCAGGTTTTGATAGCTTCCTTTCAGTTCCATCATCGTGAAACCAGACTTGAATTACTGCACTGATCATCTTGGTTATCGTTGTACAATCCATCTTGGAGAGCCGTATTTTGCAAATGGCCCAGATGTTTTCGATCGGGTTGAGATCCGGTGAGTTTCCGGGCCATTCAAGTACAGTCATTTGGTTCTGTGTGAAAAACTGTTTCACTATTTTCAAAGAATGGCATGGGGCGATATCCTGTTGAAAAATTCCCTCGGAAGGATAGACCTTGTGGAGCTCCCGTATCATATGATTTGATAAGATGTCAATATATTGGTCATCATGATGAATTCGCACAGTACTGTAGCTGCTGGGATAGGGGATTCTAATATAGCCTAAATTGTATAAGGCTGAACGACCATTTACCTGGCTCAGATCTTTGCCGATATTCTTGCGTAATAGATTCCACAAACTAGGCTCAGCATTGTCCGGCCGAGGAACCGGAAGACATTTTCTTCTCCAAACCGACGGCTGCTTTCCGTCGGAGATTACAGGACCGTTACCGTTCAGGTTCTCCATCTTAAACACATCGTCCAGCGCGTCCTTGCCCGATCTGAGAAGGTCCAAGCCTACAAAGGAAAAAAGGTATTATTTAAAAAATCGGTTATGTCGCCCCAAGACTTTCCCGGAAAATAGCCAAGGACTGATTTTATCTGAATATTAATTTCATAAGTAAAGTCGATGAGCGCCCTCTCTCGGTCGGCGGACGAACCTGGTTAGGTTCCATTCCATCTGTTGGCACTTAGCCAAAAAACGGACCGCTCTGCCCGAGGCGTTAATATTTGATTATAATGTATGGCAGAATTTAAATATTATTAGTGCAGCTTGTATATGAAATACTCCAGCCAAAATTTTACAATGTCATTTCAGCCTATCAAGGCATCTGTATACTCAACTTCAAGTCTCTAAGTCCAATATTTCAATATTGAAATATGACTAGTGTTGAACCTAGTAGACCAAACGATCCCTGCATGCCAAATTTCAGCTCAATGGGATTAAGCGTTTGGGCGCTGTCGAGGAGGAATACTTACATACAGACAGCCCTGTGGCATAGTGGTTAGGTCGCCTGATCTTACATTGTAAGGTCCAGGGTTCGATTCCCGGCTGGGTCACCATTTTCCATTGGGATCAAATTAACGGAATTGTATTTTCAATTCTGTCGGTCGAATGCAATAACAAGACACACACTTACAGACATCTTACACGCACACATACATATAACACGTCTTAGTAGGGTTGGTTGTAAGAGATTGTCATATTACAATAAACCCGCCCATTGTGACATTTTCACAATAAAGAGTATAAACAAACAAACAGACGGACGGACGGACAGACAGACAGACACAGACTTCAGTCTAGAAAAGGTTCTAATCGCCTCGGGTTTAAAATCAATATTTCCGTCTTGATTTCGAAAAAAAAATACACATTCACAATACTTTCTCTCCTGGTCGATTAGCGGCCCGCGAAAGAGAAATTTTTAAAAATTGAAGTTAATGGCATCCAACGTTTCAGTGAAGTTGTGAACACCGTTGTCCATGGCGGACTGATGTGATGTCAGTCATTGTCAGCTGTCGTTCTGCAGTGTTAGTATGCAGATAATAGCAGTGGGTTTCATTTTGCGTAGTAAACATTTTCAAAAGGGGGTTTCAACGTAATGGTGAATTGAAACCTTTGCCTCTACAGGGTTTCTCTTATCTCTATAGCTTCCCGGACCCCGGGAGAAATATTATTATTCCTTGGATAGTACTATGAGCTTTCAAACTGCACCCAGTGGTTCGTTCTGCCATCTTGAAAAAAATATACCTGTGACTTTTAGGGGTCTCCCACTGAGTCTCTTAATCTCCAGGTCAAAATTTGGCATGACATACGAGGATGACCTTAACTACAACTGTCTTTTTACAGAAATCAGTAAGTTAATGCTTACCATTGTTATTTTGTGGTGGTGTATGCTGCCTGGGTGGCGAAGAATTGTCAGAAGTCGCCGATCCATCATTGGTAGACAGACTACCCGCTTCTGAAGATGTATCGCCATCATTCTCAATCTCCAAAACGTCACAATTCTAAACAATTGAAATAAATGTATTAATCCAAGGGGCATAAGTATTTTACATTACACATTATTTATTACATTTTACTCTAAACTGACTAAAATTGTCCGTTCATTTGCTTAGAATTTGTATATCTGCTGAAATATTTTGTTAAGTATAACTACCTGTTTCAATTAATCTGTTCGGTACTGTAGATACATACATAAATACTGGTCAAGCTAATAAAAGCGTTATAAAAAAAGAGGAAGGATGCTTAAGTCCTACTGGAGCAGTCCATTCGCTGAATTTATTTACCTGCATGGCTTGTAGTAAATTAGAATTGACTTGAGTAAGCGGTATTTCCTCAGCGTCAAAAAACTCTGATGCTGAGACGCAAGATGAACTAAAACTCATGGACGGTTGGAGCTGTCGAAATGCCTGTAAAATTTAAAAAAACAAACATTACCAAATTAATCATGTAATAATGATGCCAAACGTAAATTTTAACTAATTTCAATGACAAAACCATTTTTTTAATGCCTAAGGAAGGAATACATGTGGAAGTGTCTATTGTATAATTACAAATGTTGAATGAATATTTAGATAAAGGTTTAAAAATTCACATGAATAAGTAGTAGTAGTAGTAGTAGTAGATGGAGTGGGGGGCTTGTTTCCAGCCCTTGATGTCACCTAGATCTGTAAGGTCTTTTGTAACTACCCACTGTGTGGTTAGGTCAATGGTCAGCTAGTAGCCCGGTACTTCTTACTAGTCCAAGTAGGTCACTGACCTTCAAGTTGGGCAGATCGCTGGGTTCAAGAAAGGCTCGTCCCAGTAAACTGTGTCTTTTGGCGGCGAGCCCTGGACAGCGGCCAACAATGTGTATGCTGTCTTCAGGTTACTCGCCACATATTCGGCAATCCTTGCTCTCAGTCAAGCCAAGGTTGAATAGATGAGCTCTAAGGGTCGTGTGTCCGGTGAGGAGACCGATAGTGGTTCTAAGGTTCTTCTTGCTCATGTCGAGTAGGGCCTTGGTTTTCTTCTGTAGTGGTTGCTCCATCGTAGCTTTTGCCTGGCGACATCCCTGACTCTGTTTCCAGGAAGCCCGATGTTCCTGCTCCAAGCAGTCCCTGATGATTTTCTTACCTGTAGCGAAGGGGACCCCTACAGCTGGCTCCACTGGGCAATCCAGTGTGCCCAGTTTTGCCAGTCTGTCGGCCTCTTCGTTTCCGGGTATGCCTTGGTGACCCGGTATCCATATTAGGGTGATTTTGTTGGATTTTCCCAATTTGTTGTCTTTTTCGATTTGATGTCTCAATTTGATTTTCCCAATTAAATTATCTTCTATATTTTATAAGTAACAGGACAACTATTGATGTCAACAACTGAATGTCAATGAGATGAGTATTTCCTTTGATAATGTTATAGGCGAAGTAGATGAATACCATACGTCTATGTCATATATAACCTATTACTTCTGAAGATGGAAATAAACACGAATAAAAACAAAGTTTACAAAAATACATAACATATTTAACCCCTTGAGTATGATACGACCAAATCTGGTTCTGAAACAATTATCCGTTGAGTATGATACGACCAGATCTGGTTCCGCGTTTTTTTCACTTCTTTGACGTTCTCATATTTATTCATAATTATCTAATTGTTTTACAAAATGATATTTCAATATTCTATATTCGAAATTTCAATGCAATCATTGTGCAGTTGTTCTTTTTATGATTGGTGTAGTAGTTTCGTAGTTATAGTACTTTAAGGTCGATGTCGCCGAAAATCCTGCAAAAGAGACAGATGCATCCATGAAAATACCCATTTACTCCAAGGGGTAAGAAATTTTCTTTGAATGCGTTTCATCATCAGGATGTATTATCCTCATTTCCGCACCAGATATTTAAGTTATATCCTAAAATGCTTCTGACTATAAAAGTGTTTATAAAGATCTACAAGGAATATGTAAGACCTATTCTTGAGTTCCAGGCTATCAGCTCTGGAGTTCTTACTTATGTAAAGATGTAGATGTCTAGGTTTTGTTATTCGTAACCTAAAGCATTTTCACAATGTACGGGTTATGCATACATTGTATAATTCAATTGTGAGAAGCAGATTGGAAACGAATGCAGTTATATGGAATCCACATCAGGATCATTATATCACTATGTTGGAAAAAATTCAAAAATGTTTCTTACGATTTATATATTTTAAGCAGTACGGATATTATCCGTACTTATACCCTACTAGTTTCCTACTAGGCATGGTGGGCTATAACTCTCTTAAGTTGCGTAGAGAAATGCTCGCCATGGCCTACGTTTTCAAGCTGATTAGGGGAAGAGTTGACAATCCTAGCATGCTAGCGAAGGTTTGTCTCTTTGTCCCAGACAATTATAATCGATCTCGCACTCATAATCTATTTGCGGAGCCGTCCTCGCGCACCAACCTAAGTCGATGGAGTCTGCTTACACGAGCTTTGCGGCACATAAATGCGCTATGTTCGACAGCGCCAGACTTTGATATTTTTACAGCGAGCCCGCATCTCTTCAAGGTGTGGGCATTGCGCTACTTGTTTATGGCAGAATAATATAAACTGTTTTCACTCTTATGTACTGTAAGTTTGTAAGTTTGTAAGTTTTTCTATTCTTAATGCCGGTATTTGTATTTAACGCTTATTTAAACATGTTATGTATGTACTTGTAAGAATTCTTTTATTTTTTTTAATATTTATGTGTATATTGCATTTCAACGGATTGGTAGAAACTGTAATGTTGATTTGTTATGAAATAAATAAATAAATAAATGTCCCGGAAACGGTGCCGCGAAGGATAACCAAAATGCCGGTGAGCCTGAAGAACAGGAATTATGGAAATCGCTTGGAATTACTCAGACCGACTAATCTCGAACATAGAATACAAAGAGGGGATCTGATTGAGACATGAAATTCTGACAAAATAATACCATGCATTTGGGCTAAACAATATTTACAAATTCAATGTCATCATAAATCATCGAGGCCACAGAAAAAAACACCTTGCAAATTTTAGATCTAATCCTCTTAACCCTTCGGCTACGTAACGACCAAATTTGGTTGCACATCAGAACACCGTTGACTACGTAACGACCAATATTGGCGGCTTGCTCCGGAGCGCACAGTAATATTATTTTCTAATTTGAACGCATCCTAAAATCCATACCAAATATCTCATTATTACCATAGATATATAGACGGTCGTTTAATTTCGCGCGTCATTTCGCTGATATTTCTGGTAAAATTCCATTGTCAAACATCATCATTTTTTTTTCCGAGAAATCATCAAAAAAATATTGGTTTTGTATGAGCTAATATCTAGATATTTTTGTATGTAAATAAGCAAAACGAAATATTACATTTGATAGAAAATCTAATAAAGATCTCGATAGTAATTACAATTTCTAAATAGGAATCCGTATTTTTTCGTCAGACAAGTACAACTTAGAAATGCCGAGTTTTTTCACTTTTTCAACTTTCTCATATTTATTCATAATTATCTAATTGTTTTACAAAATGAAATTTTAATATTCTATATACGAAATTTCAATGTGATCATTGCACAGTTATTATTTTTATGATGCTATAGTAGTTCCATAGATATAGTACTTTTTGTCGAGCGCGGCGATATTGCAAGAAATTCCAATAAATTGCCGCGGTCTGCTATGAAATTAAGACGCTACTCGAAGGGTTAAGAAAAATCTGCAAAACAGAGCATTGGACATGTGGAATTAACTACCATTTGAAGTGATTAGTGCAAGCTTCATCAATCAATTTAAAAACAGACTCAATTTATACATAAAACTTGTTAATATTGTTTATTTATTTTATTTATTTATTTATTTATTTGATTAGCTTTACAAGATATGATCTAGACTTATCAGCAAAACCGCCTGTCCAGAATATATAATAAAAAGAATAATATTATTAAACAGGCACTTATGTCGTTTTTATTCAAAACGTATTAGTCAAAACAAGTTCTAACATAAATCATGCAACTTACTCACCCCGTCAGACAATGGACCAGCTGATGATATATCTGCCAAGTCAGATGCATCATGGATTCTCGATAACCTATTCCGTAATTCTGTAGGGAAATGAAACAATATGTTAACAAACAACATTGGCGTTCTAATCGCCATCTAACCCATATTTCAACGTGCAACTTTGGCCTGATGGCCTGTCTGTGTCTTCTTAGGTCGGCTCAACTCACGGTTCAGATCCCAACCGGTAGCCTCCTCGAAGAGGGACTAACCTGAAGGCAGCCGTTAACTCTGCCTGTGGCTGTAACCTACTGGTTAGGCCATTTTCAATTATACCGTATTCCTAATATATATTTATATCCTGACTACCTTCCCAGTCAGTGAGAATTTACGCGCCGGCCGAACCAGACGTGCTCCTGTTTTGAGTGTTCTCGTTATCGTGCTGTGATAGTAATTATCGCGTTCGTGAGCTGGCCAGCCGAAGATTTGGAGACATTTTTGGAGTGAAAAAGCAGCAAGGAATCGCACGAAAAATAGAAAGGTGCGTAAACTTTGATTCCTTCTCCTCTCCACAATGATGCCTATAATCCCTTTAAAATAACCAACCTTCCTCACAGTCCACTATATAAATATAAACCTAAACCCAACACCTACAGTCAGAGACAGTTAGGATCAGAAGTTCCGATTCGGGGGATAAAGAATTAGAATAATAAATAAAGACCATTTATTTTCTATTAAAGTCTATTAAATTAATCTTAAATTAGTTAATCAATTTAGCAAAGAATGATTACACGGCAAATTATTCTTATTAACAAAAAAAAAAAGACTTATATAACAATTACCAATAAAAAAAAATAGTACATTAAATTACACTGGTAGGTACGATGCTGTTTTCAAAGTACGTAGAACTAAAATTATCCGAACTCAGGCTATCCAAATTGCTGATTATCCATAATTGAGATTCGAAAAATAATGATTCTGTCTTAGCGCGCTATTATCCTTGGAGATGATGAGCCACCTTCTCATAGTACAATTATATTATTGGCTGTCGTCCGTCGACAGATGGCCAGCCTGGCCCACCTTATTGAGTGTGGAGGAGAAAGTGTCGAGGAAGAAGATGACCTTAATGTTGAAGTTGAAGCAGACATAGGACCATCAGCTAGTGAAGCATTCGGGCTGATGGAGCGTCAGCCCGAGTGTGACCACATGCAAATTCTCACTGTCAAGCAAACGCGCGACTTGGCTGCCCGAAAACGGATGAAGACAGCTTACTTTGACCGAGATGTTCAACAAGCAATGCCTTTCATTCACAGTACAGTACTAATGTGGGAGCTAATGGGCCCTTGCTGAGTTGGCCACGAAGACCCATTCTGTTCAGGGTTGGTTTAACTTTCGGGTCAACACCCATCCGGCGGCCTCCACGCATGAAGTGTGAGCCCGGGCAGGACTCTGGACCTTAGGGCTAGTTTCCCCTAGGAATCAACCTTCTGGCGCTCCTGGACGGTCTGTGCACCGTGCGGCGTAAGCAAATCGATTGTGCATTCTGACTAATAGTCGGGGGAGTCTGGAAGCAGTACTGTTTCCTATAGAGCGGGGGCGGTTGCGGACCTTACGGCGACTGCTCTTGAAACTGAGATAGATTCGGTAAATACCGTATCACCGCTACGTAAGGGAGAGGACCGCGCAAGCGACCTCGAACCTGTAACCAGTCTGGAGACTGGAGTAATCAGATTGCAACTGGAAGTAAAGGCACGAGTGTCAGCCCGCTGGGTGATTAACCTGGTTATCTTGCGGTGAGGCGTTGTATTCTTACGGGCGAATGGCGTAACTAGACATCGGACTGTTCGCGTCCCAAGTCTTCTAAGATCCCCTCACGGGAGACAGAACGATCTAATATCGTTAAAACTTCGAGAGGTGACGGGTTCGCCGGTTGTAGTTGACAGCTCCAGTTGGAGGATGGAGAAAACCGTACAAATCTGGTAGTAGGTGCACGAGGTTGGCCCGCTGGATCCACTTCCCAGTGTCTAGCGGTAAGGCGTTGGACACTTACGGGCTGTTGCGAAGTTTGACTGTGGATTGCGCTGTTCACTAAGTTTTTTAAGTTCACTTCATGGGAGACAGAATAGTACGATGTCATTATAACTCCCTGGAAAGACGGGTTTGCCCATTGTGACTGACGACCCTCAATGCCACTGCTTGACCACAGTTTTGATTAGTATCCACTGTAACTTTCAAATGTTATACATTGATACCTGAATTCTGATGCAGCGCAGTGTCGAGATGCGCTCGTAATCCGGCTACCAGTGCTCCTCCTCCTCTGCGACTGCCAGCACCCTCAGATCCGGTCCCAGTGGCGCCACCTACACTACCCGTACCCGCGTTGCACACTCTTTCTTGTTCGCATACTAAGATACCCAGCGCTTGCGTCAATGTCTGCGTAACTGAAACAAACAATGCATCCATAAATAAAACAAAATCTTTGGAGACCCTACACCAGACGTACCAAAACTTCATTCCGCTGACCACTTGCATCTTTTTTTTGTTTTTCTTAGACATCCTGCCTGCCTAATTAACACTCGAAGGTGTAGACTATATTTGTTTTTTTTTTTTTGTTTTCCGTGGACATCCTTCCTGCCTAATTAATGCCAGACCCATACGGACACGGAGGTGTCGACTACAACGGATGAACCCGTCACCCCAGGAAGTTTCAACGATAGTGACTGTTCTGTCTCCCGTGAGGTGAATGTAGAAGAGGAATCAGTCCACTATCGGAATAGGAAATATAAAGATCGCTTGCAATTACTTGGAATGAGTACTCTCAAAACAAAAAAGACAAAAGGGGGGCCCTGATTGAGACATATAAAATTCTAACACATTATTACGAAGTCTAATGTGTTAGAATTATAACGAATATCTTCAAGGTCACGACAAAAAACTCAACCGTACAAAATTTAAATCTAATCCTCTTGACCGTTTTGCAAAATAGAGTGGTGGACGTGAGGAATAAATTACCATTTGAAGTGATTAGTGCAAGCTCTGTCAATCAATTTAAAAACAGATTCGATTTGTACCTAAAAACTTGGTATTATTGTTTATATTGCCTATTGTTTATATATTGTTAATATTGTTTAACTTTACATGATCTGATCTGAACCTATCAGCAAAGCTGCCTGTGCAGGTAAAATAAATAAAAATAAAAAATGCTATTAATTTTGCCGCACAATGACATCAGCGCCACCTGCATTAGAAGAACAGTTCTTACCATCTTTGGCGAGGATGGTAAAGTCTTCGCGGAGCTGCCGATCCGGAGTAAGGCTGGAGATGGAAGTTGGTCCTCCTGCTATTCCAGTACCGTCTCCACTGCTCGGGAGAGACTGCGGCCGCATCAACGAAGACGCTACAACATCAAAACATTCATCAATCTCTCAGATTCTCGAATCATAAGAGTGGAAGACCACAATGGGATGAGCTGGATACGAGGAGCTGGTTTGAATATTTGATGATACGATAAATGACCTAAATCAGTGGTTCCAAAACATTTATGGAAACAGAACCTTGGGTAATTGTTTAGATTTTGTGATTTTTAAATTTATTTTCTCCATCTATCGAAACAATTTTACCCAATCAAGGGCTTATATATATAAAATAGCTAACTGTAAAGTCACATCACGATAGGATATAAGATAGATTTAAGAAAAAAACCCAGGATATTCTTGTTAAGAACCCAATTTATTCTATTAAGGACAGTATTGAATTTTCTAATCGTTTTTGATTATTTTTAAAACATTTTTTTTAAAATTTAATAATTTTGATAATTGTAGATGGATTATTATATTAAAACTAGATGACCCGGTGAACTTCGTACCACCTAAAATTGATTCGATTGCAACTCTTCATAAGCGTTTATTGATCCTAATCAACCTTCCAAATCCGATTCATTGAAATCTATAATATGGCCGAATCATGTACGGTTTGAGTTTCGTTTGGTGATTAAATGAAACTTGTTTGTAATTAAAAAAAATCAATGTATTTAATTTACATGATAAAATATAAATACTTTTTCGATTTTTAGACTTTTTTGCATTTTTCGAACTTTCGGACTTTTTTGACTTTTTCGACTTTTCCGACTTTTCCGACTTTTTCGATGTTTTCGACTTTTTCGGCTTTTTGGACTTTTTTGACTTTTTCGACTTTTCGACTTTTTGAAATTTTACACAATCGCACAGAATGAATAACAGTTATGGATCTGCTGTCAAACAATAGGATCGCCGCGAACGCCATCTATTGAAAGTGGCCCATTTCCCAAAATGACGAAATTTCGATTTTTTCGATTTTTAGTTGTTTCTTTTATTTTTTCCTAAATATTTTATTTTGAAAACCACCCCTGAATCAAGACAAGCAAAACAAAAAAATAATCATTGAAATCGGTCGAGTCATTTTCGAGATCTTGCGAGACTAACGCACGGTGATTCATTTTTATATATAAGATTTGTCATGTCTATGTCTATTGCGCCATTTTTATTGTTGTAATATTATATTTCTAATTTGACTATTTTATAACTGACTATTCGTTTTATATTTTGACAATGTGTCATTTATACCTACTTAAATATTTTGGCAGCTCAAATTATTGTAAAAGGATTTTATATTTTTATTATAAATTTCATTATTAATTGTTTATACAATTTCAAAAATCGTGAATCAGTATAAAAAATAATTATACTTAATTATGTAATTATGTAAAATCTTAATTATACCTAATTATGTATAATTAATTATTAATTATACCTAATTATGTATAAATAATTATACTTAATTATGTAAAATCGATGACTGTACTAAGAGCAAAGATTCCTACCAACAGGCTTATTTAATAAAACAAAAAAAATAAAATACAATCAACAAATCAAGTCAAATTTAGTAAATAATTAAGTGGACAATAACAACTAGAGCTGCCGATTACAACGGGCAAACCTGTCACCTCAGGAAGTTTTCACGATATTGATCGAGGTGAGCACAGAAGACTTAGGACAAAAACAGTCCGCCGTCAAGTTCCGCCACATGCCCGTAAGAATACAACGCCTTACCGCGAGATAACCAGGTTAATGACACAGCGGGCCGACACTCGCGCCTTTACTACCAGTTTCGACCAGATTACTCCGGTCTCCCGACTGGTTACGGATTCTAGGTCGCTTGCGCGGTTCTCTTCTTATGTAGCAGTGATTCGGTGTTAACCGAATCTATCGCGGACCATGGCATCCTTTGCCCAGCTTATTCAGCCGGGATGGGGTGGCCGAATGGTCGTTACAAAAGCAGTTGCCATAAGGTTAACAACCATGCCAGCTCTATAGGAAACATTATTGTTTCCAGACCCCCGGCTGTTAGTAGGAGTGCACAATCGCCGCAAGGTGCGCAAACCGTCCAGGAGCGCCCGAAGGTTGACTCCTGGGGGAGACTGGCCCGCAAGATAGCATCCTACCCTGGCTCTACCCTCTGTGTGGAGGCCTCCGGATAGGTGTTGACCTGTGAGTTTGACCGATCCTGAACACATGGGTCTTTGCTCCCGAAATAGACAATGACATCCATTATCTAGCTCTGCAAAATAGCCCGGCACCGGGTAGTTAAGCCAGCAGGCAGGCCGAGGGCCCTCGCTGCCAGCTATGGCCAGATTTCTCCCGACTTGTTACAGGTTCGAGGTCACTTGTGCGGTCCTCTACCTATTGTAAGCGGACATCGCGGACCATGGCGACCTTTGCCCGTCTTTCACTCAGGATCGGGTGGCCAATTGGTTGTTTCCAGAGCGGCTGTTATTAGGAAAACAGCCGCCCCCGCTCTATAGAAAACAAACCGTTTCCAGATTCCCCCGATTATCAGTCGGAATGCACGGTCGATTGGCTGACGCCGTACGTTGCGCAAACCGTCCAGAAGCGTTCTAAAGGGCTCTCTAGACAATCAAGCATGCTTGTCAAGCATCGCGTCACGGGCTGGGAGGGGATCGTGAACCACAGGAAATATGCAAATATATTTTTTTTATATTTACCAAAAATGCCTAATTTTGTAGTTTTATACCAGGGAGTCAGGTTAATTAGACGTAATTGATTGATGAATGACATGATTCCCTGGTATAAACTACAAAATTAGACATTTTTGGTAAATCATTTTAAAAAAATGCATATTTCCTGCAGTTTACGATCCCCTCCCAGCCCGCGATGCGATGCTTGACAAGCATGCTTGATCGTATAGAGAGCACCTAAGAACGATTCCCAGGGGAGCTCACCCGCAGGCACAGAGTCCTACTCGGGCTCGCACTTCTGCATGGAGGCTACCGAATGGATGCTGACCTGTGAGTTGGGCCGACCCTAACACATGGGTCATAATGGCCCAACTGCACGGGCCCATTAGCTCTTAACTCCCAACTGGCTGCCGCAGCCCTCAGTCCCCGCGCACTTGTCGAAGTAGTCAGACATATTTTTCATAGGCGGCCTCCTCGATCGACTTACGTTCGACTGGCTGCGTGGGCTGTCTGCTCAATATTTTGGCTATCGCAGCCAGACTGCCTAGTACGTAGGTAGCCTTAGGTTCCGCGGAACCCAGTTTTGAAAACGCTGACCTTAAACATTGGGAGATCATGCACATTTTTTTTTTTTTTTAATTTATTTCTTTATTTGCTTATTACTTATTACTTAATCAATATTACAGCAAAACACAGATTCCCTTTAGCTAGTAAGCTAGGATTATCACTTTTACCACGAATTAGATTTAAAACATAGGACATGGTCTAAGACAGAGAGAATTATAGCCAACCATGCCTGTGATAAATGCAGTCGGATACAAAAATGGATAATATCCGTACTGCTTGAAGTACAAAAAACTCAAAAAACACTTCTGTACCTTTTCCAGCATGAAGGTATATTACACAAATAAGTTAAATAACAAAGGCCCCTAGTTTGATCCTTGGCTAACCCCCGATTGAGTGTTGTATAGTTTGGAATCAAAATGGCCAAATTTAACGAATTGCTGGCCCCCCCAAGTAATCTGCGAAAAATTCCAACAGTTTACTTGAAAATCCGACAGTAGCCAGTTCTCGGAGAACGCATCGTTATCGGCTCTGTCAAAGGCCTTCTTGAACTCCAAATACACGACATCCACTTGTCCCCTTGAGGTGCTATCCAACTCACCAGTAACATAATCCGTTAAAACGGATAGATTGGTATTTGTGAAACGATTAGGACGGAACCCGTGTTGGGCATCCGATAGTGTACCGCATAGTTGGGTTTAAATTTTTCAGTGGAGAATCGTCTCGAAAAGCCTTAGGAAAGGCTGATAACACTGCAATCGGCCTGTAATTATCAACCTGCACTTTATTGCCACTTTTTGGTACTGGAGTTTATTTATTTATTTATTTAGGTACATAGGATTAGGTATACAGTTCATTCATTGGTCATGTAATCTTATAATAATTATATAAATTATTTAATAATTAATATAGGGAGGTTTAACACATCTTACATGACCTTTACTGCCAATAGCACATCTAACTAGGCGATAATTTGGCCCGTCTCTAGATGTGCATATTTTTATGCAATTTTAAGAAATGAAGTGTTTTTTTTTAAATAAATTATTTGGACCCACCACCTGTATATACACATAAATATACCAATTTTATAAAAAATATAGCTATGTAATAAATATATACATTTATAGTTGTAATTTAATAAAATTTAATTAAGAAAAATAGATAAGTGATACTAAATAAATTTACATATCCCTTGTTAAGTAGCCATCTATTAAGGTTTGCTTTAAATATTTTTATGTTAGGATAATTTTTCATGTCTTCACTAAGGGAATTATATAATTTTGGGGCTATGTAGAATATATGTCTCTGGGCAAATGTTGTCCTGACTGACGGAATTATATAATTTATACTCGCGGACATTCTTGTGTTCAGATTGTTTTGAGTTCGGGCGTGGTCATCTCTAGATTTGTAGAATGCAAGAAGCGCTTGCTTAATGAGTTTAGCTGATAGCACATGGGATTGGGAAAATAACAAGGCAGATGGATGACGCCGGTTTTTTCTGTGAATTACAATTACAGTTACTCTAGATATCTTCCACTTATAGGGGTATGTTGCAGATAATAATGGTAAATAGATTTTTCTGATGCTCAGCCGAACTTTTGGATATTTCACAAGCATTCGACCGCATATGGCATGAGGGGCTACTTTTCAAAATTTCAAAAGCCCTACCTACAAGTTTCTTTTTATTGCTCAAATCCTACTTAAATCAGCGGCACTTCTATGTCAAACACGGTGAGGACAGAACGGAACTTTATAACATTAAAGCAGGAGTTCCCCAGGGCAGTGTACTAGGACCAATACTGTACCTCATATATACCTCCGACCTACCCGTAACGAAAGACGTCCTCATGGACACATTCGCAGACGACACTGCTCTCATGGCCACTCATGACGACCCAGCAACTGCATCTGCTAAGCTGCAAGGGAGCCTCGACGAGGTCTCTAAATGGCTGAAAGACTGGCGTATTAAGGCAAACGAAACTAAATCTGCGCATATGACATTCACACTCCGTAATGGCTCGTGCCCACCAGTCAAGTTAAATGGAATACAAATACCGCAGTGCGAAGAAGTTCGGTATCTGGGCATTTATCTAGATAGACGACTTACATGAAAAAAATATCCTCACCAAGAGAAAAGCACTCAGCCAACAATTAAGGAAATTATACTGGCTAATGGCTCGCTAGTCTAAACTTTCTCTGGATAACAAAATCCTTCTCTACAAATGTATCCTCAAACCCATATGGTCCTATGGAGTAGAGCTGTGGGGCACTGCAGCAAACTCCAACATAGAAATACTGCAACGTTTTCAAAACAAAATGCTGCGCATGATAACAAACGCTCCATGGTATATCAGCAAGTGTCAACTTCATCGCGACCTGAAGATACCAACCGTCAAGCAAGAAACATCATACAAGCTCAAATCTTACGCAAAACGAAAGGCAAATCATCCAAACAAGCTGGCCTGCAAATTAATGGACAAAACCACTCGCACCTTCAAGAGACTAACGAGAAGAGCCCTTCAACATCTTATTTAAACATAAGGAGAATAGTATGGATTGGCCACTGGGCAAATACCATTCATGACAGAGCAAATACATAACCTCTAGCTAAATACCCACACGCCTGAGGTAGGGCAGACTGCAAGATCATAAAGGAATAAAAAAAAAAAAAAAAAGATTTTTCTAGCAGTTTTCATCTGGTTGCAGAAATGTCCGTTAGGCCTACAGCCCCTCTTCATTAAAAAATATACATTTGGAGACAAAATAATCATGTACTATTTTTTATTTATTTTATTTTCGGGAAACATACAGCGCTTCATTACGATTTTACCAAAACACAACTGTCCCGTCTAGATGCGCTGGTGACAGCTAGTTTAAAATCCTGGCTGTCCTTAGCCAAACCAGCTGACCCCTCGACTCTCTTCAGGTCCAAACAAAATTTTGGGCTAGCGCTTAAACTGCCCTCTCTGCTCTACGCCAACTCCAGAATAACCAAAAATTCGATTCTGTGCAATTCCAAAGATCCGGCAATATCGAAGCACGTAATAAGTGGTCGTAGTGATTCAAATGATCTACAAGCCCGCGTAGACTTCCACAAAAAGTTCCTTACTGGAATCAGCCAGAATGGCACTGGTCTGGGGTATGGCAGTACAACCACGAGCGACGTGGACTTGAAGAAGTCTCTTTTGCGGGGAGATTACGACAGCAAGAGTATGGCTCATGCTATTGGCCTTCAATGCCAGAATGATTGGACAACAATTGGGGACTTTTGCATTCCGCCTCCAATGCACTGGAAGGTAATGCTCTATGACTGGACGCCAGAGATGCTGAAATTTTATTTGAATGCCTTTCAGCATACACTTCCAGACCCCAGTAACCTCGCTCGTTGGAGCTTTGCCGAGGATAGTTCTTGTCCCCTCTGTAGCAATACCCCTTGCACAGCCAGACACATTCTAGCTGGCTGCAAGGTGGCCTTAGATCAAGGACGGTACACTTACCGCCATGACAAAGTTCTCGCTGTTATTCGCGAGGTAATTAGTCTCTCAGTGGCTCGTGCCAACAAGGGTTTGACAGTATCCTCCAAACCCCCAATTCAGTTTGTGCGGGATGGCTCTAAAGGCAAAAAACATTTAACTACAAAACCTTTCTCAATAATCGAGAAAGCTACAGATTGGATTCTGGAGGTTGATTCGGTCTCTAAGCAGTATAAATTCCCTGAAAGTCTCGGATGCACAGCCCTCCGTCCAGATATAACTCTTTACTCTCTATCTCGGAAGGTGGCTCTTATTGTAGAATTAAATGTTCCATGGGAATCAAATATCCCAAAAGACCACGAGTACAAATTAAATAAATACCATGATCTTGCAAATGCCGTAACCCGGAACGGCTTCACTGTTCACCTTCACGCGGTGGAAGTTGGCGCTCGTGGCCTGCCAGCTAAATCTCTATTTCACCTCTTTAAAGATCTTGGCCTTTCCAGAAAAATAATCAACTCTTTCTTAGAAAAATTATCTAAAACTGCAATTTGCGCATCTCAAATTCTATGGCTTCGAAGGGGGAGTGAATGGGTGGTAAGGTGAACGCTCACATGTGGCAAGACAGCTGTCCTAAACCTACCACAGCCGGTTCGTAAGTCCGGAATCCACTGCTCACCCCCCAGAAGTGTTAAAAAAATAGTATTATGATGGGCCCGACTCCGGTCGGTGAATTCCATGGCAGCTCCGTTTGTATTTATTTATTTATTATATTATGACTAATTATCTTAATAGTGTTTCGCTGGCCGATTAATTGTTTCCTACATTATTTTCTTATAAGGTAAATCAAAAGTTGTATTGCACTAAATTAAATAATAATTAAATTAAAATCGAACTATTGCAAGTATAGAAAAGGAGAGGGATGGGATATATGTAGAATAGGATATAGGTATTAAAATTATACTCTTTGCTATTCTTATTTTCGCTCTGAGTGTTTTGAAACAATTTGTATACTCACTATATTATATACTGACTTCCTAGACGCCTAGTGAGCTAAGGACAGCCTCGCTGAATTTAGGTTGATTCAAGTAAAAAATGTCGATATCTTCGAATCTACTATTATATGTGGTCATCAAGCGGTGCATAACAGAGTTTTGGGCGTAACTAGTGCTCACACGAGAGATTTCGAACGTTCGAGGAAAGCGAACTCTTTATGGCGGAGCCAACAATTACAATTTCTTTACCAAATGAGGGCTATCAATTTTGTTATGTATTATTTTATGCAATAATGTCATATCAGCCGCTGTGCGGCGGTCTTCCAGTGAACACATACTGAAATAGTTCCGCCTGCTCTCGTAACTTCCAAGTCCCAAGTGCTCACGATAGTCCATGTATCTAATAAAACGTCTTTGGACGCCCTCCACCCTATTTTTATACACGCCATATTGCGGATTCCAAATCTGCGATGCGAACTCTAAGGTGCTACGAACATAGGAAAAGTAAAGCGTTTTAAAGATGTTAATGTTCGAGAATGGTTTACATATTCTATTAATGGAAGGATTGTTGACTAGTCTCAATAACTATATTAAAAGATACATACTTGTTAGTACGAATGGATAAACTCTTGTTAAAAATAGGGATGATAGCGATACATAGAAAACGATAATCCTTACGTAAGAAAGTGTGACTCAGAAAAGCAGTGAGGAAAGCTGTCGCCGCATACAAAACAAATAAACATTAGAAACATAATATAATAAATTAAAGAAAGAAATTAAACTGAAATCAAGAATAAAGACAAACTTAAAAATAAAATTAAAACAGGAAATTAAAAACTAGCCTAAAAAAAGGTTAACCCGCAGAAGATTACTCAGATAAGAGTTTCGATATTTTAGTGCAGAGCTACCCAAACTTTCTTGACTCGTAGACCCCTTGCTGTTTTCCGTAGACCGCTGCCTAAATTTTCCTGAACTTACTAACATTAAAAGTTTCTTGACAGCTGGAACAGTACTGATCGCCTACATAGGGTTTTTGGTAATGTGGACAAATAAAAATATGTACAATTTTTATTTGTTTATTCCTAAGCGTCCACGACTTTAAAGTACGAATCATTTGGGAAAGCCGCACATAAGTGCACATGTAGCACTATCTCGCTTGCTCAGTCATGTGGCGCGTTTATCCTACGGACGGATACCCATCGCTCGCACGGATACCCATTAAAGCGCAATTTTTTCACATATCTCATTCGCACCTTCTCTCGTTAGTCATGGGCGCTGGCCTCTTCAATCGACTAGTAATGCAATTTGGGTTGAGTGTTGATTTCATTCCGTGATACTTGTGACGCGCGCGTTTGTTTATTGCTATTATTATAATTTTAAAATACGATGCTGTATACAAAATCTGTTTAAGAAGTGATACGACATTAACGGATCGCCTGAATGCTTATGGTGACCTGCCTAGATGGAGTCCACTACCGTGGACCCCCATTTACATCTCGTGTACCCCGATTTTTGTTTCTCGCTGACATGGACCCCCTGCGAATCAAAATTGACCCCCGGGGGTCCATATAGACCACTTTGGGAATCTCTGTTTTAGTGTATTAAAATGTAAATTTTAAACATAACGGTATTCTGATAGCTGACATTCTAATTCTCATATAATTTATTATACATCTATTTATGTTTAAAAAATACGAAGGCATATTGCTGGATTGACAATTAAATTATTTTACATTGATTATTCTACATAGAATTTGCATTTCTATTAAAATATAATTTTCTCTCGTACTATTTAATGACATTAGTATATTTTGATTATTTGTAAGTAGGTAATATTGAATATAATATTACAGCCATGACAACTATCATGATAGTTATGTTTTTAATAATTAAATTTTAAGCATTTAATTTTGTGACGCATCCAAGTGTAGGATGCATTTACTGGAGTAGTTGATTGTATTGTATTGTAATCGCAACAAAATAAAATTATAAAACAAAAAATACGTGTGGCACTCGGGGACTGCCGCGGTAAAGCTATTGCATAGCATTTTTTAACAACTTATGCAATTATAATTATTTATTTATTTTATTTTTTCTGATATCAGATAACTGCGCTCTATCGGAAAACGTTGAAATTATTCCGAATCATTTGCGGCTGCGGAAGCAAATGATTCGGAATAATTTAAACGTCTGCCGATAGAGCGCCGCGAATATTATTCTTTGACTATTCGAAAAAATTTGTAGATAAAAAGATAGATAATTAAATTATCTTTGAAATGGTGCAGGTTTCATAATAATACGCCAGATAGTATTTGCGTAGTAGTTGTTTTTGTGTTCGGTTAGACCTAATTTCTCAAATTAATTACACTATGTAATATAAACAAAATCTAAAATATTCAAAGCTATGAATATTTGGAAAATGTTCTTGTTTAACATATATTTTTTTCGAATCGTAAGCAGTACTCGTTTAGACGTAATTATCAGTTTACAATCATTAATATTCGTTAAGAAATTTCTTCATTCGGTCGCCGCGCTGGCCTAGGCCCGCGATAAAAGCTATGCAATAGCTTAATACTTGTTGTAGTCCATCATTTTTTTCTTATACAGTTGCTTGAATTATTGACTATTACAAGCTGTTTTGTATCAGCTTTGTAGCTTATTTTACGAGAAAAATAAGTTAAAGCGTAAAAATTCTCTATAAGCAGTATTAATTCCCTGAAAGTCTCGGATGAATAAAATCCTTCCTAGAAAAGATATCTAAAACATTGTCAAATCTACTATAGAATGATAACAGGTACTCAGGCATTGCTCAAGCACGAGAGATACTTAAGCATTGAGCATCGACTAAATTCGGGTGTAGGTGTATAATAAACTAGCTGACCCAAGCCCACTTCGTTGGGTTGGGTCAGCTAGTTTATTATACACCTTTTTACTTGTGATGAACTTATGAGTGTGGTTTGGTTAGTACTGAGTGCTATGATTTATTTACTGACTGCCAAAAGAAGGGTTATATTTTTTACTGCATATATTGGCATGCCAATTTGACTATATTACCGTTATTTGTGAGTGTCTTCTTGTGAGTGTCTTATTTGTGAGTGTCTTATCTCTTTAACCATTTATGCAGTAAAAGTGAAATTATATGCAGTAAAAGGGAAAAGTCTTTTGTTTTAAACACTTGAGACGATAAATTTACTTATTTTGATATGAATTCATCATTGTTGATAATATGACCAATAAACATTACCTACCGATTTTAATTATTTTTTTAATACAAAAAACTACTTTTTTATGACTTAAATATAAAATTTAAACATATGCTGTCGCTGACTTTTTTGTAGGCATTATCAAGCTCTACAACTTTTCTCTGGAAGTTAATCATATATCTCTCATCGTTAAAGCGCGTTAGTTAGAAACGTTTTTGTTCGACCGTTTTTTCTCCGAGTTACTTTGCAAATCTGACTACCTTGAATAAGTCTTGTAACAAAAATCCAAATTTGCGTGGCATGTTATGTTTCAAAAACATGTTGCACGCATTGCAACATGATTCGCTTGTATTTCTAGTGTTTTTTTTATATATTGGTCTTACTCAGTTTTTGAGTTGTTTTCGGAATCAGGGTTCAAAATCGCAAAACATCTAACAATCCAAAATTGCTAAAAGCTTTGACAGTTGGATCTGTCATAATAATAATGATAGCCGTATTGCACAGCCCAATAAAAAATGACCCTTCTGGTGTACTTGCCATGACAAAAAAACAAGGGATTTATTTAAACAATCGAGTTCAAAAACAATTTTAATAAATATAATAAATATTACCTAAAATATTACTATTTTAGTGAACATGAGTAGCTATGAGTTTTTTTTTTAATCTCCTAAAGTTGGTATAACTGCAGGCAGTCCAGTCTGTCCAATCTGGTCACACTTCATTGAGGGCATCATTCTTTTCAAAATGGCGCGAGGAAGAGTACTTCTAACTCGCGCCGGGCGACAGAAAACCCGTTAAAAGCCGGGTGATCCGCGAGTGGTGTGCACCAGATGTGCGGCGTTTTTAAAGTTATGTGAACAAGGTCTCATTTTTCGGTAAGCGTTTAATTCTTTTCGGGATTCAATTAGATAAACGAGTTTTGTAGTAATGGGGTTTTTTTCTTTTGGTCACAGAGTGTTTTTTCCTGTGCCGCTTTTTTTTATATTACAAATTATGTAAATTCAACTACACGAATCGGCCACCGTGCCCTGATTTTTTCTCGCCTGGATGTCCGTTTGAACGGAAAAACTTATCAAGTCACATTTCGGAAGTCTACCACATGTATGGAGAGGAGATAGGAGGAACTACCTGGAAAATAAAATTTTCTTGTTTTATAACTTTACATTGTAGTTTTATTTTAAAATTGCGAAGGTTTATTCTCTGTCTTGCCAAGTTTAGTGACAAAGTAAATTCTTTCCCCGACCCTGGGGTTGTTTTTTTATTTTCGGTCATAACCTAACCTTTCTTTTTCGCGTTTTAAATAAACGCGATGGCGCTCTTGTTTCTTTCGGTATAACGCGATTGGATTGCTAATCTTACGTTATAGTCTTTTATTTTTCGAATTAATATATAGCCTATGACACTCATAAATAACGTGGCTTTCTATTGGTAAAAGAATTTTCAAAATCGGTTTAGTAGATCCAGATATTACTTCCTACAACATCACAAACTTTACCTCTTTATAATATTAGTATAGATAATCAACTCTTTCCTAGAAAAATTATCTAAAACCGCGATTTCCGCATCTTAAATTCTATGGCTTCGAAGGGGGAGTGAACAGGTGGTAAGGTGTACGCTCACATGTGGCAAGACAGCTGTCCTAAACCAACCACAGCCGGTCGTTAGTCCGGAATCCACTGCTCACCCCCCCGGAAGTGTAAAAAATAGTATTATGATGGGCCCGACTCCGGTCGGTGAATTCCATGGCAGCTCCGTTTGTATTTTATTTTATTTATTTATTTGGTAAGAAGCAATACGAAACATGTGGATTTACCTCAGTGGGGAAAACTTATTACGAATATGAAATGTAACATAGATACCTGAAGTAGTAGACGCTTGAGGAGAAGGAGGTGCTTGGCCGCAGGAAGTCTGAAAATAAAAGGTATACTGTTATATTTTTCAACCTTGTATACTGTTATATTGTATCGCACCATTGTATACAGTTATATTTATACGATACTGTTATATTTTGCATCCTTATCACTATTTTTAATTGATTATATTTAACATCTTGTGACTATTTTGACTATTAAATTATTAAGTAAGCTGTTGCCCGCGGCTTCGCTTCGCGTAAAGTTTCAAATTGATTTGTTAACTTAAGTAGGGTGGCGTTTATTTGCGTCCCCCTCAGATGCACGCTACCTATCTCGTAGACGTACGCGTCTTGTTCCTCGCCACCCGTCGCCTTCCGCTGAATACTGACCTCGCTGGGCCAGCAGCCGCCACCGCCCGCTAGGTATTTCGATGTGCTTGCAGGCGTTACTAATTTCATAATATCTCCAAAACTTTCCCACCTAAAAACTTCAGTAAATTGTAAATTTTATTTCTATTTAACCCGGTGAATGTGTAACGTCCCTTGAGGGACGCAGGGCTCGCCGCTGCGAAAAATGCCGTTTAAAATTCAAAATAATGTTCTATGCGCTTCTGCGTCCGGCACGATATGGCCAAATACAGCTTCAATCCAAAATTTCCGTCCGCCGGTAGCGAAAAATAATTGAAAAAATGAGGAAAAAGGTCACCGCCCTCGGTATCTGTCAGTTTGGTCGACCGTATTTACTGCGCGCGACGCTGTGATCAAAATTGTGATTGTGAAGTGTTTCTGTGCGATTTTCTGCAGAAACGTGAGTAATTTGCATTCTAAAAGAGTTTATGAATGAGCATTATTGATTTGAGATCATGCTTCGGTCAGACACATGCGTTGCAGAAAATGGCCGTATTTTTTTTTTGTAAAACGGCCAAAATATCGCGAAATAGGACGTAATATTGGTTTATTTCGCTTATAAAATAGCTATTATTTCATTTACATAATATATAATCACAGAATTTTCCAAATTTTGCTCATTTCAAGTTGTTTCATAATATGGGGTCGTACATAGAAATTTGTTTTGACAATTAGTATGGGAGTATTACCATATTCTGAGTGCGATTTTCTATAGTTTTTCTATGAAATGTGACTCTTTGGAGTACACAAATTAGTTATTGGACATATAATAAGCATATAATGAGACAATATATTTGAAAAATTTAAAACACTTTTGTATTATGAGCCTTCAAAGTTTATTACCAAGTTTCGGACGCTAACTCTCAAAACTTTAGATTTTTCTGTAATATCAGACGAAGCTGAAAGTTCTGGTGTGATTTTCTAGGAAGTGTGATGTAATGGTAAAGTTATTTTGAAAGAATTTCATATAAAAAAAGACCCTAAGGAGTCACAAATATAAAATTAAAATTATTTTTTACGAGAATACATCTAATTTTTCTTGGCCGAATAACTAAATATTTTTGTACGCAAATAAGTAAAACAAAATAATTGTTTTGGTAAAGCATTTAATAAAGAACATAACTGTATTTACAATTTTTGCATAGAGTTCCGTATTTTATGATAAAAACATCAAAATGATTGAATAGGCGAGTTTTTTCAGTTTGCCAACTTTGTAATATTTATTCATTATTATCTTAATTGTTTTACGAGATAAGGTTATAATGTTTTATATTTCAAATTTCAATGCGATCATTTTACACTTATTCTTTTTATGATCCGTTTAATGGTTTATAACTTATGGTCGTTTTTCTCAAGGCCGTCGATTCGCGCCGATTTCAGGCTCGACGTTTCGCATGCTAAAGGTACCGGCTAGTTTTTGCTTCGCAAGGAGAGGGGTTAAATATGAAAGTCAGGTATATGCTGTCGACAACTTTTTTCTATTTGAGGCTGATGTTTTTGTCATATATTGTTTCCACATATGCTTTGTCAGCACACGCCGATAAAGGAACTCATCAGCTCATTTGTCTCTGACATTGTGATTTTGTAGTGAAAACCAATATTTATCACAATAAAATATAGCCTATAGCACTCACAGTCGCACAGTATCGCACTATAGATAACAGAGATTTCCATTAGTGAAAGAATTTTTCAAATCGGATGAGTAGTTTCGGAGATTAGCCCCTACATACAAACTTACAAACATTACTTCTTTATAATATTAGTATAGAATATTATTTTAATAATATAGCTTTTTCTGTAAAAGTAATTTTTTATAATTGCGACATTATTTTAATCATTAATGTATACCTTAATATAAGAATGTTTATATGTTTGTATGCATGTAACATGTGTGTAAGTGTGTCGTGTTATTGCATTTCATCGACAAAATAATGATGGTGTAAATGCAAATAAAATAATTGTACCTTAAGCCATTTACAACGACCGATCGTTATAAAGATCAAAAAAAAATATGGGGAATACCCTCAATTTAAAAATATTAACGAGCAGATAACTTTTGCTTATTGTTTACCAATCGCCGCAGTGATCGTTTGACAGTGTTTCGGTGCATAGATAATTATCTTATGATCATAATTTTGAAGTGCTTTTCTATTTTAACTCGTATTAGCGTAATTAACTTTCACTATGTCTTCAAAACGGTAAGCGTTTACAAATAAGCTTGTGATTGAAATTTATTTTATGCACGTTTTTTATAAATTTATGTCCTAGATAGATATAGATTATATAGATAGATATAGATATATAATAAAGCCTTTCTCATAGTAATAACTGTGTTTCTTAAATTTAAATCAGGATACAATCGATAAAATAGGAGTTATATGAGCGTTAACCTACCTGTACATTACTACTGATCGTTAAAACGATCCGCATTTTCTGAGCTTTCCTGAACTCAGTTTTTTTTGGTATTTGTCCATGTTTACTTTATGTATCAAGGTAATAATACTAAAAAACTACTGTGATATGAGATTAAAAAAAAATCAGTAACAACTGGGTTAATGCTGTATTATTTTGTTTAAAAACTGACATTTAACTGACTACCTAACCGACGTAAAAACTGACAACCTAAATTTTGATTGTCTTTTTTACTGTTTAACTCATTTTTAGATAAATTCATATTTTAAAGCAATGTGAAGATTTTTTTTAAAACAATTGAGCTATAAACTATACTTACAGACAGCATTCCAGGATCGCTGGAAACAGGCAGCATCAAGTCCATTGAAGTTTTTGATGATGATTTCTTCTTCCTCAGTCCAAACTTCCTCTTGTCCTTCCTCACACCCGGGGAGACACCTTCGATGGAGGCCTGCAAATAAAAACTTTCAATAGAGAATTCCAGAAAACAAATTAACCCGTTGAGTATGAGTCAACCAAATCTGGTCGCGAAACAATTATCCGTTGAGTACGAGTCGACCAAATCTGGTCGCGCGTTTTTTTCACTTCTTTGACGTTTTCATATTTATTCATAATTATCTAATTGTTTTACAAAATGATATTTCAATATTCTATATTCGAAATTTCAATGCAATCATTGTGCAGTTGTTCTTTTTATGATTGGTGTAGTAGTTTCGTAGTTATAGTACTTTTAAGTCGAGCGCCGTCGATGTCGCCGAAAATCCTGCAGATGCATCCATGAAAATACCCATTTACTCCAAGGGTTAAACTAATTTTTTAATCTATTAATAAGAAGCGCTAAATTTAAATTTTCGTGTTTTTACTTTTGATGTGAATAAGGAGGCAATTCAAAAAACGAATGATAACAAAATTGGGGGCTTCTTGAGCAAAAATCGCATATACGGTCAATATCCCTAGTTTTTGGAAGTGTTCACGACATGACTGCCGTGGACCAATACCCACTATCGCACGTATGGCTCTTTCATGGTGGCGGGCTCGCCCGCAGTAGTTGACAGCTTCGAAGTGTTACCAATATTACATTATACATATTTGTCTACTCACATCGGTGTCATGGTTGGGTGGTTGCAGTCTGTTGTGGTGAATCTCCAGGGTATCCAGCATGCTTTGCAGCTGCCTCACACTGGCCTGCGCCGCGCTCAGCTCCCGAGCTACACACTCCAGTGGACTGCCTTCCTCTAACAAAACAGAATACTACACTTAGCTCTATTCAAAACAGTCAAGGTTGGTGCTCTTTAATACTACAGTCGTAAGAAAAGTTTTGGGCCCCATTATAAACATGCTGCCAATCGTCAAATCTATTAGGGGTGCCGGAATGTCCTTTTCTTCGTTGACTGGTTTCAAAATGGCAGCAGTTAAAATGCCACTAATCCCCAAAACCAGTCATCAAAAAAACTTGTCATTCTTTTCCGGTACGCCTAATATTATATATCATACTAGCTGATCCGTGCCCACTTCGTTGGGCGGTAAAACTTTTTACTTGTGATGAAATTATGAGTGTGGTTCGGTTAGTACTGAGTGCTATGATTTATTTCCTGACTGCCAAAAGAAGGGTTATATTTTTACTACATATGTATGTATGTATTTGTATGCCAATTTGACTATATTACCGTTAATTGTGAGTGTCTTCTTGTCAGTGTCTTATTTGTGAGTGTCTTATCTCTTTAACCATTTATGCAGTAAAAGTGAAATTATATGCAGTAAAAGGAAAAAAACTTTTGTTTTAAACACTTGAGACGATAAATTTACTTATTTTGATAATAATTCATAATTGTTGATAATATGACCAATAAACATGACCTAACGATTTAAATTATTTTTTTAATATAAAATACTACTTTTTGTTATTTAAATATCAAAGTTAGACATACATATTATGCTGTCGCTGACTTTTTTGTAGGCATTATCGAGCTCTACAACTTTTCTCTAGAACTTAATCATATATCTCTCATCGTTAAGGCAGCGTTCGTTAGAAACGTTTTCGTTCGACCGTTTTTTCCGACTTACTTTGGAAATCCGACTACCACGAAAAAGTCTCTTAATTTTTCCGATTAATATATAGCCTATGACACTCACAAATAACATGGCTTTCTATTGATAAAAGAATTTTCAAAATCGGTTCAGTAGATCCAGAGATTACTTCCTACAACGTCACAAACTTTACCTCTTTATAAAATTAGTATAGATAGTATAGATGATTTGTCTCTAAACATATACAAAAAAAAATCTGTGTGTCTACTTCAAGAGATGTACCCAGTAAAGTTTACAAATACTGAATCGATAGTGAAGCGGTGTTCACCAATGTTTATAGAATTTTCATGGCCAGGCTTCAGGCTATGTATTTTCAGGATCGACCTTCGAGGAACTGAGAAATGCAATCTGACCAATTCCAGTTTACAGTTAAAATGTCCAACTCTTAACGAAGGAAGAGCCCAAAAGTAACAAGACTCGGCTTGTGGAGAGGAGTTTGTTCGTGTGTGCAATCATGCACATTAGCACTTGCAATCGCGAAGTAAAAATTCAGCTGTCACTTACGCCGGCGACATTTTCGCGCGTAAATTCGGCGCAAGTCAATGACCTTGAGTAATACGACTATAACTTGTAAACCACTATACGGATCATAAAAAGAATAACGGTAAAATGATCGCATTGAAATTTGACATATAAAACATTATAACCTTATCTCGTAAAACAATTAAGATAATAATGAATAAATATTACAAACCTTTATTATTATAATAATAATAAATATTGGCTAACCAAAATTGATTAGTTCAAGTCTTTGTAAGCGTCAAACCAAGAATGGTAAACTCAAGTAGGAGGGGTTAATGAGAAAAAAAATAACACACTGTGGAAATAATGCAAGATGTGGAATGGAATCTATCGGATCCACGCCTTAATTTAGTTTCTATTAACCCCTACAACGTCCTATGAGGTGGCTAAAATAACTATGTCAATTAACCCTTTGGCTACATAATGACCAAATTTGGTTGCACATCAGAACACCGTTGGCTACTTAACGACTTTATGGTTTTATTTTAATGGATTTTAATGGATATTTATGGTAAAATTCAATTGTCAAACATCGCTGGTGTGCCGCCGTGGGGCTGTCATCAGTTGTGAAGTTTTTTTTGTGTTTTCAGTTGTAATATGAATAGATATGTAAGTAAATTCTAAAACACTTTATCAACCGAATTCAGTGATGTTATGTACATTTTATACCAATTTTACCTGTATTTTTGAGTTGAAAAATTGGGTGCGGTGCTATGGCGTCATTTCTAATTATTGAGTTTTTTGCGTTAAATAACTCTAAAAATGCAAAATGTCTGTCTAATTCGTTGACAAAATACATATTACTTTGTTTTTCGCCGAAATATATAAGTTTTCAGCGTGTTTGTAAATTAATGAGGTTATTTTTTTCGAGATTTTTTTTCAATAAATCATCAAAAATTTTATTGGCTTTTATGAGCTAATATCTAAATATTTTTGTATGTAAATAAGCAAAACGAAATATTAACTTTGATAGAGAATCTAATAAAGATCACGATAGCATTTACAATTTCTAAATAGAGCACCGTATTTTTCCGTAAGACAAGTACAAGTTAGAAATGCCGAGTTTTTTTCACTTTTTCGAATTTCTCATATTTATTCATAATTATATAATTGTTTTACAAAATGAGATTTCAATATTCTATATACGAAATTTCAATGCGATCATTGCACAGTTATTATTTTCATGATTGCTATAGTACTTCTATAGTTATAGTACTTTTGGTCGAGCGCGGCGATATTGCAAGAAATTCCAATAAATTGCCGCGGTCTGCCATGAAATTATGCCACTACTCGAGGGGCTAAGAAATCTATATCTTCAGGAACTGATGGCCATACTAGCGAAGAATATAAACGTGTTTATAACCATTTGACTTCACCTATAATAATGCAATATCAATTTGCTTTAAATGTGCAATCAAAAAATCATGACAAAATAAAAAAAATCTGAAGAAATTTTAAACTTACCCGGAAACCATTTGTCCCGCATTAAAAATACACCACGTAAAAAGGGTTACCCACTTAAAATGTCACTGTATGTCAGGTTAATCACCTTATTTAATTGTAAAATGATACAGTCAATGTATATAAACGTGTTTATAACCATTTGACTTCGCCTATAATAATGTAATATCAATTTGCTTCAAATATGCAATAACAAAATCATGGAAAAAGGAAAATTTCTGAAGAAATTGAAAATTTTAAACTTACAGGAAAACCATTTAATTAAAAATACACCATGTAAAAAAGGTTACTCACTTAAAATGTCACTATGTCAGGTTAATCACCCTGTTTAATTGTAAAATGATACAGCCAATAATGAAATCACAATGCAAATACACGTAAACTCATATCCTAATATTTCCCATGATTTACTAGAACAAATGACAGATACTTGATAAGATAGTGTTAAAATTTGTCACAATCAATATCGGCGAGATAATTCTAAAATGTGTGTAAGCATTCAGAAGAACAAGGACAGTTTGATAATGAGATGAGAGCTGATTGACACGGAATTCAACACGGAAATAACAAATTATCTCACAAGTTTCAAGAACATCAATTTGTATTGCATATTCTTCAACAGCCTCTTCTGGCGATGGAAATCGTTGACTGCATAATTAGTTCTCAATTCTTGGAAACGAGGTCACAAGATGCCAAGTCTGGACCGTATGGAGGATAGCGGAAAGTAAAAAATCATTTATTTATTTATTTATTTATTTATTTATTTAGTAGTAACACATCTAGTAAAAAGTTAATGTCATATTTGATTAAGATGTTAGCAAGAAATTGATGCGACATTATTTTTATGATTGACACAGTCGCCTAACTAGGCCTAGGCCTGTTCTAAGGCAGACTTTTAATGATGATATTAAGTGTGCACTGTCAACTTAATCTATAATTAGTACTTATTTTTAAAACTACAAATATTTACGCATATACAAATATGGATAGATACTTATATACATCTATAGATAAAATATATATCCATGTATGCACACATACACATACATATATTTATACGAAAATAATAATAAAACCAAAATAAATAAAATAAAAACTAAAATAATATACATATATAAATCAATTACATATTGATATGACGCTCACATACCTATAATAGTCATTTAAAATTATCATGGAAAAACTAAATACTAAGTACTAAATACTATCATTCAAAATACAACAGTCAACATCTTCCCTAAACCGTCCCTACCCACCTCCAACAACCAATCCGTTAGAGATTTTTTAAAAGTGGATGTGTTCTCACTACTTTTAATTGCGTCGGGAAGATTGTTATACATTCTAGGGCCAATGAACGTGAAATGGCGCTGGCCAAATGTTGTGTAAGATCTTGGCACCAACATATCACCAGTTCTTGTTGCTCTCGTCTTTCCAACTCGTTGATTATAAGGTGTCATTTTATTTTTAGTATATATTAGGGCCATGCGAACATAAAGCTGTCTTACATCCAAAACCCCGGACTGGATGTAAAGAGTGTCTGACGGAAATCGATATGGTTTACGTGCGATTATTTTTAAAATACATTTTTGCGCTACTTCTAGAGGGTGTAGAGTGGACCTTGTACAACCGCCCCATCCTATAATACCATAGCATAGTATTGACTGACACAATGCATAGTATCCTTTAACGCGTGGCAGTTCGCGACGTACGGCCTGACACAAACTTCATCTTTCCTCTTTAAAACGAGAACAAGACAGTGGCACTATGGCTACTTTTAGCCAAATGTCTTCAACTTTGATAGAAGCTCGCCCATATGAAATCGAAGACTATCGCGGTTGTTTGACATTAAAAATAAGATTTAAAAAAACTAATTTACCGCGTGGTTTGTAACACCCGACGTTTCGGCGATGTTGCAACCGCCGTTGTCTAGGGTAGACTGAAAGAGCTGTCAATTCGTTGCTCCGCGGGTAGGCCGCATACCGCTGCCACCACTGTGTAGATTATAACAGAGGTAGGGTAGCGGGCTCGGTGCATGCAAGTTTTGAAAATCCATCGGGCACGCAACACTTACTGTATTAAAACCGCGATTTCTGCATCTCAAATTCTATGGCTTCGAAGGGGGAGTGAATGGGTGGTAAGGTGAACGCTCACATGTGGCAAGACAGCTGTCCTAAACCTACCACAGCTGGTCGTTAGTCCGGAAACTACTGCTCACCCCCCAGAAGTGTAATAACACTATATGATGGGCCCGACTTCGGTCGGTGAATTCCATGGCAGATCCGTTTGTATTTTATTTTATTTATTGTCTTAACGTCCTTGTGCTCGGCAATGAGCATTTGGAACATTTGGACAAAAGGGTTTCACCCAGAAGAGAGTTTGTAACCATCGTCTCTACTGAAGTACAATGGCTTCCCGGGTCATGCGAGGAAAGTAGAGTTGTTCTTTATATAGCACAATGGGATTTTGAAACTGCATCCAGTGGTTACTTCCGCTATCCAATATATATTGGATATCGGAAGCCGCAGATAGCCGATTTTTCTCGCTGAACGTTTTTAATAGCTTTGATGTGTTCTATCAGTCGAGTGGCTATGGTCCGCTTCATTTGTCCAACATAGGCTAAACCACAGCTGAATTCGACCTTATACACAACCGGGGTTTGCAGTGGTATTACAACCTTTACAGGTCGCAAAGATCGAGCAATATTTTGCGTCGGCTTGAAGATTGTTTTTATATCCAATTTATTTAGCATCTTACTTATTCGATTTGACAAACCCTTGACGTAGGGTAAGAATGCTCTTGAGCTGCTCGGTTTCTGAGTTTGGTCTGCATTAGATATTTTCCATAGCCATTTCTCCTAAGGCAGTGATGTCAAACATACGGCCCGCGGACCGCAGGAGGCCCGCGGACCAGAGTAGTGCAGCCCACGACCAGAATTCGAACATGAAATTTTTACCGGCTTAGCTTTTCCTATGCAGAATAAAAACCTGAGTTTTCATTAACCTTTTTCCTTTAAAATATCCCGTTTTCTCTATGAAAATTAATAAAAACAATTATCGCTCAAGGCTGAATGATGAACATCGCTTATCTATTCTGAAAATAACTACTACGACTACGATGCCCGACATCAACCAGATTATGAAGAACAAAAGAAGTCAAATCTTTAGATCTTCAAAATAATGAATTATTATATTAGATAGAATATCGATATTAGACATAGTTACCTAGTGTAAGAACTTAACAAGTATAGTAGGGCGGTGTCGACTACATCGAGCGAACCCGTCATCCCAGGCTGGTATAACGATATGTGATCATTCTTTCAGCCGTGGGATGAGCGTAGAAGACTTAGAGACAAGACAATCTACTGTCTAGCTCGCCGACAACCCGTTAGAGACCAACGCCTTACGGCGAGGCACCGGGAAAGGTACCCAGCGGGCAGCCTCGCCCCCTAAATACCAGTTTTGGTAGGATATCTCGGTCTGGAGTTAACCTTCAGGATACCTCCATCCTCACGACTGGTTACGGGTTCGAAGTCGCTTACGCGACCTCTACCTGTTGTATTACAGCGGTAATTCAAATTGAATTTATCGCGGTCCTGGGCGTTCTTTGCCCGTAGTGCCACATGGTATTGAGCGGACCAAGGACATTTCAAAAGTGGCATGACAACAGGTCAACATCCAGCCCCGCTGCTTAGGAGACAGTATATTTCCATAGTCTCCAGACTCCTTCAGCAATTAGTCAGAGTGCACAACCGATTGGCGCCGCCGAACGGTGCGCAAACTGTCCAGTAGCGCCAGGATGCAATCCCGCCAGGAGAAACCGACCCACCAGCTTTGAGGCCAGAGACGCGAGAGTCTTACCTGGGGTAGCCTTCCGCACGAGGAGGTTTCTGATTAGGAGCTGAATTGTGAGTTGAGCCGATCCGAGAACAAAATGGAACTTATGGCCCAAGTTACACAAAACCATTCGCTACCACTAAACATGTACATAACTACATAAATATATTACTAATTCAGTATTCGTATAGTCATTTTGAGTCTGGCCCGTTAACACTCACAAAATTTTGTAAATAGACCTTTAGAAAATTCAGTTTGACAGAAAATGCTCAGCATCACATAGATCACGAGCGACGTTTGCAATGAATGTAGGTGTAGGGGTGATGATATGAGCTTGCCGCAAATATCTGTCCGTATGCGTGGGCTTCCGATATACTGTGTGACTGAAAGTATTCTCATTTCTCCTCGTCTATTTAACATCCATTGGACCGATTGCCTCCCCACACCCAGCATCGATTTTAAAAATGTTTTTTTGTTAAAACGCCGTGTCTAGTTTTTGTGTGCATCGTGGCAGCTTCGACAGACTACTAAATATAGATAACTGACAGCGAAATAGAAGTGTCCCTTACCGATAACCCACGAAGACAAGGTTCCTCCGGGAGTGCCGCTCACAAAACCAGCTCTAGTATCACTCTCAGTACTGACTCCTAAACAAACATAATAAAATAGAATTATACACTAAAATACAGTAAAATCAAGTGTCTGTACTTATCAGCAATCTATGCCATAACAACAGTTTCAGTTATAGCTGGAGAACAGGCTGCTGCAAATGTCTATTAACCGTCCTACCTTTGGGTTTATAATTCGAAAAGTAGATAAGAAATTAGTATGATAGCTGTTACAGGAAAGACAGTATTATAGATGCAGGGAAAGGGAGAAAACCCCCCTTTTAACTATGTATATGTTTTCAAAGAATTGAGGAATATTCTGGATTCCAAAACACTAAAAACTGTTTATTATGCTTTATGTGAATCGTTAATTAATTACGGCATAATTGGATGGGGTGGATGTGGTAAAACCCTGCTAGAGCCATTGCAAGTTGCGCAGAAATTTATATTAAAAATTATTCTACGTAGACCATATCGCCATCCCACTAACGAACTTTATAAGGAAGCTAAAGTTCTTGATTTTAGGCAACTTTTTCTAAAAACTTCCCTCTTAAGGCTATTTTTGGACAATAACTCAAATTTAGGAATAATTCAGAACCGGCGACCAACGAGACAAGTTTTAGAAAATAGCTTAATAATACCCAGAAGGAAAACATCATTTGGACAAAGACATTACTCTTTCTATGCGTCGAGATTTTACAATCTGATCAATATGGAAATAAAAATGAATTTGACATTTAGGGAATTCAAAAATAAATTAAAGAAATGGTTATCGAATCATGACAGACTTAACCATACATCAAATGTTGGAAATAATAGTATAATAAAACTTAGGTGCACAAATTATTAACATATTTTTAAACATATATGTTAAGTATATTTTAACATTCAACTAACTACCAAAAATTATTTGACTTTGACAATGAATTATACTTTTTAGACAAGGTATTTTTATATTAAATCCTATATTACTTAACATATATTAATTATTAATGACTGTTTCTTTCTTTTCTCACATATAACTTTATTTATATTATTTAATTGAATTTTATATTATATTTATTGCCGATTAAATAATGGAATTGCATTTTATTTATTATATTATCTTTTATTATATTTTTTTAATTTTATTCTGAATACCACAATTTAGGGAAATTTAGTGTCATTAGCTTTTTACTCAAACTTGTACATTTGTAAGCAACCAAGCAATCAAGCAAACTTGATTGTAATATTGGAGTCCTGTCCACCCTAGAACGGGCTATTCCCAGTTGGGTGACAGAAACAAATAAGTAAAAGGTTAAGGTTTTGCCATTCGGTTCCTGTTATTTTTGAAAGCGCAATCAATGTTTTATAGTAATTAATTCTTAAATAAATAAATAAAATAAATAAACTATCCTGAAAATGAATTTTCAGTATTTTATAAACTGGAAGATCTATAGAAACATGTGGATTTACCTTCAAGTCGACCGGAATCTCTCATTCCAAATGTGAGCAAATGTTGCCTGTATAACCTGCAATTCACAAAAACTTAGTGTTACAACAAAATATGACATTAAATTAAGTTTATTTATTTAGCGTTTGTATACAACTAATAAGAAGCAGTCTTATTCAAGATTTTTCAAGAAGTTTTTCAGATGCCTCGGTTGCTAATTTTGAGAGATTGCTAAGTTGATGGCTAATATAAAATATTATAAAAAAGCTAAGTGGGACCTTCAGATGTTTACAAGTTATTTATTTCATATTAATATCGTTATATCGCTATGGTTACGCTAATAAATAAACTATGGTTACACTGGAGAATAAAATTACATTTAAATTTTTAAAAAATGGGTCATCCCAATCACAAGCACTCCGAGGCCCGTCACACCTAACTAGGCTTACGCCAGGAAGCTAATGGGCCCTGCTGCAGTTTGGCCACTAAGACCCAGTTGTATAGGGTCGGTCAAACGCCCATCTGGCGGCCTCCATGCAGAAGCGCAAGCCAGGGTAGGAGTCTGGCCTGCGGGATAGTTTCCCCTAGGAGTCAATCTTCGGACGCTCATGGACCGTTTGCACACCATGCGGCGTCAGCCAATCGATTGTGCATTCCGACCGACAGCCGAGGAAGTCTGAAAACAGTACTGTCTCCTAAAGAGCGGGGGTAGTTGTTCAACTTACGGCAGCTGCTCTTGAAACGACCAATCAGCCACCCGATACCGGGTGAACAACCGGGCAAAAGATGCCGTGGTCCGCGATAGATTTGGTAGACACCGTATCACCGCTACCTAAGGGAGAGGACCGCGCAAGCAACCTCGAACCTGTAACCAGTCAGGAGACCTGATCTGGTTGCAACTGGAAGTAAGCAACTTAGAGAATCAGCAATTCAATAACGAAAATATATGAAAACTAGAAAAATAGAAAGCATCCAAAGAGTTCTACATAGAATACATTTAATAAGGATCAAACTATCAATCAACAATCAAGAAATAGAAAAATGCATCGGCTCTTCAAAGAACAAAAAATCAACTGGTCTCGATGATATACCTGTTAGCGTAATTAAAATCCATAAACGTGTACTGGCACCTCGTCTAACATATCTTTACAATTTAAGCTTTTCAGAGGGAATATTTCCAGATTGTCATAAAGTAGCCAAGATTACACCGATATGTAAAAGACGGCGATCCCACGAGCGTAGAAAATTATCGACCCGTAGCCCTACTGAGCAATTTCTCAAAAATTGTGTGTCCCTTGTCCCACTCCTCCTTCTCTCCCCCTCCCCCCACCCAATTTATAAAATTTTCATGATGATCGGTTGAACGGTACAGAAGTAGACCTGCTGCAGCACCATCTAGTGGCAAATACTAGTTTGTATTGCTTTAAACGCAGGCTCAAAAAACACTTTTAACACACGTTTTCTCATTAGGTTAATGTTAGCTGTAAGATATTTCTTCAACACTATAAGCTCACCAATTTGGTTAAACAACTAAGCTGTTTTATTATCAATAATAATAATTTGTGCTTTTCATATTTTTGTTTCACGTCACAATCTATATATTCATTTGAAACATGTTTTTCCTGTAACGGCCATATTGAGAGAACGGCTAGGTGTAAAAATTTGATTGATGGGTCTAAAAAAAGCTCTCGGTGTGTATATGCGTCATCAAAAGAGAAAAATAAAAAAGTCATCAGAAGAGAAAAATATAAAATGATAGTTCCATCTGCTGGATTTCCGCGCGAGGGGGAGAGCAGGGGGGGGGGTGGATAAGGGTTGAAGGGTGGGTGGTAGGAGTTGGTAGTTGGGGGTGAGGGGAGTGAGTTGGGATGGGCGGGGTAGAAGAGTGGGGATGGGGGAGAAGGAGGAGAAAGAAGGTAGGGGTGGGGAAGAGAGTTGGAGAGGGGGTAGGAAGAGGAGGGTTGGGGAGAGAAGGGGGAAGGAGGGAGATAGAGGGAGGGGTAGGGGTGGGAGAGGAGGGGGTTTGAGGGAGGTGGGGTTGGGGGCGAGGGGTTAGGGAAGGGGTTGGAGGGGGTTGGGGGAGGGGATTGACTGCTTGCCGGGAAAGTCTAGATGTGACATGATTTTTTTACTCAATATAGTTAAAAACAAATTTTAAAGATTTCAATTATTTCACCGCCATCTAGCGTATAATTGCTAAAGTAAGCTGAATTGGTACGAAACTTTTTGTTTACTTTATGTCACTCGTCATTTACATTACACTTTATGATTAGCCCACGAGGGGGATTGTCTGCTTGCCGGGAAAGTCTAGGGGTGACACAACCGATTTTTTTACTTAATATAGTTAATATTAAATTTTAAAGATTTCAATCATTTCACCGCCATCTAGCCTATAGTTGCTAAAGTAAGCTGAATTGGCGCGAAACTTATTGTTTACTTTCTGTCACAAGTCATGTCACGTCCGCGTCGCTCTTCGATTGTTTTTGTCCGTTTTCTCTAAGACCTTGGTGACATTCCTGATCGTAGATCAAATGAGCAAGGCACCGCAACATAATCAAATTAATCCAAAGAAATATTATTTGTACAAAAATAAGAAGTATGTATCCGTTTATTTTTGAAACAATACTGTCAAAAAACTGACTGGATCTCGACGGGTCTCAGCTAGTAATCTGTAAATTGAAATCAGTACTAACCTATGAGTTCTCAGCATGGATACCCACGCTCGGAATGCTTCCGGAGTCTTAGCCTTACAATGGTAGATGAATTCTTCTGCGTCAATGTCTATGCGCCTTTGACTGTGCTCAGCTGATACCACCTAACAAAATTACATATATGTTGTATTATTTGGCGATGTTACTACCGCCTTTGTCCAGGTTAGACTGAAGTGCTAATGACAGCCTACGATAACTGACAGCACATTTAAAAATTCATAATCTGCGTAATAACAACAGCAATGTGCCACTTTCCTGCAGTACAGGAAGTCAACTGACAGCTTTTCAATCAGTAAAATAACCGCAAAAAGCTTCAATTTCATATTTATGTAGTATTTTTGAAGATTGTATGCAATTAAGAAAGAGTCCTTACCGATAATCCCACGTCGACGCTGCCATGAAGTCGCCCGCGGGATATGTCGCGTGGAGTACGAGCGTACACCAATATACCACATTCTAATACGAAGTATCTCTGAAATAGAATAATGTGATAATGAAGAATGATTACTTTAACGTCAGCTAAAGGCAAACAGGCAGTTAAAATGCAATTTGATTGCTGAGGTTCTTAAAAAAAATGCATACTAAATTTGTCTATGGTCGATTTGATGACATAGGCCATTTACAAATTTAACATGCCGAAAATAATAGACCTCCTGGTTATCTATCACCTTCAGTATCGGATTACCCTAAGAGCACAAGTAGAATTTGAGCTACGGGCCCCTTGTTTAGAGGTCTGCCGCCCCGCATCGTTAAAAGGGAAGTTTGTTTATACTCTTTATTGTAAAATGTCACAATGGGCGGGTTTATTGTCTTATGACAATCTCTTACAACCAATCCTACTATGACGTGTTATATGTATGTGTGTAACATGTCTGTAAATGTGTGTCTTGTTATTGCATTCGATCGACAGAATTGAAAATGCAATTCCGTTAATTTGATCCCAGCGGAAAATAGTGACCCAGCCGGGAATCGAACTCAGGACCTTACAATGTAAGACCAGGAGACCTAACCACTATGCCAAGTACCAGTTAAGGTTTTAATTTATCGATAGAGAAATTCCAAACAGCTGGTATCAAGCAAACCATTGCTTCTTCCGATTTCGGGCTATGCAGAAGTTTGCTATTTGGCCGCTAATTTGTAAATCTTAGATAAGCTTGAGCGCCTACAAAACGCCTGTCTAATGGAAATATTAGAAATATGGAATAAATAAAATAAAATACAAACGGAGCTGCCATGGAATTCACCGACCAAAAAACGGGCCCATCATATATAATTATTACGCTTCTGGGAGGTGAACGGTGGATTCTGGACTTACGACCGGCTGTGGTAGGTTTAAGACAGCTGTCTTGCCACATGTGAGCGATCACCTTAACACCCATTCACTCCCCCCTTCGAAGCCATAGAATTTGAGATGCAGAAATTGCGGTTTTAGATATTTTTTTCTAGAAAGGGGTTGATTATTTTCCTGGAGAGACCAAGATCTTTAAAAAGGTGAAACAAAGATTTAGCTGGCAGGCCACGAGCGCCTACTTCCACCGCGTGAAGGTGAACAGTGAAGCCGTTCCGGGTGACGGCATTTGCAAGGTCATGGTATTTATTTAATTTGTACTCATGGTCTTTTGGGATATTTGATTCTCATGGAACAGTTAATTCTATGATAAGGACCATCTTCCGAGATAGAGAGTAAAGAGTTATATCTGGACGCAGGGCTGCGCATCCGAGACTTTCAGGGAATTTATACTGCTTAAAGACCGAATCAACCTCCATAATCCAATCTGAAGCTTTCTCGATTATTGAGAAAGGTTTTGCAGTGAGATGTTTTTTGCCTTTAGAGCCAACCCGCACAAACTGTATTGGGGGTTTGGAGGATACTGTGGAACCCTTGTTGGCGCAAGCCACTGAGAGGCTAAGTAACTCGCGAATAACAGCAAGGACTTTGTCGTGGCGATAAGTGTACCGTCCTTGATCCAAGGCCACCTTGCAGCCAGCTAGAATATGTCTAGCTGTGCAAGGGGTGTTGCTACAAAGGGGACATGAACTATACTCGGCATAGCTCCAACGAGCGAGGTTACTGGGGTCTGAAAGTGTATGCTGAAAGGCATTTAACCCGTTGAGTATGATACGACCAAATCTGGTTGTGAAACAATTATCCGTTGAGTATGATACGACCAGATCTGGTTCCGCGTTTTTTTCACTACTTTGACGTTCTCATATTTAATTCATAATTATCTAATTGTTTTACAAAATGATATTTCAATATTCTATATTCGAAATTTCAATGCAATCATTGTGCAGTTGTTCTTTTTATGATTGGTGTAGTAGTTTCGTAGTTATAGTACTTTAAGTCGATGTCGCCGAAAATCCTGCAAAAGAGACAGATGCATCCATGAAAATACCCATTTACTCCAAGGGTTAAATAAAATTTCAGCATCTCTGGTGTCCAGTCATACAACATTACTTTCCAGTGCATTGGAGGAGGAATGCAAAAGTCTCCAATTGTTGTCCAATCATTCTGGCATTGAAGGCCAATAGCGTGAGCCATACTATTGCTGTAGTAATCTCCCCGCAAGAGAGACTTCTTCAAGTCCACATCGCTCATGGTTGTACTGCCATACCCCAGACCAGTGCCATTTTGGCTGATTCCAGTAAGGAACTTTTTGTGGAAGTCAACGCGGGCTTGTAGATCATTTGACTCACTACGGCCACTTACTACGTGCTTCGATATTGCCGGATCCTTGGAATTGCTTAGAATCGAATTTTTGGTTATTCTGGAGTTGGCGTAGAGCAGAGAGGGCAGTTTTAGAGCTAGCCCAAAATTGTGTTTGGATCTGAAGAAAGACAACCAGGATTTTAAACTAGCTGTCACCAGTGCATCCAGACGAGACAACTTGGGTTGTCGACTACAGCGGGCGAACCCGTCACCACAGGAAGTTTTAACGATTAGTTGTTCTATCTCCCTGCAGTGAGCGTAGAAGTCTTGGGACAAAACAGTCCACCGTCTAGCTATGCCACAACCCGTAAGAGACCAACGCCTTAACCGCGAGATAGCCAGTAATGTTACCTGGCGGGCCGACACTCGCGCCCTTACTTCCAATTGTGACCAGATCTCTCCGGTCTCTCGATTGGTTCCGAGTTTTAGGTCGCTTGGGCAGTCCTATCCCTTACGAAGCGGTGAAACGGTGTATACCGAATCTATCGCGGACCATGGCGTCCTTTGCCCGGCTCTTCACCCACGATCGGATGGCCGATGGTCATTTCAAGAGCAGTGGCCGTAAGGTCCGCTACCACCCCCGCTCTATAGGAAACGGTACCGCTTCCAGACTCCCCCGACTGTTAGTCAGAGTGCACAATCGATTGGCTTGCGCCGCACGGTGCGCAGACCGTCCAGGAGCGCCAGAGGTTTGATTCCCAGGGGAAACTGACCAAGGCCAGAGTCCTACCCAGGTTCGCACCTCATGCGTGGAGGCCGTCGGACCCTGAACAGAATAGGTCTTCGTGGCCAACCCAGCATGGGCCCATTAACTCCCAGACGAGACAGTTGGGTTTTGGTGAAATCGTAAATAAGAAAGGGCTATGACAAATGTGAAGTTAGATAGTTGTCATAGATCCAAGCGTTACGAGGGCCAGAAATTAGCAATGCATCTATCTTTTCTAGGCAACTACTGAAATGTTCTATAACATGATCGCCAGAGAGGTCTTTTCCCTGGCAGGTGATTTTCCTGCCAAGAAATTTGAAGTGGTTATTTGGGTCTATAACTTGAGGTAAAAAACAGACAAATCCTCATCTGCTCTGACAGCAGAGCAGCACTGGACGCTCTGGCTAAAGCCACCACAGAATCTTCTGTGGTCTGGGACTGCATGCAGGAGCTCAACAAATTGGGAAAATCCAACAAAATCACCCTAATGTGGATACCGGGTCACCAAGGCATACCCGGAAACGAAGAGGCCGATAGACTGGCAAAACTGGGCACACTGGATTGCCCAGTGGAGCCAGCTGTAGGGGTCCCCTTCGCTACAGGTAAGAAAATCATCAGGGACTGCTTGGAGCAGGAACATCGGGCTTCCTGGAAACAGAGTCAGGGATGTCGCCAGGCAAAAGCCATGATGGAGCAACCACTACAGAAGAAAACCAAGGCCCTACTTGACATGAGCAAGAAGAACCTTAGAACCGCTATCGGTCTCCTCACCGGACACACGACCCCCCTTAGAGCTCATCTATTCAACCTCGGCTTGACTGAGAGCAAGGATTGCCGAATATGTGGCGAGGAACCTGAAGACAGCATACACATTGTTGGCCGCTGTCCAGGGCTCGCCGCCAAAAGACACAGTTTACTGGGACGAGCCTTTCTCGAACCCAGCGATCTGCCCAACTTGAAGGTCAGTGACCTACTTAGTATGGTAAGAAGTACCGGGCTACTAGCTGACAATTGACCTAACCACACAGTGGGTAGTTACAAAAGACCTTACAGATCTAGGTGACATCAAGGGCTGGAAACAAGCCCCCCACTCCATCTACTACTACTACTACTTGGGTCTATAAGGGAGATAATAGCTATATACGAATATAATTTTCTTGCTATATACGAATATGAATTTTCTGACCTTGTGCCATCCCTTGAGTGGCCATTTTCTCTTCTTGTGTAAGTAGCCATTGAAGACATCAGGCTTAATGTCGAACCGCTGACCTCCTTTCAGACCTTCCAGAACCTCCCATTCGCTTCCTCTCCGCCTGAGGGTAAGCAATAAATAAAAGAGTACTAAGTGAAAATAATCAATAGTCATTTATTTATTCCAAAGTCGTACATACACATGAAAATACGGGAAACACTTTTTTTTTAAAAGATATACGGTATCTATCAGATGATTGCATAAGTTCGTGCCCGGCTTTTGTATAAGTTTGTCGCGAGGGTTTTCGTCGTAGAAAGAAACTATAAGAAAATATAATAAAATGCACAGCTTTATATTTATTGTCACGTATATATTTTTATTATCATTACTAGTATTTTAAATACTTTCCTAATATTTAAATAAAAGTATATAAACTATAAAATAAAATTTTAAATACTTTCCTAATATTTAAATAAAAGTATATAATATAAACTATAAAAGCTTTTATATACATTTACTCAAATAAGTTACAAAAAATCGAGTTTTGGCGATGTGAACAAAAACGGCAGTGTAAAGCGTGCGTGCATATAATTAATGGCATGGTTATAAAATATATAAATACGCTTAACCACGAATCATCTGCAGCTAAAGTAGCAGTGGACAAAATTGTTACAAAAGTCAAGAAAAGGGCTCTAGAAACCCCTATAATCGACATGCCAAGTAATCAACGAATGTACCCAGAATACCGATGCCGCTTGTCAAGATGCTCTTCCCAATCAACAAGCTTTAAAAAAGCTTATCGTTTCCTCCTGATTATTTCCTCCTTCATGACTAAATGACTTACCATTTACAATAAACTTGTCGCGAGGGTTTTCGTCGTAGAAAGAAACTCGCGATCGATATTCAAATTGCAGTAGTTTATTCCAAAAGTCGTGTACGAAGTGAATTAATTTGCTCAAACATTATCGTCTATATATACTAGTCGCCGGGCGGCGATCGCCCCGTCTCCCTCTTGTCTCGCGCTGTCTCCTTCATTCCGGCCGGCCGGCCGATATACACACCTGCGCGGGACGCCGTACTTCAGTCGTCCGCCGTTGACCCCCGCGAGCTGACGTCCCGTGGGCGGCGCTTGAGCTGCAATTGTGTCGTGTTTCGCACATTAGATTTCGCACGTTTATCGCTTTTGGACGCCACCGGCGATCCCTCCCCCGACCTACTTTGCATTAAGTAGCCACCGGAAGTAAGGCTCCCGTCCGGAAAGTCGCTGGAAGCGGTCGTGTGAGCGCGCTAGTTTTTCGTGTTTTGAGTTTATACTGCGTCGCGGCGCCCTCAGTTGAAACCTTCCCCTTCACCACCAGTCTTCGGACTGCCGTGGCACAAGATGAAAAGCTCTCTGCTGAGAAGTCGCTGCGATGTGGTTTTCGTTGTTTGTGGTGACGTTTTGCGTGCGAAACACGGCGGTTAGATTCGCGACGGTTTGTACTTTCTCTCTCATTTATCTCGATGTTTGCTTTTAGCTTCTCGTTGACGGCTTGATTGTGATGATTAAAATAAACGCCTCGTTGGAGGCACTTAAGACGTGTGTTGATTATTGGGCGTTCGGGGTAGGTAATCCTAGTGATGGCATTGCACATCGCCATCTCCTTAATTCCGGTGTCGCCATTGCACCTCGGTGACACCACCTTCCTGCCGCTTTCGGGTGGAGTCTTCTTCCAGTCCTTTCCTTTTATGACATTTTGAGTAGGTGGGTTCTGTGTGTATTGTTGCTCCGCGACAAGTTCGTGCCCGGCAGTACTTTTATTAATCAAGTATATAGTCTCCATTCTTTTCTATAATTGTTTTCCTATGATCTAAAAGCTTGTCGATTCAATATTAGTAGAAACTGCTCGGTATTCCTTGAAATAAGTTTATGAGGGGATTTTGTACAGCTTCTACGGACCTAAGAATTTCGCCATTCAAACTGTTCTACAAAGACTATGACATGGCTGCTGCACTTTTTGTTCAAATTTTGTTTATTATGGCATACCTATTCTTTTTGCTACGATGTAATGGATTGGTAGGTTCGGGCGTCCGTTCCTGCCTGGGAGAGCGTTGCGGGTGTGAAAAGGACACCGGGGCGGCCAGGCGGCGGCCACCGCCGCCATCTGCTGACAAGCTGGCCGTTTCTGCCGACGCGTCGCTGTCGGAGCGCCGACCTGACCTCGTGCGACTGCATGATCTTTCTGAAAAGTCAAAATAATAAACCAAATAAAAAACAGTATTTTGGATAGCGTATTTTCCTTGTGAAAGAGGAGCTACCTAAGGTCCAGTGAAAAGCAACTAAAATGCCTTTCGACTTGAAGCATCTAACATACGAGGAAAGATTGGTGGCTCTCAGTTTAATCACTCTAGAGCAGCGGTTCCCAAAGTGTGGGTCGCGACCCACTGGTGGGTCGCGAGCCGATTCCAGGTGGGTCGCCAACGCAACGTATCAACGTAGACAGATAGACGACGAAATAGATTGACGAGTCTATGTGTATTTAGGATACCTACAGACAATATAATCAAATAAAATAAATAAATAAAATAAAGATAGCACTTGAAAAGAATAGAATATAAAACTTGCAACCTTGTAACAGCGTGGGAAGATGAAATAGCCGCGCAAAGAGACAGCGCCGCGTCTCTAGCCTCGTCTGGCTCGCCCCCGGCGCACGCGCGGCCCGGCGGTTCCCTCGCAACCTCGCGTCCGCACCCGCCAAACCGTTCCTGTCGGCTTTACGCATCGCATTCATTTGTTTTCGCTATTTGCTAATTACGATGGATAAGTATTCTAGCAAAAATTTCTATTTTTTATGTTGTCGCACATTACAATTTCTTACAAAATAAAGACTGACTTATGATACTTACAAATGAATTGTTTATTTTTTACATACAACTACTCACTAACTTTTCCGAAAACGTTCTCGCTGGGTCGCAAAATATTGTGATTTTAAAAAGTGGGTCGCGGCGTTAATAAGTTTGGGAACCCCTGCTCTAGAGTAACGCAGGGCACGGGGTGACTTAATCGAGACATATAAGATCCTGACGTCATAAGTAGGTTTTAAATGCTACATTTATTGGGTAAAGTAGATCTAGATCTGAACATTACGTTTAGTACAAGAGCCAGCGACAAAAAACTACAAGAGTTTTGGTAAAGCTGATGCTTTCAGATCAGGCAGTATTTTGGCCATATAATTCCAGGGTACAGTCAGCAGGCCAGATTCCGGGACATCTAGCGCTGGCGTACTAGGAAAGGTGTATTTTAATTAGTACTCTCAAATATCTCACGCATCCGTCTTTGACGCATCGGTTATGCCGCGCAATATAATGGCCGCAATGGAACAATATAATAGTATGGAGATGCTGATGCCACACGTTTGATTCCAAAGCGATCTAACTATATGTTTCGAGTTCTTTATTGCATCCACTGTCTTTCAGCTTTTCCGAAACTTTGGGGGTACTAATTAGAATCACACCTTGCCTAATAACGCCAGCGCCAGGCAGGGTTGGCAAAAACCCGGGTTTTATCAAAAAATATCTGCCCACTGGGTTATTTCGGGTTTTTTCGGGGATTTTTGGGCTTTTTTGGGGAATTTCGGGTTTTTTCGGAGGTAATGAGAATTTTAAATTAATATATTTTAATTTTACATTTTATTTTATTTTATTACCATTTTATTGCATTTTTTCTCATAATCCAAATCTATTTACTACTGAATAAAGTTGTAACACTACCATGAAGAGAATTCCCCCGAAAATCGTTATTGTCAGTTGTCGGGGAGATTCCCTTTATTTTCACAGGACCGCTAGTGGCGCTGTTTCGGCGCGAAAGTATTGAGTAGTAGTGCAAACGATTTTAGAACTAAATAGTGTATATTGAAGTGTGTATAAGGGTCTTTGTCGCTTGAAGAGTATTGTAATAGTTTTGTAATAAATCAAGTTCAGTGTTCTACCGTGTTTATGCATCTTCTGCTGCCTATCCACGTAACAATATTATCCATAAGTTATCTTATAAATCATGCTAAAAGTAGTCGGCATTACACTTGTCCGGCCAGTTCTGCATCAATTGAACGACTTCTCAACATTTGGAATGGTCTGGAGTAAATTACGGAACAGACTGGGTGTGTCACAAATACATCCTTTTTTTTTCTTTTTGATAAAATATAATATAAATGCTATATCCGTTCATTGATTTAATTATTATAAATAAGTATTTTTTCAAAAAGCCACATTCGTCAAAAACCCTCGGGTTTTTTCAGGTGGGTTTTACCCAATTTAACCCAGTGGGATTTTTCGGGTCGGGGAAAATCAAGCCAACCCTGGCGCCAGGTGTCCTGGAATCTGGCCTGCTGACTCTACCCCGGCATTCTATGGCCAAAATACTGTCTGATCTAAAAGTATCAGCTTTTCCAAAACTCTTGCCATTTTTGTCGCTGGTTCCCCAACTATTTTAGGCATTTAATCTCACATGGAAATAATTAGATATTGATCTGATGCATCTCAAACTAACAATGAACTATGGAGAATCTAAATCATTAGCTCACTTTGAACCAAAACCGGATAAAGTAGGTTTTGATTTTATAAACCACTTATATTCTTTGCACCCTTCTAAGAAGTAAGGACGACAAAGAATAATAACAATATTTACTTATGATTGGAGTATGTCCTGGGTCAGGCTTGGTGTTGACGGACATGACAATCAGCTTTTGATGACACTCATGAAGATGTAGCGCAACTCATTGCTTCTGCTAACTGAAACAAAGAGAAATCTCATTTAAAAAAAAACTATTACCACAGTTGTTCGGATCGTTTGTGGGGCTCCCTACCTCACTGTCTCGCCGCATTCGTCATTCCTCCGTGTTAGGGTTGTGGCATAGTGGTTAGGCTGCCTATTTTTTCATTGTAAGGTCCCGGGTTCGATTCCCGGCTGGGTCACCATTTTTCCATTGGGATAAAATTAATGGAATTGCATTTTCAATTCTGTCGATCGAATGCAATAATAAGACAAACACACTCATGTTACTCGCACACATACATATAAAAACGTCATAGTAGGGTTGGTTGTAAGAGATTGTCACATGACAATAAACGCACCCATTGTGAAATTTAACAATAAAGTGTAGAAATAAACAAACAAAATAAACAAAGGGTTGGTCACTATTAGAAATAAGTGGGTACTTGAGGAACACAGCGCCAGGCGATAGATATTGATACACTATGGAATTATCCCCTTTTCTGAGTACCGGTAGTGATGCACCATGGTAATGATTATTATTATTATTAGTAGTGCTAGGGTCAGTCAAAAAGTGTCTGAAAGCTGCCACTAGATGCCCTATATTTTTTTCTTTTAAAAGTTGATAGTATTGTCACAAGAGTATATAAAAAAATACCGTCATTCTGTCACTTCATTTAAGTATTTACAGTGGTTCACATTTTTTTTTTATATCGAAAAAAAAATGTGCGGTAATTAAGTTTCTTGTTTTAAATGGTTTAAACATAATGCAGATTCATGAAAAGCTGGTGAAAGTCTACAAAGACTTTGTATCTTCTATTGTAATTGTTTATCTTTGGGCCACTGTATTTAACCTCTGGGACGCCATTACCACTATTTGGTGGTTCTTCTGTTGCGACAATTTGCAGCGGCTGATCTCCGTATTTATGCAATTATCGTCTAAATTTCGTCCTCCACTGGTACAAGTCGCCTGTCATTGAATAAGCCACAATTATATATTAGTATGCATGCTAATGGCTAATGGGCCCTTGCTGAGTTGGCCACGAAGTCCCATTTGTTCAGGGTCGGTCACACTCACGGGTCAACACCCATCCGAAAGTGTTTTCATCGAATGAAGATGTCATAACAGCCGTACAAAAAATAATGTTTGGCCATAACATTTCTGGAAGGAAATTACGTAATTTCAAAGATTTTTCTCTTATATTTTTTGTATGGAAGTTCTAAACACTGTCTTGGTACTATGCAAATAGACCATACGCAGGTGTAAATAGTATTTTTTAATATTGAGAATCATCTCTAGGTTTTTCAAAACCTGAACACAAATCTCGCTCGTTTTTATTTTTTTGGAAAACAGTAACAGAATAAAGATAATTTACAATTAATATGGAAATAAATAAAATATAAAATACAAACGGAGCTGCCATGGAATTCACCGACCAAAAATCGGGCCCATCATATATAATTATCACTTCTTGGAGGTGAAGGGTGGATTCCGGACTAACGACCGGCGGTGGTAGGTTTAGGACAGCTGTCTTGCCACATGTGAGCGATCACCTTACCACCCATTCACTCCCCCCTTCGAAGCCATAGAATTTGAGATGCAGAAATCGCAGTTTCAGATAATTTTTCTAGAAAGGAGTTGATTATTTTTCTAAAGAGACCAAGATCTTTAAATAGGTGAAACAAAGATTTAGCTGGCAGGCCACGAGCGCCTACTTCCACCACGTGAAGGTGAACAGTGAAGCCGTTCCGGGTGACGGCATTTGCTAGATCATGGTATTTATTTAACCCTTGGAGTAAATGGGTATTTTCATGTATGCATCTGTCTCTTTTGCAGGATTTTCGGCGACATCGACCTTAAAGTACTATAACTACGAAACTACTACACCAATCATAAAAAGAACAACTGCACAATGATTGCATTGAAATTTCGAATATAGAATATTGAAATATCATTTTGTAAAACAATTAGATAATTATGAATAAATATGAGAACGTCAAAGAAGTGAAAAAAACGCGGAATCAGATCTGGTCGTATCATACTCAACGGATAATTGTTTCAGAACCAGATTTGGTCGTATCATACTCAAGGGGTTAACTTGTACTCGTGGTCTTTTGGGATATTTGATTCTCATGGATAAGTTAATTCTACGATAAGGATCATCTTCCGAGACAGAGAGTAAAGAGTTATATCTGGACGCAGGGCTGTGCATCCGAGACTTTTAGGGAATTTATGCTGCTTAGAGACCGAATCGACCTCCATAATCCAATCTGAAGCTTTCTCGATTATTGAGAAAGGTTTTGCAGTGAGATGTTTTTTGCCTTTAGAGCCAACCCGCACAAACTGTATTGGGGGTTTGGAGGATACTGTGGAACCCTTGTTGGCACGAGCCACACGGCTAAGTACCTCGCGAATAACAGCAAGGACTTTGTCGTGGCGGTAAGTGTACCGTCCTTGATCCAAGGCCACCTTGCAGCCAGCTAGAATATGTCTAGCTGTGCAAGGGGTGTTGCTACAAAGGGGACATGAACTATCCTCGGCATAGCTCCAACGAGCGAGGTTACTGGGGTCTGGAAGTGTATGCTGAAAGGCATTTAAATAAAATTTCAGCATCTCTGGCGTCCAGTCATACAACATTACTTTCCAGTGCATTGGAGGAGAAATGCAAAAGTCTCCAATTGTTGTCCAATCATTCTGGCATTGAAGGCCAATAGCGAAGGTCGTTTTGGCGTAATGATAGCTTAAGGACCGGGTTTTTAAAATCCGGCATAATTGTATATATATATATTATGTATGTATGTATGTATGTATGTATGTATGTATGTATGCATGCATGCATGCATACATGCATACATGCATACATGCATACATGCATACATGCATACATGCATACATACATACATACATATATACATATATACATATATACATATATACATATATACATATATACATATATACATATATACATATATACATATATACATATATATATATATATATATATATATATATATATATATATATATATATATATATATATATATATATATATATATATATATATATATATATATATATATATATATATATATATATATATATATATATATATATATATATATATATATATATATATATATATATATATATATATATATATATATATATATATATATATATATATATATATATATATATATATATATATATATATATATATATATATATATATATATATATATATATATATTCACATTTAAAAGTCAATAATTATCAATAAATTTTATATATATATATATATATATATATATATATATATAAAAACCACAGGCAGGTTCCTTTCTCCAAGGAAGTAAAGTATCTGGGAGTCACGCTCGACCAAAGACTCACCTGGAACAGCCACCTAGATAAAACAATTCAAAAAGCTAAAAGTGCTTTGGGTATAAGCAGAAGACTGGCGGGGAAAAACTGGGGCCTTAACCCCAAGATCTCCCACTGGCTATACACTGCCATTGTGAGGCCGATAATCTCGTACGCCTCGGTGGTATGGTGCAACAAAGCCAACCAGAAAACTGTGATTACCAAACTAAACAATATCCAAAGGACGGCGTGCCTCATGACAACTGGCGCAATGTCCTCCACTCCTGGAGCAGCTCTAGATGCACTGCTGAACTTACCGCCCCTACACATTCATTTGCAACAGGTGGCGAAAGCCAGCATGTACAGGCTATCTGCCCGAGAGAAGGTAAACTGGATCTCACAAGCACTAAGATCAGTTCTTGACTCAGTCAGTGAAAATCCAACCCTCAACATGGTATCAGACACCATGCTCCCACTCCTAAACTTTGGAAAACTTTTTACAGTGGAACTGCCGCCCAGAGACGACTGGCTAAAAAGCCAACTGCAATGGGAGGCCGGTAGCCTTAAATGGTATACTGATGGGTCCAAATCGGGACTTGACGTAGGCTGTGGTATATATGGAGAGCGACCAAACTTCAAAAGAAGTGTAAACTTGGGAAAATACGCCTCCATATTCCAAGCGGAGGTTTACGCCATTATTGAATGTGCGGATATCAACCTCCAAAAGGACTACGCCAACCACCGTATCTATATCCACTCGGATAGCAAAGCAGCTCTTATGGCACTAGCCTCGAATACCATTAATTCAAAGCTAGTGCAAAACTGCATATCACTACTGAATTCCCTGGGCGAAAAGAACAGGGTAATACTAAGATGGGTTCCCGGCCATGCAGGAATCGAGGGAAATGAAAAAGCCGACGAACTTGCTAGGACGGGAGCAAAGGGAACGTTATACGGCCCTGAACCCTGCTGTGGCGTACCAAAAAGCCTTGCAAACCTAATGCTCAAACAAATGTGTTTAGAACAATCCGTCAACCACTGGAACAACACGCCAGGGTTGAATCATTCCAAAGCGCTCATTAAGCCTTACGACCGTAAGACGGCCCGTGAGGCCCTATCGCTAAATAGGAACAATCTACGCATACTGGTAAGGGCGCTCACGGGGCATTGTGGCCTGAACAAACACATGTTCAACCTCAAGCTCAAAGACACAAAAATGTGCAGGTTCTGCCAAGGGGCAGAGGAAACTCCCCAGCACCTCATGTGCGAGTGTGGCCCGCTGATGCGTAAAAGATACAACCACCTGGGTGGTCACTACCTCCAACCTGAGGAGGTAAAACAATCTGGCGCCAAAAGCCTGCTGCGGTTCTTGAATGACACGGGGCTTAGCGCAGAACTATAGTAGGTGGCGAGCACAATAGATCAGCAATGGTCGCAGTGTTACAAGGCTCATAAAGACCTTAGAAAAGCCCCACTCAACAAATAAAATATATATATATATATATATATATATATATATATATATATATATATTTGATTGTAAATGTGTAAATTATTATTTTTTTAAATTGAAATTATGTTTATTACTAAATAAATGAAATGATAAAATAATGAAAGGGCACTTATCTGGTCTGTGGTGACCAGGAGTGACTCCACGCCTTATTCTTCTCTTCCTTCAGCGCTTGCTAGGTGTTTCCTGTTGTGGTATTGGAACCTGGTCAAAATGGTAGCGGCAACACAACAATGCGAGACGAGAATGAATGCTGGAAAATAATAGGCGATTAGTGTTTCTTAAATATTAATGATTGTTATAAAATGTATATCAATATTTCGGCTCAGCCGTCGTCAAGATATGTGACATTTCTGAAATCGAAAATGTTCGATTTCAGAAATGTCACATATCTTGACGACGGCTGAGCCGAAATATTGATATACATTTTATAACAATCATTAATATTTAAGAAACACTAATCGCCTATTATTTTCCAGCATTCATTCTCGTCTCGCATTGTTGTGTTGCCGCTACCATTTTGACCAGGTTCCAATACCACAACAGGAAACACCTAGCAAGCGCTGAAGGAAGAGAAGAATAAGGCGTGGAGTCACTCCTGGTCACCACAGACCAGATAAGTGCCCTTTCATTATTTTATCATTTCATTTATTTAGTAATAAACATAATTTCAATATATATATATATATATATATATATATATATATATATATATATATATATATATATATATATATATATATATATATATATATATATATATATATATATATATATATATATATATATATATATATATATATATATATATATATATATATATATATATATATATATATATATATATATATATATATATATATATATATATATATATATATATATATATATATATATATATATTATATTCACATTTAAAAGTCAATACTTTTTTTTTAAAGTTGGAGCAATAGGTTATTTGGTCACATACTGTACTTTACATACTGTACTTTCTTTTTTAAATTTACCATACCCCAATTTAATAAAGTAAAATGAAATTATCATTGAATCTCAAACATAGACAAGTAATGATATATCTAAAAATCCTCATTTTATAATCCCCCGATAATTTGACTTGATAAACTGTAATTTTCAGAGAATATAACACCCTGATAAGAGTGATAAGCAATATTCAATGCCAAAAATCCAATCAAGCTGTGATAATGGAACAAGCATTCAGTGGAGTGTGTTTTTCGATAAAAGATAGTATGTATAGTGGCGCATGAAATTCCGATTAATAAGACGACACCTCCACTAATAATACAAAGGCAGGCTTGGTAAATTGTACCCCGATAACCGATGCACCGAGCCTTTTAAAATATTAGATAATATTGATAGTTTCAAAATGAGAATTAATAAATGGCTATTGGAGTTAGGGCGTTCTAGAACGGCGAAAGAACTGACAATTATAGTTTAATTTTTAGATTAATTTATATTAACTTCTGAGACGCCATTACCACTATTTGGTGGTTTTTCTGTTGTGACAATTCGCAGCAGGCGAACTCCGTATTTATGCCATTATAGGCTTTATTTCTTCCTACACTGCGGGAAAAGTTGCCTGTCATTGAATAAGCTACTGTCAAATCAAATCATTTATTGTCTTAAAAACTAATACATAGTTTTATAGACATAGTTACAATTACTTTTACAATTGTGATATCGTGATACGATTACATTCTTTATTCTATTAACCCTTCGAGTAGCGGCATAATTTCATGCCAGACCACGGCAATTTATTGGAATTTCTTGCAATATCGCCGCGCTCGACAAAAAGTACTATAACTATGGAACTACTACAGCAATCATAAAAAGAATAATTGTGCAATGATCGCATTGAAATGTCATATATAGAATATTGGAATCTCAGTTTGTAAAACAATTAGATAATTATGAATACATATGAGAAAGTTGAAAAAGTGAAAAAAACTCGGCATTTCTAACTTGTACTTGTCTTACGGAAAAATACGGAACCCTATTTAGAAATTGTAAATACTGTCATGATCTTTATTAGATTTTATATCAAAGATCATATTTCGTTTTACTTATTTACATACAAAATATTTAGATATTGGCTCATAACAGACTAATAAAAATTTTGAGTATTTCTCGAAAAAAAAAATATGTTTGACAATGGAATTTTACCAGAAATATCTGCGAAATGACGCGCGAAATTATTCTAGCGGCCGTCTACAGTGGGTGGCCATCACATTAGGCCCACACAATATTTTTGCAATGTTTTATGTGTAAACCCTTAAATTTCATATATTTATAATTATATGTGGTGTTATTATTTATTAAATGATGAGTTCATTATATTATTAATCTATTATAAGCATAAAATTTTCAGTTGGCACCACTGGCTGTAAACTGTCAGCTATCAAATTCAATTTGCCATAACTGAGAAGTTGAAGGCTATAATTGGCACAAGTGTTTTCCCCAAGTTTTTCTGATTTTTGTACTTTATTGTTTAAAATATTTTTAAACCAGGTAAATTGAAAGGTAAGTAGTAAGTTTAATATTAAAATTGTATATTTTTAGAGTGATTGGCCCAAACAATTGTATATTTTTAGAGTGATTGGCCCGAACTCATTATTCTTAAGTTATCACTTGAAATTTTCAAATATGGGGAGGAAATGTGACGTTTCACCTTAAAAAGTAGGAGAAATCAAATGTCTCCTGCAAAATACACACTATTCTTAACGAGAAATTGAAAAATTGGTTGAGGTTTCTCACCAGACTGTGATGCGGGTGAAGAAAAAAATTGACAATGGCGAGGAATTTGTTTCGAAGAGACCACCTTCCAAATGGAAAACCACCCCCAGAGCTGATCGCACTATCCGAAACATCTGCCCGGAGAACCGAAAAAAACCTCTAAAGGTTTTAACACAGATGATACAGGAAGCAGTCGCTGTACCGAATCGAACTATTCTCAGAAACCTTAAAGAATAGGGGTTGACATGTCGTCGCCCAGCCAAAAAACCAAAACTCACTCCTTCCATGAAGAAAAAGCGGCTAGAGTGGACTCGAAATCATCGACACTGGTCTGTGGAACAATGGGAAAAGGTATTTATTGAAAATTTGGTGATTTATGAGTTATAATATGTTTGAATTTATTAAAAAAGCATTATTTCAGGTCTGCTTTTCGGATGAATCGCCATTTCAAGTGATGATGGACAAGACAGCCTTTGTTCGCCGGAGACCCAACGAAAAGTTCCATCCTGACTGTATTGTGGAGACAGTAAAGCATCCACCCTCCGTCATGATCTGGTCTGTCATTTGTGGGCAGGTGACTGGGCTCCTCTACAAAGTGAATGAGATGATGAGACAAGACCAATATAAAGATGTCCTAGAGAACCAATTGTTACCTTAAACATCGGATTGGTCAAAAAAAGAGAGCAACTGATCTTTATGCAGGATGGAGCACCCTGCCATACGGCAAAAAGCGTTATGGCTTATCTCAAACAAAAAAAAAACAAGGTCCTGCCTTGACCTTGCAACTCGCCGGATCTTAACCCGATTGAGAACATTTGGGAGCTTGTGAAAAGAGAAATTGGGAAAGAAGTAAACACAACAAAGCAAGCTTGATAGAAAAGATCATCCAAATCTGGCACCATAACCCTGACTTGCCAGAAACCATAAAAAAAATATTTCAAGCATGCCAAGGCGTATTGAAGCTGTAATTGTCAACAAGAGAGATTTCACCAAATATTGACATATATTTTATAAAATATGTAATTCCATAATAAATGTGTGAATTGTCAATGGTTTTTATTTTATTTACATAAAGTAATAATCTATGAATGAAAACATCAAATATAAAATACTCTCTGGTTATCACACTTGCTTATAAAATTTTCCAAACTCAATAATTGCAAAAATCTAACAGTGGTCCTAATGTGATGGCCACCCACTGTATGTATCTATGGTAATAATGAGATATTTGGTATGGATTTTAGGATTGCGCTCCGTTTTACTGTGCGCTCCGAGAGCAAGCCGCCAATATTGGTCGTTACTTAGTCAACGGTGTTCTGATGTGCAACAACCGAATTTGCTCGTTACGTAGCCGAAGGGTTAATAATCAAAAGAAGAATGCTTACTCGTAAAAAAGTATAAAAATATATAGGTATTATTGCAGAATTAGATCGAGTTTCACCATTTAAACTCCACCACCCTGCAAAAGTCGAAAAATATAATTTAATTTTAATTTAGGCTGGAATGCGTTTTTACCGGATTTTTCTCAAAATGTTTTAGATTTTTTTTTAATTGAATACATTTGGTTGAAATATCTTCATCCCAAGAGCATACCGAGCAATACAAAAAAAAAGAATTAACCTAATATGTCATTACTATTCAAAACAAGAATTACGGATAGGTATCCATTGTTCGAATCGTGAGTAGAAAAAAATCAGTTTTAGTTTTTTTTGGAATTTTCCAATTTCCAGACAACTTTTTCAATTTTCCTTTCCGTTAGGACCTTATTTGGACTATTACGAATAATTTAATAAAAATGCCAAATCGGTTCAGCCGTTAAATCTAATATGAGGTTTCCAACGAACAGCATTTCGCACCTCCAATCAAATACAGTAATAACTTGAAAAATTCCAGTTATGGTGTTTCTTTATAAACATTACCGCCATTTCTCATTTTATACTCCCAAAAACAGTTTAAACTGTTAGTTCAATAATTTGTCAATGTGCCATTGACAGTAAGTAATAGTTAGTAATAGTTATGACTCTTTTTGGGAGTGTAAATTGAGAAATGGCAATAATTTCTATAAAGAAACACCATAATTGAAATTCTTCGAGTCACAACTGTATTTGATCGGAGTTGCGATTTCATTTTTATTTATATATATTACATAGAGTTACTATTATCATTTGATTTACAGTTCCATGTTAAAACTTTAAACTCATTATCTTGAAACAGAATAGTTGCAGTTTAGATGCATGGCGTAGCTTTAATTGGATTATTTAATATTTACTGACAACTTGAATATTACGATGAATACTTTTACTACGTATCTTTTCAAATTATTGACTATTTTAAATATTAGGCTTCTATTTTGATTATTTATATTTATAGTTTTACAATCTAGTAGTTGAATTCTTGACTACCTGTGTATGTTCAGTAAAGAGCAGTAATAAGACTTAGGGTAGGTGAGGGTAAAGTCCACGAACGGGGTTTTCGGAGGGAATTTTTGTAATTACTTCGATAGCCCCCAGGTGGCTGACCCGTCTCAACAACTTCCAGTTCCACACCAATCCTCAAGAAGTTCGGTCGCACGTGAGCTTGCAAAATGCGTTAAGTCTGTTTTTTCGTGTTTTGATGTAATATTTCTTGTCCTTCCAAGCTGAGTTTTTATAAAATGGTTTAAGCTATTTTCGCAATTAAAGTTACAGTGATGAAAAGTTACGGTTTAGCTTCACATTCAAGTGTCAAGTTCCTTGATATCACTTGCTTACATAGTTGGAGACGACGCTATGTTGAAAGTGGGAACTGGGGCAAAACCACGCACGTTATTTGGGGTAAGTCTCCGCATTATCAACAAGTGCGGGGATTTGCCCTAACACCAGGAAATCACCGTTTTCATATTTTTTTCCTCATTCCATCAATTAAAATCGTAAGTTACAGATACTCGGGCCGACAAATTACAATCTATTATTTTTCCGTTATTTTGAAAGTTAAGGGCATTTGGTTTGTCATGTTTGTATTGTGATAAGAGTTAAAATATTTCTTATTAATGTTTGAAGACAAAGACTGTAAGTCGTAACACCGTAATGTTTGTTAATTAGCAAAAATATAGTTTATTGGATATTAATGCAAAAGGGATATAAACCAGGGTTGGCTTTTTTCGGGGATTTTCGGGCTTTTTTGGGGAATTTCGGGTTTTTTCAGAGATAATGAGAATTTTAAATTAGTATATTTTAATTTTACATTTTATTTTATTTTATTACCATTTTATTGCATTTTTTCTCCCAATTCAAATCTATTTAGTACTGAATAAAGTTGTAACACTACCATGAAGGAAATTCCCCCGAAAATCGTTATTGCCAGTTGTCGGGGAGATCCCCTTTATTTTCACAACAGGATAAGAGTTAACACTAACAACTGCTAGTGGCGCTGTTTCGGCGCAAAAGTATTGAGAAGTAGTGCTGGCAGCGTTTCGGCACGAAAGTATTGAGTATTAGTGCAAACAATTTTAGAACTAAATAGTGTATATTGAAGTGTGTATAAGGGTTTTTTTGCATCTGTTGCCTATCCACGTAACAATATTATCCATAAGTTATCTTATAAATCGAGCCAAAAGTAGTCGGCATTACACTTGTCCGGCCAGTTCTGCATAAATTGAAAGACTTCTCTACACTTGGATTGGCCTGGAGTAAATTACGGAACAGACTGGGTGTGTCAAAATACATCCTTTTTTTTCTTTTTGATAAAATATAATATAAATGCTATATCCGTTCATTGATTTAATTATTATAAATAAGTATTTTTTCAAAAACCCACATTCGTCAAAAACCCTCGGGTTTTTTCAGGTGGGTTTTACCCAATTTAACCCAGTGGGTTTTTTCGGGTTGGGGAAAATCAAGCCAACCCTGATATAAACGCAATCGATTTTTATATATAATTTTAAATTTCTCTGCAACTGATGATTGAACATGCCTGAAATTTTCAGGGGTTATAGGTAAGATCCTAATCTAAAACACCAATATAAAAGTGAAAAAAAATCTATCTCTAATTCTCCATAATTTTCAGAAAACCGAAAATTGCGGGGCCTTGCCCCCACCTACCCTACTACCTAATGCGATTATTTTGACACATCCAAGAGCGGATTTTAGCCGTCGAAAATGTAATGTAGAACTGGAGCGTCGAATGACTGGGGACAAAATGCCGTGAGGAAATTCTAACCCTCTTACGGGTACCACGACCTGGATAAGTTTGGGAACCCCTGACTATACTGTCAGCGACTGAACAAATTACCCTCCTCAGGCAAAATTCTAGAACCATGCCTGATGAGAACTCCCATTAAATACTCGATGACAGTGCTATAACAATAGAATTCTCGCTCCCTAGTATAGAGATGTCATACCAAACCGCTTTATTAATTACCGTTTTTAGTCATAATAAATATACATGACTTGGCACCGTTACAATATGCCAAGGACATGTCATTACTAATGACAAGAATTACTAACTTATATACGTTACATAACATTATTTCGTATCTATTATTAGGCTGCAGCTGGACTTGATAATGATATCTGATTGCTAAGCTGTTTGTGGAAATGAGATAATGATTAATACTTCCTACAGGTGCACAGTGATCTATTATGTTCGCCACCTACTATATTCTGCGCTAAGCCTCCTTTCATTTAACCCTTCAGGCCTCGGCCCCTCAGCCGATTGACAAGTTGCTGTCCCAAAATTTTTTAGTAAAAATTAGTAAAAAAATTGAATTACGACGCTGTCTAACCAAAACATTAATTACTGCCAAACCACTGTACCCATAATTAAAATGAAACATATTAACATAATAAAATAAAACAAATTAAATTAAAATAAAATTAAAACGGGGGTTAAGAACCACAACAGGCTTTTGCCGCCAGATTGTTTTACCTCCTCATGTTGGAGATGATGACCACCCAAGTGGGTGTATCTAGTATTTAAGAAAATACTGTTTGGAAATATACCGTTTCCTAACCCCGCTGCTTAGGAAACAGTATATTTCCATAGACTCCCGACTCCTACAGTAATTAGTCAGAGTGCACATACCGATTGGCTATTGCCGCACGGTGCACAAACTGTCCAGTAGCGCAGGGAGGCAATCCTCAGGGAAAACCGATCCACAAGCCGTGAGGCCTGGGATGCGAGAGTCCTTCCCGGGCTACTCTTCCATACGAGGAGGCTAATGAATAGGAACTGAATCGTGAGTTGGGCCGACCCAAAAACACAGTGGATCTTATGGACCAACCTGCATGAAACGATTCACTACTTACGGTTACTATAGTGAATCTCAGCAAAGACATATTCCACAACAAGCTGGCCAAGCTTCATAAACCATGGTGGCCGTATGCATTGATATCAAAGTGGCGCATGAGGGAAAGATAAGAGCGAGCCAAAAGGAGATGCACACAATGGCAAATTTCAGCGGTTCGTTCAGCGACATGGGAAACATCAAGATGGTGAAAAAGGAAATATGGTAAGCAAGAATAAAGATTTTAGATTAATACCTAAAATCTTCTTTCTTGCTCACGATATTTCCTTTTTCAGCTTCTTGATGTTTTCTACGCCGCTGAACGAACCGCTGAAATTCGCCATTGTCTGCATCTCTTTTTGGCTCGCTCTTATCTCTCTCTCATGCACCACCTCGATACAATTTGTTTATTTGTTTGTTGTAGTGTGTGTGTGTGTGTGTGGCAGGATTGGTGGACAACGGTTTCGTGCAGCTTGGGCCACAAGATCCATTTTGTTCTCGGATCGGCTCAAGTCACGATTCAGCTCCTATTCAGAAGCCTCCTTGCCCGGATAAGACTCCCGTGTCTCAGGCCTTAGAGCTGGTGGACCGGTTTAGCGGACCACCAGCTCTAAGGACCTGCGGGATTGCATCCCGGCGCCACTCGACGGTTTGCGCACCGGTCGGCGATGCCAATCGGCTGTGCATTCTGACTAATTTCTGAAGGGGTCTGAAGACTATGGAAATATACTGTTTCCTAAGCAGCAAGTGTGGACGTTGACCTGTTGTCATGCCACTCTTGAAATGACCTTGGGCCACTCGGCTTCATCAATCATGTTGTGGACTATTCAAGAATGTGATCCAAGTCTTTGCTGAGATTTAATATTGTAGGATTTGCAAACAGTTAATCGGTGAGTGACAGAAGGTCATCGAATCAAATCCTTAATTTGGCCGGTAGCCAAACATGTGTTGTTGCACTTCCTGTAAAATAATTCAATTAGTATGAAAGAATATTTCCCCGTGTATAACTACGCAACGAAATAATAATGGTAATTAGAATTTAATTGAATGTCTAACTCTTCCAACAACCGCAAGACTGTGATTTGAGGTAAAAACAGACAGGAAACATTAATAAAAAATGACATTGAACGAAGAGTAGCTATGTCATAACATAATTAATACGGAGGATATACAAGAAGCGAGAATGAACAATGACCTTGTTAATACAGTCAGATTTCCTTGCTTCTTTTATTTTATTTTTTATTTTATTTTATTCAGGAAACAGACAGTACAAAAACATATTTACTTAATCGAAATATAACAAATATAAACCATTTATATGTTTCCACCAATTAAACGGTCATATAGTGCGTTATTCTATAAAAAGAAAAGTTTAAAATATACAAGCATTTTTAAAGTGAAAAGTGAAATTATTAGGGTTTTTTAAATAAACAGAAAATATTCTGAAAAGTAATTGCTAAAGAGTAAATATAAAGTAAAAAGAGCAGAAAAAACAGTAAGATTCATAAACATGTATATTAGTATGGTAATAAATTAATTTATTATTAAATAGATAGTAATAAGAAAATAAAATATATAATTATGTAATGACACATTTTATGAGAAGGAAAAATAGAAAAAAGGAATAAGATATGTAAATACAAAGATAAGAGGAGAATAACTATTTTCATAATAAACAGATTACTTAATTAAATTGTAATATATTCATAATAAGATTTTTAAATGTATCTGGGGTTGTGGCAAATATATCAACATCCATAAACACCGAGTTGCAGTCGATATACTCCTAAATCTGGGCTGGCCTGCTTCAATGGAAGGGGGTGGGGCGTTACATATCAAGCAGAGTAAGATAATAGCAACAATAATGTTTGTTATTATTATTGTTATTATTTATTCTGGACAATGGACAGGCAACTTTGCTGATACGTCCAGATCAGATCTTGTAAAGCTAAACAATATTAACAATATAATATAAATAGTACAAGTTTTTAGGTACATATCGAGTATGTTTTTAAATTGATTGACAGAGCTTGCATGAATCACTTCGAATGGTAGTTTATTCCACATGTCCACCATTCTATTTCGCAGAACATTCTTAAAAGGATTAGATTTTAATTTTGTATGGTAGAGTTTTTTGTTGTGACCTTGAAAATTTGTGTTGACGTTGAATTTGTAAATATTATTCAGTCCAGGTACATCTTAATAATGTGTTAGATTTTTATATGTCTCAATAAGAACCCCTCTTTGTCTTTACAAATACTGCCAATAAGGGTTTGACAGTATCCTCCAAACCCCCAATACAGTTTGTGCGGGATGGCTCTAAAGGCAAAAAACATTTCACTACAAAATCTTTCTCACGTCACACAAAATCTTTCTACGGAACCCCATTTAGAAATTGTAAATAACATCGTGATCTTTATTAGATTCTCTATTAAAAGTAATATTTTGTTTTGCCTTTTTACATACAAAAATATTTAGATATTAGCTCATAAAAATCAATAAAAATTTTGATGATTTCTCGAGAAAAAAAAATTATGATGTTTGACAATGAAATTTTACCAGAAATATCCGCGAAATGATGCGGGAATTTATTCTAACGGCCTTCTATGTATCTATGGTAATAATGAGATATTTGGTATGGATTTTAGGGTGCATTCGAATTAGAAAATAATATTACTGTGCACTCCGGGAGCAAGCCGCCAATATTGGTCGTAACGTAGTCAACGGTGTTCTGATGTGCAACCAAATTTGGCCGTTACGTAGCCGAAGGAATTACTTTTTATGAGGGTTTCAAATAACTGACATATAGGTGTTTAGGAATTGTTTAAAAAAGCGGAATATATTAAGTGTTGCTACCTCGCCTATTTAAAAAAAGACCCAGACTACTAAATTCAATCATTTTAATTCTAAATGTAAAAGAAAATCGCATCCTTATTCTAAAATAGTTAAAAAAACTAACCTAGAAAGAAATGTAGGTGTTTGACACTTCTTTAAATGCCTATATCTCTCTTATTTATTGAGTCAGACAAAAGACAATTGCAGTTTCGGAATCGGTGTGGTGAACAGTCAGGTGATGTTAAATAATCAAAAATGTAGAACTGGTAGCAATACCCTAATAAATACAAAAAAAAAACTAACTTAACCTACCGAAATGTAGGTGTTTAACACTTCTTTAAATGCCTATATCTCTTATTTATTGAGTCCGACTAAAGATTATTGCAGTTTCGGAATCAGGGTGGTGATTATAGTCGGATGAAGTTAAAAAAGCAACAATATAGAACCGGTAGCAATACCTAATAAATTCCTTAAAATGATTGAATTTAGTAGTTTTTTTTAAAATAGGCGAGATAGCAATACCTAATAAATTCCCAAAAAATCAACAATGTACAACAGGTAGAACAGGTCTTGTAGAACAGGTTCCTATAATGCATTAATACCGAAGGTTTTAGTGTACATAAAGACTAAGTTTCAGGCTGAAGACTAAAGACCAAACCAAAAGAATGGACGTATTACTTTTTTCTACTTTCTTAGATTTTCTTAAAGGCTAAGCTTTGAGGGTGATAATACCTATATGTATAACATAAGATTCGTTCGTAAACAGCGAGCTCAGCGGAAATATCAAAATACGACAATCGATCCAAACCAAACAGTTTATAAAACATGAGCACTTACGCAATTAAATTAAAAATAACCAATCCTTGCTTCGCCGTGCATTGGCGTTGCACACACAAGTCGAATATCCTTGATTATTACAACACGGCGTAACGCACAAACACCGATTCGCTGCAATGGAAGTAACACTATACACACTTGTGACAAAATAACGATTTAGCGCTGGCGAAACTGTAATTATTCACGAAATAAACAAACGCGAGCGGCCGTGACCGATCCGGATAAATAATTTAGGCGATCAACGCGACGGCGGCCGAGTTAATGTTTTTTTTTCGCTAATTTATCAATCGCATTGCGTCTGGCAGGCACGGGGTGTCTCCGCGCCCAACCTCCTCAATTCCGAAACAAGACTGGAAAAAAAGTTGTTTTGACATCACCACACTAGAGATGATCGTCCAGTTGGAAAAAAGTATCGTACGTTATGATATACGATATACCACCCGAATCAAGTTACCTAAGCAAAAACCCAAACATTATGTATATCATTGTAATATACGGTATTTGATTGCTCAACTCCATAGTACCTCCAACTCCGATTTGGGTCGATTGCGTTTCTTCGACGGATGATAATAGTACCGGAGTATAAACTAATATTATGTCGAAAATCGCAATAAAATTGTTTCGTCCAATTTCTTATTGCGTTTCTTTTTTATGTCACTATCCAAGTTCATTTCGGACGTATTTATATTTGAATATGTCTGTCCGCCGCCGAACGTTATTGCCTTTCTTTTATTTTAATAGTCCGCCCGGAATGTTCGTTTATTTTTAATAAAAGGCGGATTGACAATAAAAACCTTTTAATTTACCAAATTATAGCAATAATAACATTCAATTTACAGGGGGATTACATCACAGAAATAATACCGAGAGAAAGAATGCTATTTATTAGTTTGTCTGAACATTAAAATGTGCAATTAATACGTATTGAAACCTCTAAACCAATTTATAAAAATACATCATTATTTAAATAATATTAAAATATTTTAATTTTAAAAAGGATTTTTAAAAACAAGCTTAATTTTCCACCAGGGAGTTCCAGTGGCAATCTCTTAGCTCCATCTTCAGACCCTCGTCATCATGTGTAATGAAAGCACTCAAGACAATAAAAGAAACAATCCCAAACTCGACTATCCTACCATTTGTTATCAGGGAGTTCCAGTCTCTACATCCCGGCTCCATGATATAAATTCCATTATCAAATTAGCTAGTTACCATAACATTGCATTATCACCGAACTTACATAACTATGCGAAATTTCAGCTCAATCGGATACCAGTAAGTGGTTGAAAATGGATTGCAAATTTTGAAATTGGATTGAAAATGGATTGCAAATATAAAGCTTATAATAATAAGGCTAACCGCGCACTGCGGTAAAATCCGCGCACTGCGGAAAGAAATCGGTTCTGATCTAAATTCTGTGGATTGCTGCAGATTGGCTGCGGTGCGTCACCGGACTTGTTTGCGGAATAATTTCCGCGCAAAGCGGGAAATTATTCCGCAGATTAACAGCAGAGATTTCTATAGATAATGGATGAATAAGGTCTGAAATTTCCACCGGATTACATAAAATCGATGTTTTTTCCGCCGGGCGTATAAAAATGTACCGCAACGCACCGCACCGCAGTGCGCGCCTGGCCTTAAGGGTATGGTTTAAAAAATCGTTTATTATAATATTATTATTTTATACCGTATATGCGCATTTAGGGCGCCATCTACGTGACGGCACCGTACAGTTATGCCGCGAAATACGCCTCATTGGACATAATAATAGAAAAATATTTTTTTTGAACTACAAATGCCATCTACACGTTACGTTTCGTAGTAAAATCCTAGTTGACAAATCGTAGTATGACGTTAAGCAATCGATTACGCTATATAACCAAAGATTTCAATATGGAGCCCTATGTCCATAGTATACTTCAATTTGCATCTTGTATTTGGTCCCCCCAATACAACTTGTACAAGCGGCGAATCGAGCGTATTTAAAAATAATTCTTAAAGTACTTGTGCTTTAAGGAAAATAAATCTGCTGAATCGTACAATGACAGATTAGCTCTTTTTAAACTCGATAGTTTTATAGGCGTACAACCTACGATATGATGTTTCTCTAAAATGTCATAAATAATATTTTTGACAGTGCGTATCTGGTCGAAAAGGTATCTATTCTGGCTGCTCCTCGCATTACTCGGAATCCGCACCTGTTTTATGTAAAGAGATATAACTCTAATTATATGAAGCATTCCCTAATAAACAGAGCTATGACAACGTATAACGATAGGTTCGGGTTCATTGATATTTTTGATCAGTTAAAAGTCATTTTGAGGAAACCAATAAAAAATCTTATCAGTCCTTTGACCCCACTATTTCATCTAATGACTATAAATCGCTTAAACAGTTTGCATGAATAGTTTTTTGTAATATTTTTAAAATATATTTTTGGTACAAAATAATTAATAATTATAAATAGGATAGAAAACGAATTTACCGCGTGAATTTGTAGCACCCGACGTTGAGTGTTGTGTGCAAGACGGATTTTCAAAATTCGCATGCTAAGAGCCCGACCCCCCACCACCGTTATAACCTACGAGGTGGCGGCAGCGGTATGCGGCCTATCCGCAAAACAACGGATTGACAGCTCTTAAGTCTACCCTGGACAACGGCAGCTGCAACGTCACCCAAACGTCGGGTGCTACAAATTTCACGAGGTAAATTCGTTTTCTGTCCTATTTACAATGTCAAACAACCGCGATAGTCTTCGATTTTATAGAATTAATAATTTTTATAATCTCAACGTAAAATTTCATTTACCCTCCCTACTATCGATAATTTCCCTATGATGTTATAATAAAAAGAAAAGGTTATTAGTTGTCAATGCAGAAACGCTTGGTTTTTACTCGTCGTCATGGAGACGAGTTGTATTTTTTATAAACAGATCGATTTTGTTTTTCCGGAAAAAAATATTGCATTTCTTTTTTTGATCAATGGATAAAGAAATTGGCCAAATATAAGTAAGTCTAAAAGGTACCTATATAGTAAGCTGCTGGTTTAATAAGGATCGTGGATAGTAACGTTGACCACTAAAATAATAGTGGGCGTATGTACCTACGTCTTTGAAAAACATGCCTTTACAATATTGTGTACCTACAAAAGAATCAATGTTCGAAACAGTCATGCGATATTATTATTATCGCCTTATTGAGCTCTAAAATAGATGTACGTCACTCACTGCGACAGAAACTTTTTTCCCCAGGTTGGATTTTATGGCATCTGACGTTTACTCAATCGGGTGTCATTATGCCAGTATATCAAACCATGTATAATCGTGTATTTATCATCCCAGCTTATGCCGGCAATGTAACCCTTCAAATATCTTTTCAGAACCTTATAAAGGTGAGTTTTTAATTAGTGACATCCAGGCACGTATCCAGACTTTACTTTCAAGGGGATACATTCATTGAAACAACGCGCGCGGCACCCATCAAAATTAAATTTGCCCGCACAATGAAACGAAAATACGCCGAATGGGGGGAGGGGTTAAATTCCAAATACCCCCCCCCCTGATACGTGTCTGACAAGGTACGTAAGTCGTGGATTCTCCCTGATTCTCATTATTTTCTGGACTATTTTCTCTATTTTTTACTCATAAAAATTGGGGGGGGGGGGGCGCATCCCCCATGTCCCCCACCCGTTATTAGCGATATTTTCTCTACCGCTAGATGGGCCATATGCGCTCAACGCTTCTCAAACTTTTCTTTAATAGATATAATTTACAAAATAAAAAATAAAAAAACGAAAAAAATACTAAAAGTTGCTTACCTTGTCGTACTGATCCACCCACTACAAGGATGTCACTAATAAAAACTCAAGCTGTATAAGAGTAATACATAGAACTTTATATAGCAGTCTAGGACGTGGAAGTTAATAAAACTTCAGAAATTAATAGAACTGCAAAAAGTGCGCACGCCTCCACGCATGAAGTGCGAGCCTGGGTAGGACTCTGGCCTTATGGTTAGTTTCCCCTGGGAATCAACCTTCTGGCGCTTCTGGACGGTCTGCGCACCGTGCGGCATAAGCCAATCGATTGTGCACTCTGACTAACAGTCGGAGGAGTCTGGAAGCAGTACTGTTTCCTATAGGGCGGGGGTGGTTGCGGACCTTACGGCGACTGCTCTTGAAACGACCACCGGCTACCCGATCCTGGGTGAACAGCCGGGTAAAGGATGCCGTGGTCCGCGATAGATTCGGTATACACCGTTTCACCGCTTCGTAAGGGAGAGGACCGCGCAAGCGACCTCGTTTCTGTAACCAGTCAGAAGACCGGAGCGATCTGGTTGCAACTGGAAGTAAGGGCGCGAGCGTCGGCCCGCTGGATGATTAACCTGGTTATCTCGGGGTAAGGCGTTGGCTTCTTACGGGTGTGTGGCGTAACTAGACGGTGGACTGCTTGCTTCCCAAGTCTTTCGCTCACCGCACAGGAGACAGAACGATATAATATCGTTAAAACTTCCTGAGGTGACGGGTTCGCTCATTGTAGTTGACAGTTCTAGTTGTTGTTTCACTGGTCCACAGTCCGATTGGCTAGGAAGTGTTTCCTGGAATCGGTCTGGAATCGTGTTTCCGCCAGTTTGAAATCGTGTCCTCGCAGATGATGCACCTGGTTCCGCTTAAAGATTGTAGATGACTCCGAGCAATTATAACATTCGTTGAGGATCTTATACATCTCAATGAAATCACTCGAGATGCGACGATCCTTGAGTGTGGGCAGTTAGGAAAATAAGCACGTGGCTCTGCTCCAATTCATTACCAGAAATAAATATCAAAAACCCCCATTGCCATATATCAAATTCTATGACCTCGAAGGAGGAGTGAATGGGTGGTAAGGTGGATGCTCACATGTGGCAGGACAGTTACCCTAAACGTACCACAGCCGGTCGTCAGTCCAGAGACATGTAAATAATAGTATTATGATGGGCCCAACTCCGGTCGATAAATTCCACAGTAGCTCCGTTTGCATTTATCGTTGTAACATTGGCCTGATCCAAGCCAATCATTGGTCCTGAAAAAAGCCAATTTAAAAGTCCACCTTAGAACAAGCTATAGCCTAATTAAGTGACGTAAAAACAGGATCACTGCCAACAGTTTTTTACATATCATATTATATATTTTTGCTATGACATTTTGATTGTACATAGTCCTTTCATAAATACTGTTACAACATTAAACGCACTAATTGCGCTGCGAGTATTAGTCGAATTACGTATTTGACGTATGTTTGTTGACAGTTGGTCTTTGTGCAATTATGCACAATTAGTGAATTTAGTATTAGTTTTAACGTCGTCATGGAGTGGACCGACAACGAAAGTCGTGTCGCAGTTACTGCGCTAGTGCTCCGATCCGATATATATATATACAATATGTATATATATATATATATATATATATATATATATATATATATATATATATATATATATATATATATATATATATATATATATATATAGAGAGAAATGAATATGAATTCGACGTCCTTGAGCCGCATCATCAAAAAAGACTTGGGTCTTGGGGCCTACAAATGCCGCACAGGACAATTGCTTACGGCTGCTCTGAACGAAAATAGAGTGAAGAATTGCAAGCGGCTGTTGGCCCAGTACGCGGGTGGGAGGTACAAACAAATACTGTTTACCGATGAAAATTTTTTCACGGCGCAGGAGAAGTTCAACATGCAGAATGATAGGGTGTACGCACACTCATCTACAGAGGCCTCCCAGGTCATTCCACGGGTCAAGAAAGGTCACTATCCGGCTTCAGTGATGATTTGGTGGGGTGTTGCCTATGATGGCACCACAGAGCTTGATTTCTGCGAAAACGGCGTGAAAACCTCAACTAGAGTTTATCAACGGACAATATTGAATCATGCTGTGAAGCCTCTCAACCAAACAAGGTTTTAAAACCAGCATTTGGATATTCCAGCAAGATCCGGTGCCGGTACACAAGGCCATAACCACTCAACGCTGGCTGCAGCGTCATGTACCAGCATTTTTGTCACCAGATGGTTGGCCTGCTGGTAGTCCCGATCTGAGCCCGGTTGATATAAGCTATGGGTGGTTTTGGAGGACAAAGAGTGCCACAGAAGATACAGCAACATCGAAGCCCTCAAGTCTACCCTGGTCGAAACAGTGAGCAGCTTCCCTCTATATGAGCTGCGTAATTCGATCAACGACTGGCCGAGGAAACTCAAGTCGTGCATTAAGGCTAAAGGCGGCCATTTCGAATGATACCATTTTTTTTATAAACTACATTAATATACCGATGAACAATAAAAATTTTGAGAAGAAATGTTACGTTGTTATGTTTTAATTTCCAAAAATCCGTGTAACAGTATTTATGATAGGACTATGTACATACTGGGCTCGATTGCGTTTCTTCGTGAACTAAAATCGGAAATTAGTCCGTGTGAACGAGACAGGGCAATACGCTAGAGCGGAGTGTGAGATGACCGGTTGTCACTTTTTCGCATTAAAACTGCCCGCCAAGGTCAAATCTTACACCGCACGAAATATGCTCGATTTTATTTGGACGAGTATAAGTTCGAAATGTAGTATTTATCGACGATCATTCGTTTCATATTCCGCTCTAACGTATTGCTCTGTCTCGTTCGCTTGGACTAATTTTAGTTTTAGTTCACAAAGAAACGCAATTGGGCCCATTGTCCATTTTACTGTAGATATTGTGAATTAGAAATTGAATTGAAATGGAACTGTCGGTCACTGCCTCGATTTGGTCAAAGTTAGGGTTATTCAGTTGGGGATTTCCAACTCAGTAAAATAATTTAAAAAAGACAGTTATCGATGAGTAAAATGAAACTTTATTTCTAAATTTGTACCCAAACAGAATACTGAAACTTATAAAGAGCGATCTAATATTTTATTGGTATCTTCCGCGAAAACCCCGTCCTCGTTTATGCGGAGGAGGGCCGAAGGGTCCACCTCCGTATCCGCCGCCGCCGCGGCCCCCGAAACCGCCGCCGCGGCCACCAAATCCGCCGCCCCCGAATCCGCCGCCCCCAAATCCACCGCCCCCAAATCCACCACCCCCGAAACCGCCGCCGCGGCCCCGGAATCCGCCGCCTCTGCCGAATCCGCCGTTGCCGTCGCCATTGTTGAATCCGCCCTGAAAGCCGCCTCTGCGCGGGAACTCCGCACGGACCGTGCTCGCCGGCAGACGTTCGATGTTGTAATCGCCCGCGTCCATTCGGCACAGCTCGCGCACGCACGATACCAACTGTAAAATAGCAAAAATTTAAAGAACCCCATTTTCTTCTGCTGCAATTTTACAAGCAGCCAACCGGGCGAGTTTGAGATGAAATCGGCAGTCCTATTACAAACGATCTCATAGTCCTATTTCTCTTAAACAAAGAAGACAAAAACGGGGACTTTTCCGCAAAAAGAAAATAGTTTTATGATGGGCCCGACGCCCGACTTTGATCGGTGAATTCCATGGCAGTTCCGTTTATATTTCATTTATTTCTCCTAGTGGAGAATAGGCTAACTTTTGACTTGCAATGAATCGCTGCTCTTCGTTACTTTACTTTCTATAATCAAATCACTAAACTAAAGATGATCTAATAAAAATAAAAATAAAATGAAAAACTGGAAGAATTAAAAGATAGTACTACTGGATCTTTTTTAGCCAGTAGCAAGTCCCGGAGTATTAAATAATTAAAATAGTCAGACCACTAGATGCGATGATGTAAATTCACCTTTTGCTCGACGGGGCCTAGTTCGAGGCAGCCGGAGGGCTCAGCGGCGGATTGCACCAGCAGATTCTCTATGGCCGGGCGGAGGGCCAGCACCAAAGAGGCCTGGTAGGCGTCCATGCTCAGATTTATCCAGTTGTCCAAACGCACCATGTTATCCACCTATATCGTACAACATAAATACCATACATCAGTTTATTCAATCCTGCGATGATGATGATGGTATGGAAGGGGGGAAGGGGGTAGGGCAGTTGATCACACATATAGTCTATTTATTGATGAAATCTCATTTTAGCTGCATCCTGCTGTTTTTGACGTATAATGGTAAGTCTAGGAGACGCCATAGCTGAAGTATTCAGTATTTTTCAATAAAATTATTATTAAATCCGCTATAACTATTATTATTATTATTATTTATTCTGGACAGGCAGCTTTGCTGACACGTCCAGATCAGATCTTGTAAAGCTAAACAATATTAACAATATAATGTAAACAGTATTAACAAGTTTTTAGGTATAAATCAAGTCTGTTTTTAAATTGATTGACAGAGATTGCACTTAATCACTTCAAATGGTAGTTTATTCCACATGTCCACCACTCTATTTGGCAGATTGTACGGTTGAGTTTTGTGTTATGACCTCGAAGATTTGTGTTGACGTTGAATTTGTAAATATTCTTCAGTGCAGGTACATCGTAATAATGTGTTAGAATTTTATATATCTCAATCAGGTCCCCTCTTTGTCTTCTTTGTTTGAGTGTAGTAATTCAAAGTAATTTCAAGCGATCTTCATAATTCCTATTCTTCAGGCCCACTGGCATTTTGGTTGCCCTTCGCTGAACCTTTTCCAGAATATCTACATCTTTGCAAAAGTAAGGGTTCCAGATCTGATAGCCATACTCAAGAATAGGCCTCACATATGCCTTGTAGATCTTGATAAAAACCTCTATTGACAGATGTTGGAAAGCCTTCCTTATTAGATAAAGAGTAGAGTTGGCTCTTTTAGCAATTGCAATTATGTGTTCCTCCCATTTGAGATCATCAGTAATTGTTATTCCAAGATCTTTTTGTTGCTAGACTGTTTCTAGTTGGGCGTTTGCCAGAAAATATTGTTTTTTGGGGTTGCTTTTCCTGATATGAAGCACTACACATTCTCAACGTTTAAGGTAAGCAACCGTCCACGCTTTGATATTGTCAAAATCTTGCTTGATCTTGGTCAACTATTGATTATAGTTATATTATAGACCTAATTATTAATTATAGTTATATAAGACGTATTTAGAAAGCCACAAATTCTAACTAATGCACCCACTTTCATCTTAACCCTTCAGGCCTCGGCCCCTCAGCCGATTGACAAGTTGATGTCCCGAATTTTTTTTGTAAAGATTAGTAAAAAAATTGAATTATGACTGTCTCACCAAAACATTAATTACTGCCAAACCACTGTACCCATAATTAAAATAAAACATATTAACATAATAAAACATAATAAAATAAAACAAATTCAATTAACCCCTCACGTTGCGAGGTAAAAACTCACCTATCACTTTTGCGCGCGACATATTCGCGCAAAAAATCGACGCGAGTCAACGGCCTTGAGAAAAACGATCATAACTTATAAACCACTAAACGGATTAAAAAAAGATAAAGAGAAAAATGATCGCATTGAAATTTGACATATAAAACATTATAACCTTATCTCGTAAAACAATTAAGATAATAATGAATAAATATTATAAAATTGGCAAACTGAAAAAACTCGCCTATAAAATCATTTCGATTTTTTTGTAAATACAGTTTTTGTAAATATCAAAAATTGTAAATACAGTTATGTTCTTTATTAAATGCTTTACCAAAACGATATTTTTTTTTTACTTGTTTGCATACAAAAATACGGAAAAAATATTTATTTATTCAGCCAAGAAAAATTTTATGTATTCTCGTAAAAAAAAAATTTTTTAATTTTTAATTTGTGACTACTTATGGTATTTTTTTATATGAAATTCTTTCAAAATAACTTTATTACTACATCACACTTCTTAGAAATCACACCAGAACTTTGAGCTTTGTCTGATATTATAGAAAAATCTAAAGTTTTGAGAGTTTCCGCGTCCGAACTTAATAATAAACTTTGAATGCTCATAATATAAAATTCGTTAGATTTTTTCAATTATATTGTCTTATCATAGACTTATTATATGTCTAATAACTAATTACTATACTCCAAAGAGTCACATTTCATCGAAAAACTATGTAAAATCGCACTTTTTTCTCTCATAGTAATTATCAAAACAAGTTTCATTTTCGCGAGCCATATTAGAAAACAACATATAATGTTCAAAATACGCCTAATTATGTGATAACTTAGGATGTAAATGAAGCAATACCTATTTTATTAGTAAATTAAAGCGACATTACGTCATGTTTCGCGATATATCGGAATATTTCACAAACATTACAAAATAAAAACGGCCATTTTTTCGCGAGCCGTTTGTTGTTGCCAAAGTGTTTTCTTCGAAAATTCGTGAAAAACAGCAAATGGACTGTCTAAATTGACTAATCCTAATGCTTAAACTACTTAAAAATGGAAATTACTCACTTTTATCCGGTATACACTGCACTTATATCCACAAAACATCAAGACTGGTGTTTTGACGTCTAATGCTGACTTTTTAAATCGGCGATCGGTTTTATTTTCGTTGACCGGCGAATGAAAGATTATTTGGCCATGTCGTCCCGCGGTCAGAAAGCATTAAGTACGACGATTCGAATCGTAAAATGCATTTTTCGCAGCGGCGAGCGCGATATCCAAAATCGGATGTTACGGATTGTAGGCGGCCGCCATACATGTCCCCAAATGGATGTTACGTGCTCAGCGGGTTAAAATAAAATTAAAATGGGGCCGTCAGCTGAATCGTGTTGTGGCCGATATTGGCCAATTGGGGCTCTAGGGGTTAATCTGTAACGTACTAACGAGAAATAAACAAACGAAAGCCTCGTATTCTCAATTTTTAGCTCAAACTTCGACGAGTGTCACGTGGCACCGGCCCCATTTAGCTGCTTGAGTCAGCGGCCCTGAGTAATAGCTACTTTGCTCTACTCAACGATATACAATTATAAATGAAAACGCGCATGGCACATAGTTACAGAGCTATAGTCATCGCCGAGGCGACATGTTTTCGTTGTAACTGAAAGATGTTTCACATTAAAATAAAAACGAAGTTTAAATTCTTACCCAGTCCACCTTACGGCATCCGAACAGCATGAGATGAAGTGGAGAGACCATGCTGGTCTGCTTGCAGGAGACGGCCCGCGTGCGGACTTTCTCCCCGAATACGAAGAACGGCGAGGGGAACCTTTGCTCTTGATTGCTGCAGTTCACCGACGTCTTATGGAAGAGCGCCGACTTGCCTTCAGTCGTCAGCACCTAATTTGAAATTAAATTTGAACCTACTTTATGTGCACTTAAAAAAATACAAAAAGGCGAGCTTATTACCACATGAAAGTATCTTATCTTAAATTGTCCTTAACCCCTAAGATGTACGCCGTCCATCATTGGATGCAAGCATAACTATGGCGGAATGTAAGGCGACCATTAATGGCTGAAACGCTCCCCGTTTGCGAAAAAATTCATTAAAACTCCAAAAACGGTTATTTACGCTTCCGAGAGCGTTACATAACGACTTAATGCCCATCTCTATTCGAATTTATCATTCGATGAACGCTCGGTCTTGTTTTTTATTTACTATAGCTCAGTAGTTGCCGCGTTCGCCGTCGCGCGCACGCAATTATGTGCCTCCGCCTTGTGCCGCAGTGTAGTGACATTAAAATGTGTTTTAGTGCGTGTTATAGTTCGAAATACTGCAAAAACGTGAGTAATTTGCATTTTAAAATGGTTTACGAATGAGCATTTGTCATTTGAGATTGTCCATTTGCTGTTTTTTGTGTATTTTTTAGCAAATTGCTTCGGCGAAAACATATGTCAGATTACGTTGTCGCAATTTGTTGCGTTATTTTTATGAAAACTCCCGAAATATCGCGTAATATGATGTAATATTTTTTCAATTCGCTGATCAAATAGTTATTCTTTCATTTACATCGTAAGTAATTACATAATACGCCGTATTTTTTTCATTACGAGTAGTTTCATAAAATGCCGTCGCATTTTGGAGTTTGTTTTGACAAGTAGTATGAAAGTATTACAATATTTTGAGTGCGATTTTCTATTGTTTTTCTATGTAATGTGACTCTTTGGAGTATTATAATTAGTTATTCGACATATAATAAGTATGTATATAATGAGACAATATATTTGAAAAAATCTAACCAATTTTATATTATGAGCATTCAAAGTTTATTATTAAGTTGCGGATGCTAACTCTCAAAACTTTAGATTTTTCTGTAATATCAGACAAAGCTGAAAGTTCTGATGTGATTTTTTAAGAAGTGAGATGTAGTAGTAAAGTTATTTTGAAAGAAATTCATATAAAAAAGTACCCTAAATAGTCAGAAATATAAAATTTTTTTTTTTTTTACGAGAATACATCAAATTTTTCTTGGCTGAATTACTAAATATTTTTGTATGCAAATAAGTGCAAAATAACAGTTTTGGTAAAGCATTTAATAAAGAACATAACTCTATTTACAATTTTTGAATATTTCCGTATAGTGGTTTACAAGTTATGATCGTTTATCTATGATCGTTTATCTCAAGACTGTGTCAACTCACGCCGATTTTCGCGCGAAACTAGAGCACGCAAAATTGCAGGCTAAATGTTTATTTTGCGAGCGGAAGGGTTATAAAAATCATAATATAAAAACTCCCCCTTCGAAGCCATAGAATTTGAGATGCGGAAATCGCAGTTTTAGTTTTATTTTCTAAGAAAGAGTTGATTATTTTCCTGGAAGGACCAAGATCTTTAAAGAGGTGAAACAGAGATTTGGCTGGCAGGCTACGAGCGCCAACTTCCACCGTGTGAAGGTGAAAAGTGAAGCCGTTTCAGGCGACGGCATTTGCGAGATCATGGTATATATTTAGTTTGTACTCGTGGTCTTTTAGGATATTTGATTCCCATGGAACAGTTCCTTCTGAGACAGAGAGTAAAAAGTTATATCTGGACGGAGGGTTGTGCATCCGAGACTTTCAGGGAATATATAGGGAATTGACCTCCAGAATCCTATCTTCAGATAGGCTATCTCGATTATTGAAAAAGGTTTTGTAGTGAAATGTTTCTTGCCTTTAGAGACTACCCGCATACACTGCATTGGGGGTTTAGAGAGTACTGTGAAACCCTCGTTGGCACGAGCCACTGAGAAGCTAATTACCTCGCGAATAACAGCAAGGACTTGCCGTGGAGGTAAGTGTACCGTCCTTGATAGCAGCTAGAATATGTCTAGCTGTGCAAGGGGTATCGCTACAAAGGGGACATAAACTATCCTCGGCATAGCTCCAACGAGCGAGGTTATTGGGGTGTGGAAGTGTATCCTGAAAGGCATTTAAATAAAATTTCGGCATCTCTGGCGTCCAGTCATACAATATTACTTTCCAGTGCATTGGAGGAGGAATACAAAAGTCTCCAATTGTTGTCCAATCATTCTGGCATTGAAGGCCAATAGTGTGAGCCATACTATTGCTGTCGTAATCTCCCCGCAAGACTTCTTCAAGTCCACATCGCTCATGGTTGTACTGCCATATCCCAGACCAGTGCCATTCTGGCTGATTCCAATAAGGAACTTTTTGTGGAAGTCTACGCGGGCTTGTAGATCATTTGACTCACTACGGCCACTTACTACGTGCTTCGATATTGCCGGATCCTTGGAATTGTTTAGAATCGAGTTTTTGGTTATTCTGGAGTTGGCGTAGAGCAGAGAGGGCAGTTTTAGAGCTAGCCCAAAATTGTGTTTGGACCTGAAGAGAGTCGAGGGGTCAGCTGGTTTGGCTAAGGACAACCAGGATTTTAAACTAGCAGTCACCAGTGCATCCAGACGAGACAGTTGGGTTTTGGTGAAATCGTAAATAAGAAAGGGCCATGACAAATATTTTTATATATATATTTTATATATATACGGAAAAATCCGTAATAGCCCATTCTTCTATCTCGTTGTTCTTAACGGGTACAGTTTCGGATGGAACGGTAATTTTCATCAGTCCCATATTGCCTAGAATGCCTCTTAACTGTTCGCTCGATTTTTTACTTAGTAGTAACAGTCACAGAGCATTACCTTCCAGTGCATTGCAGAAGGAACGCAAAAGTCCCCACTTTTTGTCCAATCATTCTGGCATTGAAGGCCAATAGCCTCAGCCAATTTAAAGAAATCTCTAAAGCGTAATAATGGAATAATGCTAAGGAAAACACGCTTTAATTCTGGGATGACTTTACCTTCCTCTTTCCCTGATGGAAGCAGACGTTGGGATAGAGGCCCATGCACATGAGGGCCATCACCAGGTCGAGGCGGGAGTCGGGCCCGTTGGCTTCCCAGCGCTGCGGCAGAATGCACTCTTCAGGGAAACCCACCGCCGTCAGGATACCTGTAACACAGGAGGCTTTTGAATTTGCAGCCACATTGTGAGTGTCTGGTTGGGTATACATCTACATTGGAATCTTCAAATAAGTGAGGTCAGTCATAAAGTCTTTGCAAGTCTCCATTGTTTTAAATGAGTGCAGTATCTTCTACCTCCTTTTTATTAAACGTAGCACAGGAGGCTTTTGAATTTGCAGCCACTGCAGCTCTTTTATTTGAAGATTCCAATGTACATGTATACCCAACGAGACACTCACAAAGGCCCGACTTGACATGAGCGAGAAGAACCTTAGAACCACTATGGGTTTCCTCACCGGACACACGACCCTTAGAGCACATCTATTCAACCTTGGCTTGACCGAGATCAAGGACTGCCGAATATGTGGCGAAGTACCCGAAGACAGCATACACATCGTCGGTCGCTGCCCAGGCCTCGCCGCAAAAAGACACAGTTTACTGGGACGAGTCTTTCTCGAACCCAGCGATCTGCCCAACTTGAAGGTCAGTGATCTTTATAGATTGGTAAGCAGTACCGGGCTACCAGCAGACCACTGACCCAACCACAAAAGATCTTATAGATTCAAGTGACATCGAGGGTTGGAAACAAGCCCCCCAACTCCGTTTACTACTAGTACTACTACTACTACTACTACTACTACTACTTAATCTCTATATTGAGTTATAAAATATATGTCTTCGAAAATATGAATTTAGGATAATATTGAAAATTGTTATAAATTTGTAGTTAGCTACCCACTTATGTCAATGTATGCTACCGAGTCAATGTATGTTAACGACTTCTGGGGGTCCAAAGCCCAGAAGAAGTGGCTACTTACCGAGAAGCTGATTCTTGGCTTCCGCCGTCACCCTGAGGGTGGTATGCTGCACCCCCTTCCACTCGCACCACCGCATCTCCGCTTCCTCTCCTTTCATAGCTTCTTTCTCCCATAACTGAAACAGAAACATGCCCATAATCAATAACCATTTATTTCATCTGGGATAGTAGCCATATGCCTGTGAGGGTTGCCACCCTTCACTGGACTCCAATTGATTGTGAGCGAAGGGTGGATCTCATCGTGAAGTTTTCTCCTAGAATGAAAGTCGTGGATGTCGAAGTAGAAGTATTTAATCAGAAGGTTGAAGTGAGTCGCCAGTTCTTAACGCCTTGATTGTTATTTCGCCGTAGTGTATTAGTGTGGGCGCGAGGTGAAGCCGTAGTAGTGTGTCCGAAGTGTGTAGTCGAGGAGTGAGGCTTGACGATCGGTATCGCGGGTAATGCAGGTACTGCTTGATAATGAAGCGTAGTCGCGGAAACTATCCGCCAAGGAAATGATATATAGCCGTGTACTTGTCCACCAAGGGAATGATGCGTAGAGCGCGGTAACTATCCGCCAAGGAAATGATATCGATTGATTGAAATGTACTACGTTTTATACCGTGAGCGGTGATGTAATAGCTATGAGTGGGGTGCGACATGTGTCGATCAGAAGAAATGACATGAGTCATCGCTTGACTGTGCATAAATTGCCGAATTTAGTTGGAAATTAACTGCAGTTGGCTCGTGTAGATTTGAGCGAGTTTGCGGTTTCCATTCTGTGGAAATTACTTTTTTGTTGTGGGTATGTTGGACCGACAGGGCTCCAACATGCCCATATTATACAGGATGAGTTTTATTTAACCGGCATCCTTCAAGTGGGTGCCGCCCTTTATTTAGGAAAACTGAAAAAAAAATATTTTTTTTGCTTGAAAATTTGAAATACTTGACTGTTAAATAAAAGTTTGACAAGCGTTGCGCCATCTAGTGATAGGCAGAATATCGCTAATAAACAATATTACCAATATTTTATCTACCGCTAGATGGCGCATTGTGATCAACGTTTTTATACTATTAAAAAAATATATGTTTTTAACTACACTATTTGATCAAAAGTCACTCACTTGCTCATACTGATTCACTCTCTTCAAGGATGTCGATTAATTAAAACCCATCCTGTATAATTATTATATGTACGAGGTATGTCTTAAAGGAATTTTCCCACGCACTGTAGTGACGCTAAGGCGGCGCCCTTTGCACAGTGGAAGGAGAAAGTCTTATTTTATTAGAAAGAAAAAACAGAAACAGAAGAGAAAGAGAAACAGGTACGGGTACGACTCAGAAACAAAAGAACAATCGTCGCAATGGAAGAATCCTGGACCCCCAGCGCCGAAAAAAGCGCGACAGGTGAGACGCATAATCGAGGTGATGCTATGCTACACACCGGAATGACAGGACAGTGGCTAAAAAAAAACTATCAAGAAGTTCTCAGTTGTCTCCGTGATGTTCGGCGAGAAAAACAAGACCTCTGGATGGCGAAAAACTGGCATCATGACAAAGCGCCATCTCATTCGTTGCAACTGATTCAGACTTTCTTGGCGAAACATGGAATTCCAATCGTTCGTCAACCTATCTACTCTGCAGACTTGTGCTTGTGACTTCTGGTCGTTTCTGAAATTAAAAATCACTGAAAGAATCTTGTTTTCAGAGCGGAGAAGAGATAATGCAGAATGCGACAGCGGAGTTGAACATCATTTTAAAAGAAGCCTTCCAGAGGTGTTTTTGGCAGTGGAAGGAACGGTGAGTTTAGTGTGGAGATGCAAGAGGCCTATGTTAAGGCGATTAGGGACTTAATCCCGAAATCTTTTCTCGTTGGCGAGACGGGGGTTGTCTGCTTGCCGGGAAAGTCTTGTGGTGATACAATCGTTTTTTTTTTATTATGCCTACCTGTTAAATATATAATAATAATGATAATCGAAAACTTCGGAGCCGAACAGAATTTTGGTTAGCCTCGATGAGTTTACCTGATGTGCCATGAGGATGGCGACGTGATCGGAGCTTCGGTCGCCGGCCAGCGCCCTCTGGTGGTGGGCCAATCCTCGCCTTCCGCGGCCCACATCCACCACAAACAACTCCGGGAACAGCGAAGAGTTGGCAGCCATGGTGGTCAAAGCGTCTCCCACCGTGAACAGGCAACCCAGCACCATCATTTTACCCAATCTGGGTTCTGAAACAACAATACAATCAAACTAAAATTTGCTTCGAATACAAAAAAGCACTATGTAAAGTAAGTAAAACAATATAACACTCGCTGACATTGCACATGTTTCAATTGAATATAACACAGGGTGGGGCCAGTATAAAGAGCGATTTTAACCCTTAGAGAACCAGCCATGGGAATGACTCACGATGGCATGTTTTCGACCCTCGAAAATTTGTTTGTAGGGGGAGTTAGTGTACGCATACTAATGCTGTAAGTTGCTTAACCCGTTGAGTATGAGTCAACCAAATCTGGTCGCGAAACAATTATCCGTTGAGTACGAGTCGACCAAATCTGGTCGCGCCTTTTTTTCACTTCTTTGACGTTCTCATATTTATTCATAATTATCTAATTGTTTTACAAAATGATATTTCAATATTCTATATTCGAAATTTCAATGCAATCATTGTGCAGTTGTTCTTTTTATGATTGGTGTAGTAGTTTCGTAGTTATAGTACTTTAAGTCGATGTCGCCGAAAATCCTGCAAAAGACACAGATGCATCCATGAAAATACCCATTTACTCCAAGGGTTAAACAATGAAGGTTCACGGCATATAATCATATAATTGCATAAATACGGAGATCGACCGCCCGCGAATTGTTATAATAGGAAAACCACTGATCGGTAGTGTTGGCATTCCAATGGTTAAAAAGGCTGTAACCTTTAACCTTTCGGAAGCCAGGTTTCGCGCGTGAAAATGACGCCGCACCATTTTTGGTTGATTTTGTATATAAATAGTAACAATATCGTTTTAATGAATTCTCCTTTGAAAGTTGGCGTTAGTGGTCTGCGTTGGTGGAAGTTGGCTCTCGTGGCCTGCCAGCTAAATCTCTGTTTCACCTCTTTAACCCCCTCTTATCGCGGGGTAAAAATTCAGCCGTCACTTCTGCGTGTGATAGTTTATATTGGATTTTATATCCAATATTGGAATGCTCACATTCCGCCGTGGGTAGACTTGCATCCAATGATGGACGGGTCACATCAGTCGGGTTAAGGATCTTGGTCTTTCCAGGAAAATAATCAACACTTTTCTAGAAAAATTATCCAAAACCGCGATTTCCGCATTTCAAATTTTATGGCTTCGAAGGGGGAGTGAATGAGGGGTAAGGTGAACGCTCTCACGTGGCAAGACAGCTGCTCATATAGTTGTTTGCTACTTGTTTTATTTTATTTTCGTTTCTATTTTGAAAGAAGATAAATAGTGATGACAGCATATACTAGTTAGTTAGTTAGTTAGTTAGTTTGTCTGGGCTTTTTCCCGCACTTGGCCTCTTGATTGGGCCGTTGTGCGTGGCTCATGTTTCCATTTATGTTACTCCAGCCAACCCAGGCTGTCCCAGAAGCTTAGCAGCCTGTTTGGGTTGCTACAGGCCTCCGGGAGAGATGCTGGAGATTGTAGTATTCTTGCCCGTTGCTCTGCCACGCTCCTGCATTCCATGAGCACATGCTGTGGCGTTTCTTCTTCCTCCATGCATCCTCTGCATAGAGGGCTGTCTGTCACACCTATGGTAAACAGGTGTTTGTTTAGGGGACAGTGGCCTGTCATAGTACCTATGACTTTACGGATCTTGTCCCTTTTTAATCTGGTGAGGTTGCGGGCAAGTTTTTTGGACGCTTCCGGAACCGCGTTCTTTGTTTGCCTGCATCCTGCGTTTTTTTTCCATTCTGTAAGGTGGGTTTCTTCGGTGTTCCTGCGTAGCCATGTTTTTATTTGGGCCTGGGGAATGGGCATCAAGGGTTCCGGTCTATATACTATTTCCTTTGATCCCCTTTTGGCCAGTTCGTCCGCCGCGTCATTGCCCAGTGAGTCACTGTGCCCTTTAATCCATTGCAGGGTCACTTTATTTGACCCTGCAATGCATTGAAGCGCATTGTGGCATTCTAGTACGAGGACTGAGGTTATCGTACCTTTTGCCAGCGCCTGTAGCACGGAGGCACTGTCGGAGACAAATTTCAAACCCACGTCTCCGACATCTTTGGCCGCGACGACAGCATATACTATTGTTATAGATTCAGATGGAATTGAGTTAATGCAATTATATCATATACTCACCGATGGGCAGACGCGCCAGAATATGTCCGAGCGGAGTCAGCTGATCGTTGTCATCGAGGCACCTTAGCTCTCTGAGGAGAGCCTCAGCTTCAATGACGGCGTCAAGTGGTGGAGGTTCAGGCGCCTTCGAAAGGAACTGGCCGATCGCACCAAGACGCAGTTGCTTAATGCTGCAAATAAAATACAAACAAAACTGGGTAAATAGCATTTCTCCATTGTTGTTTTTTTCGGCGCAGATTCATTGCATTCATAATCCAACAAATTTAAAAAAAAACTTTTTTCTCCTTTGTAAATAGTAAAAAAAATATATTTATTTAGACAATAGAATGTAATAATTTTGAACTTTTACTTTGTTTTTTTCTCGCAACCCTAATAATTCTCAAAAATAAAAATGTCAGCTGTCAAATAAAATAAAAAATAAAGTTCTACAAAAAAAAAACCAAAATGGCCCATGTAAGCAATGTGCTCAGGTGTAACCCAGAGATAAAGCAATTTTCGTTGCACCATGAAAGAGAAAGAGCATATTATATAGCTTTACTACTCGCGCTTGGCGTTGACTCACGTGTACATTCAAGTTGAGTGTGGATAAAAAAATACTAGTGCACGATAAAATATGATGGTTCAAAGAAAAGTTATTTTATTGGTAGGTAATGGTATACAATGTTACTGCGTTTTATCTGATAATGGGTTTGCCTAGTGAAAACTGTTGTTATTTATTATTCGTCTACTGTCAACAGCTCAGTGAAGTGCTCTTTCCTATGTTATTGACCTTAGTCATACTTTCTATATGTATAGTTCTTCATCGACGGTATTTGCATTTTAGCACCAGCTTCTGGGATAGACGGACGGACGGACGGTCAGACAGTCTACATTTTGTTTTCAGATCGGCCCAACTCAGAAGCTCCTATTCAGATGCCTCCTCGTGTGGAAGGCTAGTAAGACTCTCGCATCTCAGGCCTCAAGGCTGGTGGATCGGTTTCTCCTGGTGTAATTGCCACCCGGCGCTACTGGACGGTTTGCGCACCGTTCGGCGAAGGTGAATTGCTGAAGGAGTCTGGAGACTATGGAAATATACTGTCTCCTAAGCACCAAGGGTGGATGTTAACCTGTTGTCTCGTCACTGTTGAAACGACCTATAGGCCACCCGATCCCGTGTGGCAGTACGGGCGAAGGACACCCAGGTCCGTGATAAATTAAAATTGAATTACCGCTGTATTACAACAGATAGAGGCAGCGGAAGCGACTACGGCCCTATAACCAGTCGAGAGGACAGAGGTATCCTGAAGGTTAATTCCAGACGGAGATATTCTTCCAAACTGGTAGTCGGTTAATAGTAATGGTAGTCAGTAATATCGTTAAAACTTCCTGAGGTGACGGGTTCGCCCGTTGTAGTTGACAGCTCTAGGAAGTCTACATGTATAGTTCTTCATCAACAGTATTTGCATTAATCTCTGGCCATCGCATTGGCACCAGCCTTTGGGATATATGGTATAGACGGACGGACGGATGGTCAGACAGACAGCCAGACAGGCCACAAAGTAATTCATTTAGGTATAAAACAAAAAAAAAACAATTATAATAGATTACTTAACAAAAAATAAAAATAAAAACGGCTTGCAGTCTAATGTAAATTATTTATTTGTCGATCAAATATTATGTTATCCTACTCATATGGGGAAAGTGACAAAAATATTAGTAATATGTTGGTAGATACAAAAAATCAGTTTAGAATTGATAAATAAATTTGAATAAATCGCAAAGCGCTTTATGTGTCATTTCCATCATGTTTGCAATATGAAATATTACTAACGTTATCACATTCAACGTCTCCGCGAGGCAGGGAAAGGTGCGAGGAGCAAAGCGATGAATGTTCTTTCTTTATCATAGTTTAGCCGGCTTAGTCGAACTAGTTTAACAACCTCATCAATAAAATGATTGATTATTACCTGAGTGCAATCTCGTGCAACGGAGTTCGGAATATCTCCGGAGTGGAGTGTTGCTCGAGACTTGCCAGCCTGGCGCGACTGCACAGGGCAAAACACATACCGGGCCTCACGCGGCCCGCGCGTCCAGCTCTCTACAAACAAAATTTTAAAAGAATGTTAGTGCTGGAGTTTTTTAAGTCCGCCGTCAGGTCGTTAGCGCTAGTGGTCCCCTCACTGGCGCGGCTACAGTCACGTAGACGGCCGACCCTTTTACTTCAAATATGCCCCACCCCTTCCAGCGCTCTCGAAAGGACCTCAATTTTCGCCTAAGCGTCAAGGAAGGCTCTTCGTTCGTTATCCAAGTTGATTTGCTGCCGGCTTGCCCCGTTGATTTTCAAACTTTTTATCGCCTGTTACACCTGATTGGATTTGATTGGTAAGTTGCACCATTTTATTCCCTATTTAAATATTTATTTTATAATTTATTGTATATATTAGCAGTTATGTTTATGTTTATTTTATAAACTCGTGTAAATATTAACAATTATGGAATGATATAATTCTAGAAAACGAGAAAATAAGTGTAACGTTTAAATTTTTTTTTAATGTATATTTTTTTTGATCATTTTCATAGTTAGACCTTATTTAGATGTTTATTTTATATTTTCGTGTAAATATTAATTAGCCTTTATTATCCCTTGGAGTAAATGGGTAATTTCATGGATGCATCTGTCTCTTTTGCAGGATTTTCGGCGACATCGACTTAAAGTACTATAACTACTAAACTACTACACCAATCATAAAAAGAACAACTGCACAATGATTGCATTGAAATTTCGAATATAGAATATTGCAATATCATTTTGTAAAACAATTAGATAATTATGAATAAATATGAGAACGTCAAAGAAGTGAAAAAAACGCGCGACCAGATTTGGTCGACTCGTACTCAACGGATAATTGTTTCGCGACCAGATTTGGTTGACTCATACTCAACGGGTTAAACAATATAACGGGTGCCTTCAACGTAACAGACTCTGGTTTTTTAATAAAAAAAATAAAAAATATTGCAAAACAGAATAAGTGTAATATAGACCAATATAGAGAATAATAATAATATAGACCAAAAGGAACCTATAATGCAAATAAAAAGTTTTGGCAAAGGGGGTCGACCTGAAATTATAATACACGCACTCAAGGTGTTAAATGCCTGTTTTACCCTAAATAAAATACAGCCAATCACAAATGCTGTGTTTTATATTACGCAAAAAAGAGTTTTATAATGATATAATATAAGCTACATTTGGTGACAAAATGTTTTCGTTATGAGGTCAGAGATTGACACATTTATTTATTTATTTATTTATTTTATTTAAGTAAGTAATTCAAGAATAATTTAAAACAATTTTATCTTAGGAACTATGCATAGAAATATTTTAAACATTGAATAAATAGCAGAAAATGAATACATTGCAAAGTCCAGTGACAACCCCACCTAACTAGGCCGGGACCTGTTCTAAAGTGAACGTTTAATTTTGTGCGTGCTTGTTCAATATTGTGATTATTACAAAAACAAAATATTTTTGTAACGAATTGGTTTTTATATAGAATTTTTAACCCGGTGAATTTGTAACGGCCCTTGCGGGAGGATAGCCTACCCACGGCCAAATGTGTAACGTTCCTTGAGGGAGGCAGCGCTCGCCGCTGCGAAAATGCCGTTTAAAATTCGAAATAATGTTCTATGCGCTTCTGCGTCCACGACGATATGGCCAAATAACGCTTCAATCCAACGCCGGTAGCGAAGAATAATAAAAAAAATGAGAAAAAAGGTCACCGCCCTCGGTATCTGTCAGTTTGGTGGACGGTATTTACTGCGCGCGACGCTGTGATCAAAATTGTGATTGTGAAGTGTTTCTGTGCGATTTCCTGCAAAAAACGTGAGTAATTTGCATTCTAAAAGAGTTTATGAATGAGTATTATTGATTTGAGACAGCCCATATGCTTTTTTTCACATATTTTCAAGCAAAATGCTTCGGTCAAACAGATGCGTTGCAGAAAATGTCCGTATTTTTTTGTTGTAAAACGGCCGAAATATCGCGAAATATGACGTAATATTGGTTTAATTCGCTTATAAAATAGCTATTATTTCATTTACATAGTATATAATCACAGAATTTGCCGAATTTTGCTCCTTTCAAGTTGTTTCGTAATATGGGGGTCGCACATAGTGTGCGACCTTCGCACATAGTGTGCACATTTTGAGTGCGATTTTCTATAGTTTTTCTATAAAATGTGAGTCTTTGGAGTATAATAATTAGTTATTGGACATATAATAAGCATATAATGAGACAATATATTTGAAAAACTCTAACTAATTTTATATTATGAGCCTTCAAAGTTTATTACCATGTTTCGGACGCTAACTCTCAAAACTTTAGATTTTTCTGTAATATCAGACAAAGCTGAAAGTTCTGGTGTGATTTTCTAAGAAGTGTGATGTAGTGGTAAAGTTATTTTGAAAGAATTTCATATAAAAAAAAACCCTAAGTAGTCACAAACATAAAATTATGTAAAAAAAACTTTTTTTAAATGAGAATACATCAAATTTTTCTTGGCTGAATAACTAAATATTTTTGTATGCAAATAAGTAAAACAAAATAATAGTTTTGGTAAAGCATTTAATAAAGAACATAACTGTATTTACAATTTTTGCATATTTTCCGTATTTTGTGATAAAAACATCGAAATGATTTTATAGGTGAGTTTTTTCAGTTCGCCAACTTTCTAATATTTATTCATCTATACATCGCCAACTTTCTAATATTATCTTAATTGTGTTACGAGATAAAGTTATAATGTTTTATATTTCAAATTTCAATGCGGTCATTTTACAGTTATTCTTTTTATGATCCGTATAGTGGTTTATAACTTATAGTCGTTTTTCTCAAGGCCATCGACTCGCGCCAATTTCATGCGCGAAACTGTCGCGTACAAAAGGGACGGCCGAGTTTTTACTTCGCGAGTCAAGGGGTTAATATACTAGATACATAATATAAAAAAAGTTGTCCTGGTAGAGTCCAAGGTCTCGACTACCAGGTACTTCCTTGAATGAATACATCATTTGTTTATTTATTTAATAGCAAAAATAGAGAACATCTTACAGATAATTTGTTGAATAAAAACAAACTACAAGTGCCTTAATCTTAGAAAAATAACAATATTTACTGCACTAAAGATTTTCAGCCAATAGAAACAATATAACCATAATAAATAAATAAATATAAACGAAGCAGCCATGGAATTCACCGAACGGAGTCGGGGTCATCGTAATAGTATTATTACACTTCTGGGGGATGAGCAATGGACTCCAGATTAACGACCGGCTGTGGTAGGTTAAGGACAGCTGCCTCGCCACATGTTCACTTTACCAGCCACTCACTCTTCCATCGAAGCCATTATTTTCCTGGAGACCGAGATTTTTAAAAAGGTGAAACAGAGATTTGGGTGGCAGGAGCGCCGACTTCCGCAGCGTGAAGGTTACAGTGAAGCCATTCCGGGTGACGGCATTTGTGGAATCATGGTATTCATTTACTTTATTCTCGTGGTCTTTTGAGACGCTTGATACCCACAGAACAGTTAGTTCTACAATAAGGTCCATCTTCCGAGATAGGAAGTAAAGGTTATAACTGGGTGGAGGGCTGTGCATCTGAGACTTCCAGTATATAAATACAAACGGAGCTGCCATGGAATTCACCGACCGGAGTCGGGCCCATCATAATACAATTTTTTTTTTTTACACTTCTGGGGGGTGAGCAGTGGATTCCGGACTTACGAACCGGCTGTGGTAGGTTTAGGGCAGCTGTCTTGCCACATGTGAGCGTTCACCTTACCACCCATTCACTCCCCTTTCGAAGCCATAGAATTTGAGATGCGCAAATCGCAGTTTTAGATAATTTTTCTAAGAAAGAGTTGATTATTTTTCTGGAAAGGCCAAGATCTTTAAAGAGGTGAAATAGAGATTTAGCTGGCAGGCCACGAGCGCCAACTTCCACCGCTAACAGGTGAACAGTGAAGCCGTTCTGGGTTACGGCATTTGCCAGATCATGGTATTTATTTAATTTGTACTCGTGGTCTTTTGGGATATTTGATTCCCATGGAACAGTTAATTCTACGATAAGAGCCACCTTCCTAGATAGAGAGTAGAGTTATATCTGGACGGAGGGCTGTGCATCCGAGACTTTCAGGGAATTTATACTGCTTAGAGACCGAATCAACCTCCAGAATCCAATCTGTAGCTTTCTCGATTATTGAGAAAGGTTTTGTAGTTAAATGTTTTTTGCCTAGAATGATATTGCCTTAAATGATATTGCTTAGAAAACGAATCAACCTCCAGAATCCAATTTGAAGCTTTCTCGGTTATTGAGAAAGGTTTTGTAGTTAAATGTTTTTTGCCTTTAGAGCCATCCTGCACAAACTGTATTGGGGGTTTGGAGGGAAATGTCAAATCAAACCCTTGTTGGCACGAGCCACTGAGAGGCTAATTATTTCGCGAATAACAGCGACGACTTTGCCATGGCGGTCCATGATCTAAGACCACCTTGCAGCCAGCTAGAATATGTCTAGTTGTGCAAGGGGTATTGCTACAAAGGGGACATGAACTATCCTCGGCATAGCTCCAACGAGCGAGGTTACTGGGGTGTGGAAGTGTATGCTGAAAGGCATTTAAATAAAATTTCAGCATCTCTGGCGTCCAGTCATACAACTTTACTTTCTAGTGCATTGGAGGAGGAATGCAAAAGTCGCTAATTGTTGTCCAATCATTCTGGCATTGAAGGCCAATAGCATGAGCCATACTGTTGCTGTCTTGTGCGCTTGCTAACTTAGCATATTTTTTTAAATAGCTGTAGTAAATTCATAATTTACTTTTTAATATAATCCAATACAAATGTATATATACATTACGCATACATTACGCTGAGCATCATATGCCATTGCCGCAAGTGTAATTGGTTAGTAAATTTTATGTCAGCGGGCTGCGACGCTAGGCGGCAGCTATTAATTTACGTTGACGTTGAGGTTTAGTAAACTGTTATAAATTTACTGAATAACCGATAAATTAAGAGTAAATTTACTGAATAACCGAACAATTAAGAAAGAAATTACCTGTTCCAAGTTTGTGCGGCTCGCCCACACGGTTGCATAGGAGGTCATGTTGTTGTGGGAGGTGAAGAGCTTCATTCGCGCCTTGCAGGAGTCTATCACAAACACAACATCGTTGATCGTGATTGACGTTTCCGCAATGTTGGTCGAAAGAATAACCTAAAATTAAGAAAAATACCAAAATATGGTGTAATTACCGTTCTATAGATAATCATGTGTCTTCTAATTTTAAACTCCGCCAGATCCAGTTTTTAAAAAATAATACATTTTTACTCTATGGTCTTGTCTAACTTGAGTTATATGTTCCCAAAACTTCTAAACTATGTCAGATTCCAAAAAAAAAAAGCATTAAATTTCAAATGCTATTACAATCATGACAAACGGATTTCAAACGCCGCCACATCCATACCGATCAATCAAAGCAAAGAAATCATCGAAAAACTGTCATGATGACTATTAGTTCTCCGGGTTTTGGTGGCGTCACAGCCTGAAGTTAGTAACAAAAGCAGTCAGATCCTAGACTTCATTAACAAAACCTCGCAAATCCAAATTTGAATATCAAAACCAGATGTATCCTATTTCCCGACACAATAATATGCTTATATTATATTACTGCTAAATCTAATATATTTTTTTAATATGCACTATTAATTGTACTTATCAAATATTGTATACATTTATGACATTAATATTTATTATGCAAATCTTTATTAACATAAAATTGATACTACTGTAAAATAGACCTATCTGGATCTGACGCAGGTTTGAAATTACATAACACATTAATGTCCTCAGCGAATTCAAGAAATGTCCTCGGCGGTGTCCCACAAGGATCTGCCTTGGCGCCAGTATTATTCCTCCTATTCTTGACGGAACTACGAGTTAGTATAACGCCAAGCATGAGTTTTTAAGCAGAGGACACGAAGATACACAAGGTCTGTCCTAAAAAGTATCTGACCTTGAATGCTAACTGTGGTCTTTGATATCCGTGGAATTTTACATTACGAATTTAAAACCGGAAGGACAAACAGAATACTACCAAGAAGTTCTCCATGATGCAGTTCGGCGGAAAGACGACATCTCTGGATGGCGAAAAACTAGCAGTTGCATCATGACAATGCACCATCTCATTCATCGTACCTGATTCAGACTGTCTTGGCGAAACATGGAATTCCAGACGTCCTTATACTCCAGATATGAAAAATTGAAAACACCATTGAATGAATCCCGTTTCCAAAGAAGAAAAGAGCTACAGCAGAAAGCGATAGAGTCGAACACCATTCCAAAAGAAGCCTTTCAGAAGTGTTTTCGGCAGTGAAAGGAACAAAGGGCTAAGTGTGGAGGCTGTGGAGCACTACTTTCAAGAGTATCAAGGTCCCAATCCCTTCGTGCAATATATTTTTTCCTAAGGTCGGATTCTTTTTAGACAGCTCTCATTTGCAAATCCACTACACAGCAGATGTAGGTTGCAGAATAACACTTCTAACTCTGAATGCTGAAAAAGGTGTAGTTCCTCATCTTGCAAGAAAGAACGTCTTCGTGCTGCTGAATCACAGAAGGATCTTGGCTTAACAGTCACCGAAGACTTAAAACGCAAAGCTTGGGTGAAGAAGGTAAACTCTTAGTTGTTTGTGAACAAATTGAAGTTTGAATTGCTACCGCACCCGCGCCCTATTCACTAGATCTAGCTCCCAGCAACTTTTTCCTATTTCCTAATTTGAAAAAATATCACGGGGGAAAAATATATCAAATGGAGGAAAATGCTGTAAACCAGTATTTTTCAGGATTAAACAATGATTTTTTTCTGACGGTTTAAAAGGATGGAGGAATGTTGGACCAAATGTGTCGCGTTGCACGTTGACTACGTTGAGAAATATATTTTTTTTGCTTCAAAATATGTGCTATTCTTAAAAAGGCCGGAAACTTTTCAAATAGCCCTCGTATATCATCGAACCCCAGCGCAAGGTGACTTGATCGAGACAAAAGATCCTGACTGCGTTATATGACAATCTTGGGTTGCAGATCCAATTTTACTAAGGTCGGATTCTTTTTAGACAGCTCTCGTTTGCAAATCTACTACACAGCAGATATAGGTTGCAGAGTAACACTTCTAACTCTGAATGCTGAAAAAAGTGTAGTTCCTCATCTTGCAAGAAAGAACGTCTTCGTGCTGCTGAATCACAGAAGGATCTTGCCTTAACAGTCACTGAAGACTTAAAACGCAAAGCTTGGGTGAAGAAGGTAAACTCTTAGTTGTTTGTGAACAAATTGAAGTTTGAATTGCTACCGCACCCGCGCCCTATTCACTAGATCTAGCTCCCAGCAACTTTTTCCTATTTCCTAATTTGAAAAAATATCACGGGGGAAAAATATATCAAATGGAGGAAAATGCTGTAAACCAGTATTTTTCAGGATTAAACAATGATTTTTTTCTGACGGTTTAAACGGATGGAGGAATGTTGGACCAAATGTGTCGCGTTGCACGTTGACTACGTTGAGAAATATATTTTTTTTGCTTCAAAATATGTGCTATTCTTAAAAAGGCCGGAAACTTTTCAAATAGCCCTCGTATATCATCGAACCCCAGCGCAAGGTGACTTGATCGAGACAAAAGATCCTGACTGCGTTATATGACAATCTTGGGTTGCAGATCCAAGATCACACTGACACACATCCGCATGGACATCATCAGAAATGAATCATCATCATCGTGGACACCATCTGAATCGAATTATCTCCCTAGTGAAGTGAACAGTGCCAAAAGTGTCAATTACACAAATCCACAAAATTTTTACAAAAAAATAAACCGACTTCAAAATTTTTTATAAGTGCTGGCAGCGGTGATGTCATGGTGATACTTAGATTACTTACGGGCTATCATAATTGAATGCGTATACAAAATTGTGTCTGTGCTGTTGACCATTGAGGAGTTTCCTCATTGAAAGCCAACCCTGGGTGCCGCAGTCCTGTCTTGGCCAAACTTACAAAATTTCGTGTCTGTGCTGTTGACCATTAAGGAGTCCCCTAGTCGGGAGCCAACCCAACCCTCGGTGTAGAATCAGGTCATGCTTACCATGAAAAAAATACATTGTCATCGAAATTCATCGAAATGACAAGATCAAAGAGTGGACGGAAGATTGGTTGCTTACCTTAAACGTTGAGAAATGTGTAGTGCTTCATATCGGGAAAAGAAACCCCAACAAACAACACTTTCTGGCAAACGCCCAACTAGAAGCAGTCAAGCAAGAAAAAGATCTTGGAATAACAATTACTGATGATCTCAAATGGGAGAAACACATAATTGCAATTGCTAAAAGAGCCAACTCTACTCTCTATCTAATAAGGAAGGCTTTCCAACATCTGTCAATAGAGGTTTTTATCAAGATCTACAAGGCATATGTGAGACCTAAACTTGAGTATGTCTATCAGATTTGGAACCCTTACTTTTGCAAAGATGTAGATATTCTGGAAAAGGTTCAGCGAAGGGCAACCAAAATGCCAGTGGGCCTGAAGAATAGGAATGATGAAGATCGCTTGAAATTACTTGGAATTACTACACTCAAACAAAGAAGACAAAGAGGGGACCTGATTGAGACATATAAAATTCTAACACACTATTACAATGTACCTGCACTGAAGAATATTTACAAATTCAACGTCAACACAAATCTTCGAGGTCACAACAAAAAGCTCAACCGTACAAAATTTAAATCTAAGATTTCTTAATCTAAATCTAATCAAAATTTAAATTAAGAACGTTCTGCCAAATAGTGGTGGACATGTGGAATAAACCACCATTTGAAGTGATTAGTGCAAGCTCTGCCAATCAATTTAAAAACAGACTCGATTTGTACCTAAAAACTTGTTAATATTGTTTATATAATATTGTTAATATTGTTTAGCTTTACAAGATCTGATCTGGACGTATCAGCAAAGCTGCCTGTCCAGAATAAATGATAATAATAATAAATTGAATCAACTTTTTCATTTTCAACATCATTTGATAATATTTGAGGAGTTCCCTCAATTCCTCATGGATTTCATCATCAGAACAGAATTTTGATTAAAATGGGACCAATCTGCAAGTATATCCTTTCAAATAAAATAAGAATTTTTCAAATCGGTTCATAAAATGGCAAAGTTCTGAGGTAAAAAAATAAAATAAAAGAAGATACAAACGAATTGATAACCTCCTCCTTTTTTGAAGTCGGTTAAAAAACAAACTGAACTAATCCCACAAAAGCTGTAGTACGAGCATGGACTCACACTCATTTGCTCGAGCCGTTTGGCTGTTAACTATGTAACAATATTATTCATAAAGTTTTTGAAATACCTTCGTTATACCAGGAGGCGGTGTGACGAATACTTTTTTCTGCTCGTCCCTCGGAATCTGGCTGTGCAATGGCAGTATTACATACTGTGAAGTATTCCCGATAATCTACAGAAAAAAATATATGTAAAGCAAAGCTCTGCAGGTTTGATCGAGGATTGTGTTCAGAAGCAAAAAGCGTCCGACCGAAAGTTTGCAGGTGCCTAGTAAACAGTTTATCCACCACGTCTCTTTAATTAATAAATGAAATGTATTTTTTTTTAACCCTTGGAGTAAATGGGTATTTTCATGGATGCATCTGTCTCTTTTGCAGGATTTTCGGCGACATCGACCTTAAAGTACTACAACTACGAAACTACTACACCAATCATAAAAAGAACAACTGCACAATGATTGCATTGAAATTTCGAATATAGAATATTGAAATATCATTTTGTAAAACAATTAGATAATTATGAATAAATATGAGAACGTCAAAGAAATGAAAAAAACGCGGAACCAGATCTGGTCGTATCATACTCAACGGATAATTGTTTCAGAACCAGATTTGGTCGTATCATACTCAAGGGGTTAAACAAGCTTTACTTTCTATCATAGCGCATTTACACTCTCGCGCCTCCTCTAGCCGCTCGCATCGGGAGCGGTTTATCGAGCACGAGTCAAAGGACCTCGCGATGAACAGTCGTGGAGCCAGCGACAAAAAAGCGCAAGACTTGGAAAACTGATACTTTCAGATCAGACAGTATTTTGGCCGTAGAATGCCGGGTTACAGTCAACAGGCCAGATTTTGGGACACCTGGTGCTGACGAGTTAGAAAAGATGTAATTTTAATTAGTACCCCTAAAGTGTTTTGGAAAAGCTGAAAATTAATCAGTAGACAGTGTATGCAATAAAGCACTCGAAACAAATGGTCAGATTGATTCATAATCGAACGTGTGGCGTCAGCATGTTTGTACCATTATATTGCACAGCACAGTAACTGTGGACCATTACGTCATAGACCGATGCATGACATGTATGGAGATGCTGACCCCAAGCGTTCGATTATGAAGCAGTCTGACCGTATATTTCGAGTTCCTTATTGCATCTACTGTCTACTGATGAATTTTTCGCTTTTCCAAAACACTTTAGGATACTAATGAAAATTACACCTTTCCTAGTACACCAGCGCCAGGTGTCCCGAAACCTAGCCTGCTGATTGTACTCCGGCATTCTATGGCCAAAATATTGTCTGATCTGAAAGTATCAGCTTTTCCAAACTCTTTCACTTTTTTTGTCGCTGGCTCTTGGACTAATAGGTGCTAGCTCGCTCGCACCACGAGAGTGTAAACAGAAACTCATTTTCCTTCGATCACGCGAGGCGCGAGGCAAGACACGGACACGAGGCGTGAGTGTAAATCAGCTATCAGAGATATCCAGAGGCAATGTCCCGGCTCTATCTTCAGACCCTCATCATCATGTTTAATGGAAAGTACTCATGACAAACTTAACCCTTCGGATAAGTAACAACCAAATTTAATTGCACATCAGAACACCGTTGACTACGTAACGACCAATATTGGCGGCTTGCTCCCGGAGCGCACAGTAATATTATTTTCTAATTCGAACGCATCCTAAAATCCATACCAAATATCTCATTATTACCATAGATACATAGACGGCCGCTAGAATAATTTCGCGCGTCATTTCGCGGATATTTCTGATAAAATTCCATTGTCAAACATCATTTTTTTTTTCTCGAGAAATCATCAAAATTGTTTTGGTTTTTATGAGCTAATATCTAAATATTTTTGTATGTATATAAGCAAAAGGAAATATTAACTTTGATAGAGAATCTAATAAAGATCACTATAGTATTTACAATTTCTAAATAGGGTTCCGTATTTTTCCGTAAGACAAGTACAAGTTAGAAATGCCCAGTTTTTTTCACTTTTTCGACTTTCTCATATTTATTCAATTGTGTTATAAAATAATTATCTAATTGTGTTATAAAATGAGATTTCAATATTCTATTTAGGAAATTTCAATGCGATCATTACACAGTTATTATTTTTATGATGCTATAGTAGTTCCATAGTTATAGCACTTTTTGTCGAGCGCGGCGATATTGCAAGAAATTCCAATAAATTACCGCAGTTTGCAATGAAATTATGCCGCTACTCGAAGGGTTAAACTCAGTCTTCCGGGTTGTGTGAGGTGAACAGGTGAAACAGAGATTTGTCTGGCAGGCCACAAAAGCCAACTTCCACTGCTTGAAGGTGAACGGTGAATTTGATCTGGGTGACGGTATTTGCAAGATCATGGTAATTATTTAATTTTTACAAATTTGTGTTTTATTTTGGTTGATCGACGTCTGAACATTAATTGGTGGCAGGCAAGCGAAGCCGGTAAATCTTGGAGACTAGTTGAGTTGACCTGCCGTTAGATCTGTTTTCAATCGAGATGTGTGTCGGTAAAAAAATGTAAGACTTACATGATTCTGTTGCAGATGTTTCATAAGGGCGAAGATAATGTTCCAGCCAGGAAGGAACACCAGAACGGCGCCGTCCATATTTAGACCACGGATGTACAGCAGCAGCGCCTCAATCAATTCGAAACTCATCTGCATAAGAAATTTAAGAATGTTAGAATAGTAGCCTTCGCAATGTTTCGTTTCGGTTTCTATATTCTGTCACACATTCATCTATAGTAATATTATAAGGAGGTAAAGTTTGTGAGTTTGTGAGGTTGTAGGCAGTAATCTCTGGATCTACTGAACCGATTTTGAAAATTCTTTTACCAATAGAAAGCCACGTTATTTGTGTCATAGGCTATATATTAATCCAAAAAATGAAAATACTTTTTCGTGGTAGCCGGATTTGCAAATAAGTCTGAGAAAAAAAGGTCGAATAAAAACGTTTCTTACAAACGCCGCCTTAATGATGAGATATATGATTGAGTTCTAGAGAAAAGTTGTAGAGCTTGATAATGCCTAACAAAAAGTCAGCGATAGCATAAGCCTAACTTTTATACATAAATCACAAAAAGTCGTTTTTTATATTAAAAAAATAATTTAAATCGTTAGGTCATGTTTATTGGTCATATTATCAACAATTATTAATTCTTATCAAAATAAGTAAATGTATCTTCTCAAGTGTTTAAAACAAAAGACTTTTCCCTTTTACTGCATAAATGTTTAAAGAGATAATACAATTAAAATAAACATAATTTATTCAATCATAATCATTTCATTCACTCATTTAAAACCCGGTAATATAGCCAAATTGGCATACAAATACATACATACATATGCAGTAAAAATGTAACCCTCCTTTTGGCAGTGAGGAAATAAATCATAGCACTCAGTACTAACCGAACCACACTCATAATTTCATCACAAGTAAAAATGTTTACCGCCCAACGAAGTGGGCATGGGTCAGCTAGTAAGTAAATAAAAGTTAAACAGTGGGGTCTAGATACACAAATTATATTTTAAAAGTGATATACTAATGGTCACCCTCTGACAATTAACCCCTCAGGCCCCGATTGGCCGATATCGGCCACAACACGATTCAGTGTGACGGCCCCGTTTTAATTTAATTTTAATTTAATTTGTTTTATTTTATGATGTTTTATTATGTTAATATGATTCATTTTAATTATGGGTACAGTGGTTTGGCAGTAATTATAGTTTTGGTGAGACAGTGTTGTAATTCAATTTTTTTACAAATTTTTTTTGGGACAGCAACTTGTCAATCGGCTGAGGGGCCGAGGCCAGAAGGGTTAACTCAAAACTCCTTGTCATAATACTGATTTCTACTCCTACTCTTGCTGTGTCTATGGTGCAAGACTCTCGTACTATCTCCCAGCAAATATAAGAAACTCGCCTTCTTTAGAATCATTCAAGATTCACCTCAAAAAGTATTATTTTTCTAAGAAGTAACCATTTGTGCCTTTCTCTCCCTCCTTCCTCTTCCAATTTCCTCTCCTCGGTCATTCATAGTTTTAAATATAGTAGTTTGTAATTTAGGCAAAATAATTTAACACTTTTCCAGCGGCCGATTTTTATAGCGTGTGTTACTTTGCTCGCAGGCGTTTTTTGGCATTATTGTAACGGTTATAAAAAATAACCTGATTAGATATAGAAACAATTTGTTTTGTATCTATTAGACCAAGGGTCTCCAAACGTTCCAACCTTAGGGCCATACTGATTCCTTCCGTAAATTCCAAGGGCCAAAAATGTGAAATCTGTCTCCCAGCAATGCAGTCGGCAGTCCAGAAAAACACCCCCCCCCCCCACTTTCCTCCATTGAATAATACATAATTTTGTCCAAACTACAAACTGTTGTCAGTGGAAAATTACAATTACATAAATTTCATTACTATTTTATATGTTATATTGTTTATATGTTGTATGTTGATATGTTTATAATGTTAGTAGTATTTATTTCAAGTATTCGTTAGGTATTATGCTTGTTAAATTTTCTGCGTATTATACTTGTCATAAAGCTTTACCTAGCAAGTAAATGAAACCGAGTTATTATAATTCTGTGTCTTTTTATCCAATTTATTGTAACAACTAGAACTGTCAACTACAACGGGCAAACCCGTCACCTCAGGAAGTTTTAACGATATTTGATCGTTCTATCTCCTGTGAAGTGTTATCGTAACAGCAGCAAACAACGATAGGCCATTATCTGTCGAGTGCCGGATTGATGGCACTGGTCATTAGCTGTCGCGGGCCGGTTTGATGACCCTGGCGAGCCGGATTTGGCCCGCGGGCCGTAGTTTGGAGACCCCTGTATTAGACTAACTTTAAAAAATAAAAAATGAAAGAAATATTATGACAAGTTGTGAAATTACTTACTTAAAAAAGTGCATTTTTGTGAGAGAGACAAAAGTTGTACATGAAGTAATCATACATTGACAATATTTTTTTTTGTGTGGAAATTTTTGAAACATGGATAGTAGCATAGTGGTAGAGTGCAATAGGGCAATAGTAGACTGTCTCCTTGTGCCCTCGTTTGCCAGCTTGCTTCTTTCCAATGTCTGCGCAAACTTTGCAGGCTATCGACACCTTCATTTTTTTTTGTTTACGTTATACATTCATGTTATTTTTTGTTCACGCTATGAATTCACGCTAATGAATCGCATATTTATGTATAGAGTAAAAGACTAAGCTACACGCTGGTAGGACGCGAATAACGAACCGAGTACGTGATTTTTAAACAAACTGTATGAAAGTCGATCACGTCCTCAGTACGTGATTCACATCTTAGATAATATTTTGTATCGCGTACTGAGTACGTGATCCGCTGTTAACCCCTTGAGCGGCAAACGGGACAATTGTCCCACAATTGAAATTACCGTAGAGCGGCAAAGGGGACATCTGACCCAGCCGAGATCGGCGCCGAAGTTTTCCAATTATTTACCCTTGATACCTCACATAAATCATACGGCCTGTGGTATGTGCGAAAAGAGGAGAAGATTCTCTGTCGTTAACTAGTTGGTTCATTATTTTTCATACAGTCGCCATTTTTTAGTCTATGATTGAACCAAACCAAACCAAAAACTTCAATATTCATGTTGATTTTCAACACCGAATATTTTTTTATTTTTGTATGGGTATAAGTAAAACGAAGTCATAGGTTGAATGAAGCATATTATAATTATTATAAAAGTATTCACAATTTCTTGCATAGGGTGATTTATTTCCAGAAAAAATATAGAAATGTTGGACAAGGCAGTTTTTTCTGTACCACAACTTTGACAGATAATTCTAAATAATGCTTATTGCTTTACAAAACGACGTTACTCGTATCTAATAGCAAATTTCAACAGGAACATAAAACAGGTCTTTTTTATACGATCCGTCTAGTAGTTTCGGAGTAATCGTCGTTTTCCCGAAACGCTATATTTTTGTTGTGATGTAATCTTCTTCTTTGCGTTCTCTAAGAGAAACTACAATTCAAACGTCAGCTCTCGAGGTATTAAAGTGTATTTGCACAAAGCGTTCGTTGCTATTTGATTAGGACTGCACTATTTGATTAGGTAAGTTGCAAGAATTTCCATGTGGCGAAAAAGCTCGCCTTTTTATATTTTTAATTTTAATTGCCAATAAAATATATTCAATTATCAATCATTTACATTATTAGAGAAAGACAATATCATACATCTATTCGAAATGGCTGCCACGATTTTTAGTACAGGCATTTAACCTATGAGGCCAGTTGTCGATTGAATCACGAACCAGCTTCACGTCTCTTTCTGTTACTACTTTTGTAAGGGATGCAAAAGAGCTTTCCTCCTAAACGGATCCATATTTTGCCTAAACAATGATGGTGAAGCTCGCAATTTAACAACCAAACCTCGACAATCGCTCTCCGTCTATCCAGGAATTGCAACTGACGACTCCTCGTCATAATATATTATGCATTCTTAAATCTTGGTCTGACATTTCCTTTATATGGAAGGGCTAATTCATATGGAAGGACTTAACAAGGGGCAAGAAAAAATATTTAGAACCATTTAAAAATATATGTGCTACTTACGTCTTTCTCATTGAGTTGTTTCATTGCATCTTTGGTATTGATGGAGTAGTTTTCGGAAATGGGAACTTTGTTCATATCCTCCTCGACTTCGTCTATGCCTACACCTTTAAATAAATATAAAAACATTATCAGAAAGATATACATTACATTACATTACATTTACGTCGTGTCCAATTGGTGGCTAAAAACCGCTCTTGGACGTGTCAAAATATTTGCGTTTTAAGTAGTAAGTATCATTACTACTTTAATCTTTACGTTACATACCTACATATATTAATTTAAAAAAATATATAGTATCTAAGAAACTTTGGAACCTACTAAAAGTTATTCGTCGTAGAATCGTATTACAAAACAAATTAAAGAATAGTCAATGGCTACCTACTTAACACACAATAATTAAATAGTCAGTTAAAAAGTTGAATAATCAAAGCAGAAGCCTAACAATTGAAATAGTCAATAAATCAAATATATACGTTATAAATAGGATAGAAAACGAATTTACCGATATCGATTTTTGAGGCCTGTAAAGGATGTAATACCACTGCAAACCCCGGGTGTGTATAAAGTCGAATGCAGCTGCGGTCTAGCCTACGTTGGACAAACGAAACGGCCCATAGCCACGCGACTGACAGAACACATCAAAGCCATTGAAATAAGAAGAACTCCGAACTTCAATAGAGATGACGGCTACAAACTCTCTTCTACGTGGAACCCTCTTCTTAAAATGTTCCCGCCGCCGAACGCCGAACGCAAAGACGTAAAACAGGATACAGTGAGTGTTGTGTGCAAGACGGATTTTAAAAATTCCCGCGCTCCGAGCCCGGCCCCCCACCACCGTTATAACCTACGCAGTGGCGGCAGCGGTTTGCGGCCTACCCGCAAAACAACGGACTGACAGCTCTTTAGTCTACCCTAGACAACGGCGGCTGCAACGTCACCGAAACGTCGGGTCCTACAAATTTCACGCGGTAAATTCGTTTTCTATCCTATTT